>JAIFKI010000012.1:36101226-36566226 GCA_025389145.1 Misgurnus mizolepis | reverse complement strand
ACAAATTTCCTATTATGAAGCCTATTTCATATTGACTGGACAGGACAGAATATTATAGACTATAATAGACTTTAACAATGCTTGTTAATTTACATAACAGCTTGTTACTTTTAATATATTTTATTATTTTATTTGCTTAATTTAACTTGAGTTTAAAAGCACTTTACTTTTATTTGATAATTAAATAATTAATCCTTTAAACTAATGATTAAATAAATATTTCATTTTCTTAAAGAAAAAAATCCAGATAATTTACTCACCCCCATGTCATCCAAAATGTTGATGTCTTTCTTTGTTCATTCGAGAAGAAATTGTTTTTTTGGGGAAAACGTTTGAGGATTTTTCTCATTATAATGGACTTTAATGGACCCCAACACTTAACAGTTTTAAAATTGCAGTTTCAAAGGACTCTAAATGATCCCAAACGAGGCATAAGGGTCTTATCTAGCAAAACGATTGTCATTTTTGGCAAGAAAAATAAAAAATATGCACTTTTAAACCACAACTTCTCTCAGCGCGACCTCACGTAATTGCGCAATGACGACGAAAGGTCACTTGTTACATATATGAAACGCACATTTGCGGACTATTTTAAACAATAAACTGATATTAATTAGTATCATTCGACATACAACAACATCGGAACGGTCCTCTTTCTCCACACTTGTAAACACTAGGGTGTAGTTTTGCATACGTCATCCGTGACCTCTTGACGTGATGACGTATTACGTGAGGTCGCGCTGGCACATCACAGGACCAGAGGAAGATGCGAAGTTGTGGTTTAAAAGTGCATTTTTTATTTTTCTTGCCAAAAATAACAGTCGTTTCGCTAGATAAGCCCTTATGCCTCGTTTGAGATCGTTTAGAGTCCTTTGAAACTGCGATTTTAAACTGCATTAAAACTGTTAAGTGTTGGGGTCCATTAATGTCCATTAAAATGAGAAAAATCCTGGAATGTTTTCCTCAAAAAACATAATTTCTTCTCGACTGAATAAAGAAAGACATCAACATTTTGGATGTTGAGTACATTTTCTGGATTTTTTTTATCAAAATGGACTAATCCTTTAATAATAATTAATTGTCAATACAAACCCCATTGAATATTATTTGACCTTTTTAGGTTTTAATATTTTAGTTTTTACTTGTAATTTTTCTAATATTTGTTACTGATCAATAATAAGGCATTTTTGTAAAAGAAATGTTGCAAGTCAGACCCAAATCCACATAGCATGAAACACTGGTCCACAAAACCAGTCTTAAAGGTATACGTCATCAGTTAAATAAATAAGCTTTCCATTGATGAATGGTTTGTTAGCATAAGACAATATTTGGCCAATATTAAGTATTTGAAAATCTTGAATCTGCAGTTGCAAAAAATCTGAATATTGAAAAAATTGTCCAAATGAAGTCCCTAGCAACACATATTACTAATGATAAATTCTTTTTTTACATAAGTCCGGAAGAAAATGTTCAAAATATATTTATGGAACATGATCTTAACTTAATATCCTAATGATTTGACCCATACAATGTATTGGTGGCTATTGCTACAAATATACCCGTGCTACTTTTGACTGGCTTTGTAGTCCAGGGTCACAAATATACTCGCTGACAAATTTTCAGCATTTTATTTTCCCTCACTTACATACACGTAAATGCATTATAAAAAATTTGTCCCTCAATCGTAAATGTCTGCCGCTATTAAAAATAAGAGGTAGCCGGAGGTGAAGCAACAATAAAATGTCTTCGGCTAATGAGGGATGAGGTAATTACGTTCAGGAACACCAGATTCAAAATAATGACTTTTCAAATTGAGTCTTTTAATGTCATTATAAGCAGTTGACATTGTGACATGCAATTTCAGCTCAATTCGCTCTTAATAATAAAGAGACACCTCCATTACATGCATTTCTGCAGATAATATGTCTCTATTAACTTAATGGCTGGTGCATGTTTGTTCTCTTACTGTAGGTCTAATCTAAAGGGGCTGTACAGAGGAGACATCTTTAATGTTTATAACTGCCAGAGGAGTATAAGGCCGTCTCGGCCCGCCCTGGTCTGCTGGATGAGCTTTACCAGCTTTCAAGCTGCTTTTCTCTGTCTAGGTAAGACCCCAATAGTTCAAAAAGCCCACAGGTACAAAGCTGTTACTGGGGTGGTACCTTTTTAAAAAGTACACACTTGTACCTGAAGAGTGCATGTTAGTACCGGAAAGTAAATATTGGTACCAAATGTATACATATCTGTACCTGAAATGGTATTTGGAAAGAGTATATTGTACGTATTTTACTTTAGTTAGGAGTTAAGCATATCTTAAAAAGTGACATCAAATGCAATTGTAACATTAAAATGTAGAAATGTATTACTGTAGTTAATATTATATACATATATGAAGTGTTCAGATGCAAACCCCTCTAATGCTGCGTTTACACCAGCCGCGGTAGAGGCGTGAAGCGCGAGTGATTTCAATGTTAAGTCAATGTGAAGACGCGTTGAGGCGCGTCTGTCTCGTGGTGCGAATGAAGCGTTAAGCGCGCTAGACGCGAGTTGAAAACTTTAAACTTTGACGGAAAAACGCGCCGCGTTAACCAATCAGGAGCTTGCTCTAGTCGTGACGTGATTACAGGAAGCAAGCGGAGTCACAGAAGCCCCTCCCATGACGCGAATTACCGCGTAAATGTCTCAATGACTAGAATTTCATGCGCAGCTTTCACACGCGAATGAAGCGAGTAAAGTCAAAATGTTCAAGCGGCAAACTAGACGCGGTACACGCAAATTTGACACCTCAAACGCGACTGGTGTGAACCCACAGTAAGTGCGTCTGACATGTTTTCTTTTAAATTAGCATTTTTTATCAGGCTTATGTTCAGGTTCAATAATTTCACTTTAATGGCAAATAAAGTTATTAGTCAATAATCTAAATGCCTTATTTTCACAAATGTCACTTTAGTCATTTCATGGGTATTTAACAAATTTGACTGTCTTTCATGGCAAAACCCTCTAAGTACATACACGCTTTTTGGCAAAAACCTCTACTTCTAAAAAAATCCACTTGTTTGGGTGAAACGTAGTAGAGATGCATAAAGATGCAACTAAAAACATTGCAAGTGTGAAAGTCAGAATGTAAAAATGAAGAAACTGAAAAACACATTAGGGGGCGCTGTGATCCATGTCATTGCCACATTTGGGTTGTGTTCAGGTCCAAGTACTTACAAGGGACCATTTTATCTGCACTTAAAGGACTTTGCTAAAAAAGCAACATAGCGTTTAATGGATTATGCAAAAAAAAAAAAATGTTTCTGAATGACCTGATTAAGCGAATTTGGAACGAAAGTATTTGATGAACATCGGTTAGTATCATTATCTTATTTTTGACAGAGGTGGCGTTTAGCGGCTTTTGCATCTGAGCTTATAAAGTTATTACATTTTGATTTCATGTTGTTATAAATGAGTTTTGAACCAATTTTCTTTATTTGCAAGCATGTGCCATTTCATCTGCATATTGTTCCCGCATGTCTCATTGCATCTGCGGTCTGTCTGTCTGGCTCATCCAGGCATGGCCATCCAGACTCTGGTGTTCTTCATCTGCCTTCTGTTTGCCGTTTTTTTGGTCATCATTCCCATCCTGTACGGAACAAACCTCATGCTGTTTCGCATTATTGGCAACATGTGGTGAGTTTCCAATACTCTTCTCACTTTAGAAGATGATGATGATGATGGTGACCTCACCACATGTGACTTCAGGGTCACGACCCCACAGATCTCAATTAATATTTTTTATCGGTCATCGCTCATAAAAGTCCATGACGCAAAACAATTAGATAAGTGCCTCTTCAGACGGGTTCTCATTTACATTTTCTCCTCGCTGAAGGCCCTTTTGGTTGACGCTCATCCTGGCTGCTTTGATCCAGCATGTGACCTCCAGGTTTCTGTTCATCAGGAAGGACGCAGGAACGCGAGATCTAAACAACAGGTGTGGGGAGTCATACACACTGTAGCCAAGTAGTAATTTTTCGGCATTTTAGGGTGGTATGGCATAGTGGTTAATGCTCAGATTGGTAACCAGAAGGTTACTGGTTCGATTCAAGCTGCTTTATTTAGTATATACTGTACAGTTTGCTATGTAGCATTTTGAAACCATAATAGGCAGTGTTACTGTGTACTGCATTACATGCAGCGAACAGATTCCTTTCTTAAACACAGCCAGTAAAAAAAAAATGAAACCTCTAAATGCATTATTTCATCAATAAATGCCTGTTTCTTATAATTGTGATTATTAATGAATGCACATGTTTTGGTTTGTCTCCATAGAGGAAGTCTGTTTCTGCTCAGCTATATGTTTTTCCTGGTTAATGTCATGGTTGGCGTGGTCATGGGTATCTGGAGAATGGTCATCACTGCCCTTTTCAACATAGTCCACTTAGGGCGCTTGGATATCAGCCTGCTAAACCGCAATGTTGAGGTGTTTGATCCAGGTATGAGTGACAAATAAATGCTATATGGTCAAAACACAATAGTGGTCCAAAATTGCATTCCCACCTTTCATTTGAAATACAGTATGTATTTAAATGTAAATGCAAAATTAAATCTGGGCCCTTGGAAGAGGAACTAAGGAGTTTACTGTATTATACTGTATTACTCATTTGTGATGGAAGTTGCACCACCGCTGTGCAAACAACATTATGTCCATTCGGAAGAAGCATCAGATTTAGGCATCTTTTATACATGTTATCAACACACCACAAGTTGATTGATCATTCTTTTCTCATTTTGACAGTGATGTTAGAAAATATGTAAATTTGAAAAATGTATATGATAATAGATTCATAACGATTCATTATCCATGTTATTAACAGACCTACAGTACACCAGAATTGTATTTCATGCATAAACGGGAAAGTTTTTATTTACATTTTTGGGGGGAAAATGATGCTTCGATCTCTTAGTACAGGGCTAGTCAACGGGTGGCCCGCGGGCCAAATGCGGCCCGCCAATCATCTTTATCCGGCCCGCCGGTCACCTTTGGCCGTTTCTCAATCGGAAGGCTGCAGCCTCTGGAGGTCGCATATGCAGACTGCATACGTCATCAAGTTTAAGTCAACTGAGCATTACATTCACAAATCATAAGCATATTACAACAATTCACGATTAACTAAGAATAATAGTCAACTTTATAATTGTTAAAATTCTGAAATAAGACTTAATGACGTATGCAGCCTGGAAATGCGACCTCCGAAGGCTGCAGCCTTATTGAGAAACTAGTCTGATTTAAATTCAGCGTGGTTACTTTTACCTTTCCACTGTACATGACAACACAGAAAGGGACTGTGTGGGGTGCCAACCATCTGCAGTTGCGTAATTATTTATCTGATCCAATTCGAGCTTTGGATGCATTAAATAAAATAAACTTATGCGACTACACCGCATGTGACGTGGCGACCGGAAGTAATGTATTTCAGTGTGTTCCAATCAAAACTGTGTGCGAAGTTAAATTATGAATTATTTTTTGTTTTACTTTATCAGTAACACTTGAATACTTTAATTACTGGTAAGTAAATTATTAATTATACATATATTCGTAGATTAAAGGTTCTCTCCCATGACAGATTTACGATTAAATTACATTTTCATTACGACTGCCACTAGGGGGCGAACTCCCGACAGTTACATCTGTATGTAATGTACAATGGAAAGGCTGTTTAGCCTATATTTCTATAAAATATTAAAAAAGAAAACATGTAGTGCAATTTTAGTCATTAGGAGAAGTCTGGCTATAAGTTGTGAATACTTGACATGTAACAATTAATGAAAGTTAAACAGTTATAAACAAAATATGTTTAGGAGTGTTGATCTTTTACACTTTTACTATTAACATTTGGCTCTTACATGTTAAACTGCAATTGTTTTTAAATATTAATAAAGAAAATATCAGTTTTCAGTAATTAAAATGCTTTTAAATTAAAAAAAAATTTAAATGCATGTTTTTAATATGTTTTTTTTAAATATACTACAACAAAAGTAACAAAAACGACAACAACACACACACACACATATATATGGTAAAAGTAAAAAATATATCAAAAGTAACTAGATAGTAAAGTTTGAAGACAAACTTTATGTTGGCTTGAGAAAGCGTAGCCTAAACGTTTAAAACGGTTTGACATAAGTTTAGTTTAGTAGGCTATCTGGCTGTTAGTATGTTTAAGTATGAAGGTAGCATGATTTACCATGAAGCTAGCATGATGTTAGCATGATTAGCATGAAGCTAGCATGATGCTAGCATGATTTACCATGAAGCTAGCATGATGTTAGCATGATTAGCATGAAGCTAGCATGATGCTAGCATGATTAGCATGAAGCTAGCATGATGCTAGCATGATTAGCATGAAGCTAGCATGATGCTAGCATGATTAGCATGAAGCTAGCATAATGCTAGCATGATTAGCATGAAGCTAGCATGATTAGCATGAAGCTAGTATGATGCTAGCATGATTAGCATGAAGCTAGCATGATGTTAGCATGATTAGCATGAAGCTAGCATGAAGCTAGCATGATTAGCATGAAGCTAGCATGATGCTAACATGATTAGCATGAAGCTAGCATGATGCTAGCATGATAAGCATGAAGCTAGCATGATGTTAGCATGATTAGCATGAAGCTAGCATGAAGTTAGCATAATTAGCATGAAGCTAGCATGAAGTTAGCATGATTAGCATGAAGCTAGCATGATGTTAGCATGATTAGCATGAAGCTAGCATGAAGCTAGCATTATTAGCAGGAAGCTAGCATGAAGCTAACATTTATTGCGTTGCTAGGGTACTAAGTTTGGTTGCTAGGGAGAAAATTGGCATCCCATAATGATCACCCTTCAAGCCACAAGTAAAACGGTCCAACCCCCGTGTCTCTACAATGTTCTGATGCGGAGATATAAGGCTTTGTTTATTCCGTTGCTAGGGTACTAAGTTTGGTTGCTAGGGAGAAAATTGGCATCCCATAATGATCACCCTTCAAGCCACAAGTAAAACGGTCCAACCCCCGTGTCTCTACAATGTTCTGATGCGGAGATATAAGGCTTTGTTTATTCCGTTGCTAGGGTACTAAGTTTGGTTGCTAGGGAGAAAATTGGCATCCCATAATGATCACACTTCAAGCCACAAGTAAAACGGTCCAACCCCCGTGTCTCTATGATGTTCTTAAGCGGAGATATAAGGCTTTGTTTATTCCGTTGCTAGGGTACTAAGTTTGGTTGCTAGGGAGAAAATTGGCATCCCATAATGATTACACGTCAAACCACAAGAAAAACGGTCCAACCCCTGTGTCTCTACGATGTTCAGATCCAGAGATATAAGGCTTTGTTTATTATGTTGCTAGGGTCTTCATTTTCTGTTGCTAGGGGCGTGGCTTAATACCTCAATAAGAATCCTAAGAGACTGATTGGATGCCTGAGTAAAATGAGCCCACCCCTATGTCTCTATGACACTCTGGTGCAAAGATATCCATCTGGGCTTTTTATAATGGTAGTCTATGGGAGATGTTGCTAGGGTACCCAAAATTGTTGCTAGGGGCGTGGCTTAATAGCTCTGGGGTGATCCTAAGAGACTGATTGGATGCTTGAGTAAAATGAGCCCACCCCCATGTCTCTAAGACACTCTAAAGTGAAGATATTCCATCTGGGACGCTTTTATTCCCTTTTATGGGCATGTTTCCTGCCCCATTATAAGTCAATGGGAAATTTTGGGGGCCTCTTACACCCCAGGGGTACAGCTTACACCCCATTGTGAGGTATGTTCTTACACAGCCTGTCAGCCTCCTTAAATGTGGTAAGCCACAAGTTTCTACAAGTTTCTCACTCGCAGCTATGACCCGTCAAAGTTTGTCTCAATGTTAAGTCAATGGAAATTTTGGGGTGTTTCAGCGCCCCGTTTAGGAATTCGGAAGGTCCCATCAGTTAGAAAAGATATAGCACACCTCGTCAGATCAGACCGAAAGTCTGTCCAAAGTTTGATGGCTGTAGCTTGAAAGCTCTAGGACGAGTTAGAGTTAGAAATTTTAGTCTCAGAAGAAAAAGAATAACTAGATAGTAAAGTTTGAAGACAAACTTTATGTTGGCTTGAGAAAGCGTAGCCTGAACGTTTAAAAAGGTTTGACATAAGTTTAGTTTAGTAGGCTATCTGGCTGTTAGTATGTTTAAGTATGAAGGTAGCATGATTTACCATGAAGCTAGCATGATGTTAGCATGATTAGCATGAAGCTAGCATGATGCTAGCATGATTAGAATGAAGCTAGCTTGATGCTAGCATGATTAGCATGAAGCTAGCATGATAAGCATGAAGCTAGCATGATGCTAGCATGATTAGCATGAAGCTAGCATGATGCTAGCATGATTAGCATGAAGCTAGCATGATTAGCATGAAGCTAGTATGATGTTAGCATGATTAGCATGAAGCTAGCATGATGATAGCATGATTAGCATGAAGCTAGCATGATGCTAGCATGATTAGCATGAAGCTAGCATGATGCTAGCATGATTAGCATGAAGCTAGCATGATGCTAGCATGATTAGCATGAAGCTAACATGATGCTAACATGATTTGCATGAAGCTAGCATGATGCTAGCATGATTAGCATGAAGCTAGCATGATGCTAGCATGATTAGCATGAAGCTAGCATGATGCTAGCATGATTAGCATGAAGCTAGCATGATGCTAGCATGATTAGCATGAAGCTAGCATGAAGCTAGCATGATGCTAGCATGATTAGCATGAAGCTAGCATGATGCTAGTATGATTAGCATGAAGCTAGCATGATGCTAGCATGATTAGCATGAAGCTAGCATGATGTTAGCATGATTAGCATGAAGCTAGCATGAAGTTAGCATGATTAGCATGAAGCTAGCATGAAGTTAGCATGATTAGCATGAAGCTAGCATGATGTTAGCATGATTAGCATGAAGCTAGCATGAAGCTAGCATGATTAACAAGAAGCTAGCATGAAGCTAACATTTATTGCGTTGCTAGGGTACTAAGTTTGGTTGCTAGGGAGAAAATTGGCATCCCATAATGATCACCCTTCAAGCCACAAGTTAAACGGTCCAACCCCCGTGTCTCTACAATGTTCTGATGCGGAGATATAAGGCTTTGTTTATTCCGTTGCTAGGGTACTAAGTTTGGTTGCTAGGGAGAAAATTGGCATCCCATAATGATCACACTTCAAGCCACAAGTAAAACGGTCCAACCCCCGTGTCTCTATGATGTTCTGAAGCGGAGATATAAGGCTTTGTTTATTCCGTTGCTAGGGTACTAAGTTTGGTTGCTAGGGAAAAAATTGGCATCCCATAATGATTACACTTCAAGCCACAAGAAAAACGGTCCAACCCCTGTGTCTCTACGATGTTCAGATCCAGAGATATAAGGCTTTGTTTATTATGTTGCTAGGGTCTTCATATTTTGTTGCTAGGGGCGTGGCTTAATACCTCAATAAGAATCCTAAGAGACTGATTGGATGCCTGAGTAAAATGAGCCCACCCCTATGTCTCTATGACACTCTGGTGCAAAGATATCCATCTGGGCTTTTTATAATGGTAGTCTATGGGAGATGTTGCTAGGGTACCCAAAATTGTTGCTAGGGGCGTGGCTTAATATCTCTGGGGTGATCCTAAGAGACTGATTGGATGCTTGAGTAAAATGAGCCCACCCCCATGTCTCTAAGACACTCTAAAGTGAAGATATTCCATCTGGGACGCTTTTTTTCCCTTTTATGGGCATGTTTCCTGCCCCATTATAAGTCAATGGGAAAATTTGGGGGCCTCTTACACCCCAGGGGTACAGCTTACACCCCATTGTGAGGTATGTTCTTACACAGCCTGTCAGCCTCCTTAAATGTGGTAAGCCACAAGTTTCTACAAGTTTCTCACTCGCAGCTTTGACCCGTCAAAGTTTGTCTCAATGTTAAGTCAATGGAAACTTTGGGGTGTTTCAGCGCCCCGTTTAGGAATTCGGAAGGTCCCATCAGTTAGAAAAGATATAGCACACCTCGTCAGATCAGACCGAAAGTCTGTCCAAAGTTTGATGGCTGTAGCTTGAAAGCTCTAGGACGAGTTAGAGTTAGAAATTTTAGTCTCAGAAGAAAAAGAATAACTAGATAGTAAAGTTTGAAAACAAACTTTATGTTGGCTTGAGAAAGCGTAGCCTGAACGTTTAAAACGGTTTGACGTAAGTTTAGTTTAGTAGGCTATCTGGCTGTTAGTATGTTTAAGTATGAAGGTAGCATGATTTACCATGAAGCTAGCATGATGTAAGCATGATTAGCATGAAGTTAGCATGATGCTAGCATGATTAGCATGAAGCTAGCATGATTAGCATGAAGCTAGCATGATGTTAGCATGATTAGCATGAAGCTAGCATGATGCTAGCATGATTAGCATGAAGCTAGCTTGATGCTAGCATGATTAGCATGAAGCTAGCATGATGTTAGCATGATTAGCATGAAGCTAGCATGATGTTAGCATGATTAGCATGAAGCTAGCATGATGCTAGCATGATTAGCATGAAACTAGCATGATTAGCATGAAGCTAGCATGATGCTAGCATGATTAGCATGAAGCTAGCATGATGCTAGCATGATTAGCATGAAGCTAGCATGATGCTAGCATGATTAGCATGAAGCTAGCATGATGCTAGCATGATTAGCATGAAGTTAGCATGAAGCTAGCATGATGCGAGCATGATTAGCATGAAGCTAGCATGATGCTAGCATGATTAGCATGAAGCTAGCATGATGTTAGCTTGATTAGCATGAAGCTAGCATGAAGTTAGCATGATTAGCATGAAGCTAGCATAAAGTTAGCATGAAGCTAGAATGATGTTAGCATGATTAGCATGAAGCTAGCATGAAGCTAGCATGATTAGCAGGAAGCTAGCATGAAGCTAACATTTATTGCGTTGCTAGGGTACTAAGTTTGGTTGCTAGGGAGAAAATTGGCATCCCATAATGATCACCCTTCAAGCCACAAGAAAAACGGTCCAACCCCCGTGTCTCTACAATGTTCTGATGCGGAGATATAAGGCTTTGTTTATTCTGTTACTAGGGTACTAAGTTTGGTTGCTAGGGAGAAAATTGGCATCCCATAATGATCACACTTCAAGCCACAAGTAAAACGGTCCAACCCCCGTGTCTCTACAATGTTCTGATGCAGAGATATAAGGCTTTGTTTATTCCGTTGCTAGGGTACTAAGTTTGGTTGCTAGGGAGAAAATTGGCATCCCATAATGATTACACTTCAAGCCACAAGTAAAACGGTCCAACCCCTGTGTCTCTACGATGTTCAGATCCAGAGATATAAGGCTTTGTTTATTATGTTGCTAGGGTCTTGATATTTTGTTGCTAGGGGCGTGGCTTAATACCTCAATAAGAATCCTAAGAGACTGATTGGATGCCTGAGTAAAATGAGCCCACCCCTATGTCTCTATGACACGCTGGTGCAAAGATATCCATCTGGGCTTTTTATAATGGTAGTCTATGGGAGATGTTGCTAGGGTACCCAAAATTGTTGCTAGGGGCGTGGCTTAATAGCTCTGGGGTGATCCTAAGAGACTGATTGGATGCTTGAGTAAAATGAGCCCACCCCCATGTCTCTAAGACACTCTAAAGTGAAGATATTCCATCTGGGACGCTCTTATTCCCTTTTATGGGCATGTTTCCTGCCCCATTATAAGTCAATGGGAAATTTTGGGGGCCTCTTACACCCCAGGGGTACAGCTTACACCCCATTGTGAAGTATGTTCTTACACAGCCTGTCAGCCTCCTTAAATGTGGTAAGCCACAAGTTTCTACAAGTTTCTCACTCGCAGCTATGACCCGTCAAAGTTTGTCTCAATGTTAAGTCAATGGAAATTTTGGGGTGGTTAAGCGCCCCGTTTAGGAATTCGGAAGGTCCCATCAGTTAGAAAAGATATAGCAACTCAAGTCAGATCAGACCGAAGGTATGTCCAAAGTTTGATGGCTGTAGCTTGAAAGCTCTAGGACGAGTTAGAGTTAGAAATTTTGTCTCAGAAAACACGGAAGAATAATAATAATAATAAAAAGTTTATGTACAACAACAGTATGTTGGCTTTCTCAAGCCAACATAATAATAATAATAATAACTAGATATTAAAGTTTGAGGACAAACTTTATGTTGGCTTGACAAAGCCTGGTCTGAACGTTTAAGACAGTTTGACAGAAGTTTGACAGAAGTTTGGTTTAGTAGGCTATCTTGTTGTTAGTATGCTTAAGTATGAAGCTTTTTAAAATAAAGCTAACATAATTTAGCATAAAGCTAGCCTGATTTAGCATGAAGCTAACATGATTTAGGATAAAGTCAGCATAAAGCTAATATGTTTAAAGACCCAACCCCCATGTCTCTATGATGTTCTGATGCGGAGATATAAGGCTTTGTTTGTTCCGTTGCTAGGGTACTAAGTTTGGTTGCTAGGCAGAAAATTGGCATCCCATAATGATCAACCTTCAAGCCACAAGTAAAACGGTCCAACCCCCATGTCTCTATGATGTTCTGATGCGGAGATGTAAGGCTTTGTTTGTTCTGTTGCTAGGGTACTAAGTTTGGTTGCTAGGGAGAAAATCGGCATCCCATAATGATTACACTTCAAGCCACAAGTAAAACGGTCCAACCCCCGTGTCTCTATGATGTTCTGATGCGGAGATATAAGGCTTTGTTTATTCCGTTGCTAGGGTACTAAGTTTGGTTGCTAGGGAGAAAATTGGCATCCCATAATGATCAACCTTCAAGCCACAAGTAAAACGGTCCAACCCCCGTGTCTCTATGATGTTCTGAAGCGGAGATATAAGGCTTTGTTTATTCCGTTGCTAGGGTACTAAGTTTGGTTGCTAGGGAGAAAATTGGCATCCCATAATGATCAACCTTCAAGCCACAAGTAAAACGGTCCAACCCCCGTGTCTCTAAGATGTTTTGAAGCGGAGAAATAAGGCTTTGTTTATTCCGTTGCTAGGGTACTAAGTTTGGTTGCTAGGGAGAAAATTGGCATCCCATAATGATTACACTTCAAGCCACAAGTCAAACGGTCCAACCCCCATGTCTCTATGATGTTCTGAAGCGGAGATGTAAGGCTTTGTTTATTCCGTTGCTAGGGTACTAAGTTTGGTTGCTAGGGAGAAAAATGGCATCCCATAATGATCAACCTTCAAGCCACAAGTAAAACGGTCCAACCCCCATGTCTCTATGATGTTCTGAAGCGGAGATATAAGGCTTTGTTTATTCCGTTGCTAGGGTACTAAGTTTGGTTGCTAGGGAGAAAATTGGCATCCCATAATGATCAACCTTCAAGCCACAAGTAAAACGGTCCAACCCCCGTGTCTCTATGATGTTCTGAAGCGGAGATATAAGGCTTTGTTTATTCCGTTGCTAGGGTACTGTATTTGGTTGCTAGGGAGAAAATTGGCATCCCATAATGATCAACCTTCAAGCCACAAGTAAAACGGTCCAACCCCCATGTCTCTACGACACTCTAAAGTGAAGATATTTCATCTGGGACGCTTCTATTCCTTTATATGGGCATGTTTCCTGCCCCATTATAAGTCAATGGGAAATTTTGGGGGCCTCTTACACCCCAGGGGTACAGCTTACACCCCAATGTGATGTATGTTCTTACAGAGCCTGCCAGCCTCTTCAAATGTGGTAACCCACAAGTTTCTACAAATTTCTCGCTTGCAGCTATGACCCGTCAAAGTTTGTCGCAATGTTAAGTCAATGGAAAATTTGGGGTGTTTGAGCGCCCCGTTTAGGAATTCGGTAGGTCCCATCAGTTAGAAAAGTCATAGCAACAATCTACGTACCAGTCTTAAAAGTTTTGTAAAGTTTTGTGGGTGTAGCTTGAAAGCTCTAGGAGGAGTTACTGTGAGAAAAAGTTTGTACCAGAAGAATAATAATAAAGATAGTAAAGTTTGAAGACAAACTTTATGTTGGCTTGAGAAAGCGTAGCCTGAACGTTTAAAACGGTTTGACATAAGTTTAGTTTAGTAGGCTATCTGGCTGTTAGTATGTTTAAGTATGAAGGTAGCATGATTTACCATGAAGCTAGCATGATGTTAGCATGATTAGCATGAAGCTAGCATGATGCTAGCATGATTAGAATGAAGCTAGCTTGATGCTAGCATGATTAGCATGAAGCTAGCATGATAAGCATGAAGCTAGCATGATGCTAGCATGATTAGCATGAAGCTAGCATGATGCTAGCATGATTAGCATGAAGCTAGCATGATTAACATGAAGCTAGTATGATGCTAGCATGATGTTAACATGATTAGCATGAAGCTAGCATGATGCTAGCATGATTAGCATGAAGCTAGCATGAAGCTAGCATGATTAGCATGAAGCTAGCATGATGCTAGCATGATTTGCATGAAGCTAGCATGATGCTAGCATGATTAGCATGAAGCTAGCATGATGTTAGCATGATTAGCATGAAGCTAGCTTGATGCTAGCATGATTAGCATGAAGTTAGCATGATGCTAGCATGATTAGCATGAAGCTAGCATGATGCTAGCATGATTAGCATGAAGCTAGCATGATGCTAGCATGATTAGCATGAAGCTAGCATGATGCTAGCATGATTAGCATGAAGCTAGCATGAAGCTAGCATGATTAGCATGAAGTTAGCATGAAGCTAGCATGATGCTAGTATGATTAGCATGAAGCTAGCATGATGCTAGCATGATTAGCATGAAGCTAGCATGATGTTAGCATGATTAGCATGAAGCTAGCATGAAGTTAGCATGATTAGCATGAAGCTAGCATGAAGTTAGCATGATTAGCATGAAGCTAGCATGATGTTAGCATGATTAGCATGAAGCTAGCACGATTAGCAAGAAGCTAGCATGAAGCTAACATTTATTGCGTTGCTAGGGTACTAAGTTTGGTTGCTAGGGAGAAAATTGGCATCCCATAATGATCACCCTTCAAGCCACAAGTTAAACGGTCCAACCCCCGTGTCTCTACAATGTTCTGATGCGGAGATATAAGGCTTTGTTTATTCCGTTGCTAGGGTACTAAGTTTGGTTGCTAGGGAGAAAATTGGCATCCCATAATGATCACACTTCAAGCCACAAGTAAAACGGTCCAACCCCCGTGTCTCTATGATGTTCTTAAGCGGAGATATAAGGCTTTGTTTATTCCGTTGCTAGGGTACTAAGTTTGGTTGCTAGGGAAAAAATTGGCATCCCATAATGATTACACTTCAAGCCACAAGAAAAACGGTCCAACCCCTGTGTCTCTACGATGTTCAGATCCAGAGATATAAGGCTTTGTTTATTATGTTGCTAGGGTCTTCATATTTTGTTGCTAGGGGCGTGGCTTAATATCTCTGGGGTGATCCTAAGAGACTGATTGGATGCCTGAGTAAAATGAGCCCACCCCTATGTCTCTATGACACTCTGGTGCAAAGATATCCATCTGGGCTTTTTATAATGGTAGTCTATGGGAGATGTTGCTAGGGTACCCAAAATTGTTGCTAGGGGCGTGGCTTAATATCTCTGGGGTGATCCTAAGAGACTGATTGGATGCTTGAGTAAAATGAGCCCACCCCCATGTCTCTAAGACACTCTAAAGTGAAGATATTCCATCTGGGACGCTATTTTTCCCTTTTATGGGCATATTTCCTGCCCCATTATAAGTCAATGGGAAAATTTGGGGGCCTCTTACACCCCAGGGGTACAGCTTACACCCCATTGTGAGGTATGTTCTTACACAGCCTGTCAGCCTCCTTAAATGTGGTAAGCCACAAGTTTCTACAAGTTTCTCACTCGCAGCTTTGACCCGTCAAAGTTTGTCTCAATGTTAAGTCAATGGAAATTTTGGGGTGTTTCAGCGCCCCGTTTAGGAATTCGGAAGGTCCCATCAGTTAGAAAAGATATAGCACACCTCGTCAGATCAGACCGAAAGTCTGTCCAAAGTTTGATGGCTGTAGCTTGAAAGCTCTAGGACGAGTTAGAGTTAGAAATTTTAGTCTCAGAAGAAAAAGAATAATAATAATAATAATAATAATAATAATAATAATAATAAGTTTAAGTGCAACAACAGTATGTTGGCTTTCTCAAGCCAACATAATAATAATAATAATAACTAGATAGAAAAGTTTGTTGACAAACTTTATGTTGGCTTGACAAAGCGTAGCCTGTACGTTTAAAACGGTTTGACAGAAGTTAAGTTTAGTAGGCTATCTGGCTGTTAGTATGTTTAAGTATGAAGCTAGCCTGATTTAACATGAAGCTAGCATGATTAGCCTGAAGCTAGCATGAAGCTAACATGATTAGCATGAAGCTAGCATCAAGTAAGCATGATTAGCATGAAGCTAGCATGATGCTAACATGAAATAGCATGAAGCTAGCATGATGCTAACATGAATTAGCATGAAGCTAGCATGATGCTAACATGAATTAGCATGAAGCTATCATGATGCTAACATGAATTAGCATGAAGCTAGCATGATGCTAACATGAATTAGCATGAAGCTAGCATGATGCTAACATGAATTAACATGAAGCTAGCATGATGCTAACATGAATTAGCATGAAGCTAGCATGATGCTAACATGAATTAGCATGAAGCTAGCATGATGCTAACATGAATTAGCATGAAGCTAACATGATGCTAACATGAATTAGCATGAAGCTAGCATGATGCTAACATGAATTAGCATGAAGCTAGCATGATGCTAACATGAATTAGCATGAAGCTAGCATGATGCTAACATGAATAAGCATGAAGCTGGCATGATGCTAACATGAATTAGCATGAAGCTAGCATGATGCTAACATGAATTAGCATGAAGCTAGCATGATGCTAACATGAATTAGCATGAAGCTAGCATGATGCTAACATGAATTAGCATGAAGCTAGCATGATGCTAACATGAATTAGCATTGTGCTAACATGAATTAGCATGAAGCTAGCATGATGCTAACATGGATTAGCATGAAGCTAACATGAATTAGCATGAAGCTAGTACGACGCTAACATGAATTAGCATGAAGCTAGCACGACGCTAACATGAATTAGCATGAAGCTAGCACGACGTTAACATGAATTAGCATGAAGCTAGCATGACGCTAACATGAATTAGCATGAAGCTAGCACGACGCTAACATGAATTAACATGAAGCTAGCACGACGCTAACATGAATTAGCATGAAGCTAGCATGACGCTAAAATTAATTAGCATGAAGCTAGCATGATGCTAACATTAATTAGCATGAAGCTAACATGATGCTAACATTAATTAGCATGAAGCTAGCATGATGCTAACATTATTAGCATGAAGCTAGCATGATGCTAACATTAATTAGCATGAAGCTAGCATGATGCTAACATGATTTACCATGAAGTTAGCAAGATTTATTATGAAATTAGCATAAAGCTAGCATGAAACTAGCATGAAGCTAGTATGACTTAGCATGAAGCTAGCATGAAGCTAACATGAGCAAAAGACCCAACCCCTGTGTCTCTATGATGTTCGGATCCAGAGATATAAGGCTTTGTTTATTATGTTGCTAGGGTGCTTATATTTGGTTGCTAGGGGCGTGGCTTAATAGCTCAATAAGAATCCTAAGAGACTGATTGGATGCCTTAGTAAAAAAAGGCCACCCCCATGTCTCTATGACACTGTGCTGCAAAGATATCCATCTGGGCTTTTTATAATGGTAGTCTATGGGAGATGTTGCTAGGGTACCCAAAATTGTTGCTAGGGGCGTGGCTTAATAGCTCTGGGGTGATCCTAAGAGACTGATTGGATGCTTGAGTAAAATGAGCCCACCCCCATGTCTCTAAGACACTCTAAAGTGAAGATATTCCATCTGGGACGCTTTTATTCCCTTTTATGGGCATGTTTCCTGCCCCATTATAAGTCAATGGGAAATTTTGGGGGCCTCTTACACCCCAGGGGTACAGCTTACACCCCATTGTGAGGTATGTTCTTACACAGCCTGTCAGCCTCCTTAAATGTGGTAAGCCACAAGTTTCTACAAGTTTCTCACTCGCAGCTATGACCCGTCAAAGTTTGTCCAATGTTAAGTCAATGGGACTTTCGGAATTTTGATGTCCCGTTTTAGGAATTCTATAAGTCGGATCCCTTTGAAAAGATATAGCCCGCTTCGTCAGACCAGTTTGAATGTCCGTGGAAAATTTGGTGAATGTAGCTTGAAAGCTGTAGGACGAGTTAGCTGCAGAAAAATAGTCTCAGAATAATAATAATAATAATAAGTTTAAATGCAATATCAGTATGTTGGCTTTGTCAAGCCAACATAATAATAATAAGTTTAAGTGCAACAACAGTATGTTGGCTTTCTCAAGCCAACATAATAATAAGTTTAAGTGCAACAACAGTATGTTGGCTTTCTCAAGCCAACATAATAAGTTTAAGTGCAACAACAGTATGTTGGCTTTCTCAAGCCAACATAAAAATAGGGGTAAAAGTTTGGCCCACGTCATATTTACAATTTAAAATCTGGCCCCCGAAGAAGAGTAGTTGAAGACCCCTGTCTTAGTATATACTACATAAAAACTACATGTCATGCGCATATATTAATTCAGTCTACAGTCATGCGTGACTAAAACCAAAGATATTTTATTTTAACAAGATGGGTCACTGATATTGATATGAATTTGGGAGATCACAACGGTCAGAATGGGACAGAATTGAGCATCACGCCAGGAATAGGAAGTGAAGTTGCCTATCAGTGTGAACTCCTCTCTTCCGTCGTCTGATTGGTCTAACTGCTCTTTCGCAAGGACTTTTAGGTTGGTAAAGTGCGCATCAAGGGTGCAAAGGGGGCGCTGATGAGCACACTTTGGAGGATAAAAATGACAGATGGGACACCTTATGGACTCGTAGATTAAGCAAGCACACGCAATTTAAGGCCACAAGACCGAAAGTCCACATGAAGTGACCATTTGGGACAGGGGCGTTGCAAATATGGCGGCGGAGTGACGTGACTTCCTTAAAAGGACTTTGCTGTAACCAAAACAACAATGGCGGAGTACAGGACTTTGTTTGTGCTACTCAAGAAATATTTTTTTTTGCACTTCTCCAACAAATTTTTATAGACACGTGAAGTAATAAACCTACCTCATTGTACGTCTAAACAAAACTACTCTATGCTTTCGCTGTCTCGATTGTTCGTATTTATCGCTCTGTAAAAGTATGCATGTGTGCTGGAATGTTTTCCTTTTTTACATCGCCCACTACTGGCCTGGCACGTGTATTACAGCGGCCATATCATGTTCGTAAATCCATGTGAGACCGGATCTTTGTCTTGTATACGTGACATTTTTCAAAGATGCATTTTTTACTACATCGCTGTCATGCAAACATATCCTTTTTTGTCTCGGTTTACATTATTAGAGCATTAAGCCATGGGACGCCAGTAAAAACATTATTATACAAACAAATAGTAGAATAAAGCTGTATTTTTATGAGTGTGTGCTGTGTGTAATTATTATTTATATATAAATACACATACATTAATGTATGCATTTAAGAAACATTTACATGTGTGTGTGTGTGTGTGTGCGTGCTCATGCGTGTGTGTGTGTATGTGTGTGTGTGTGTGTATATATATATATATATATATATGTATATATATATATATATATATATATATATATATATATATATATATATATATATATATATATGTATGTATATATATATATGTATGTATATATATATATATATATGTATGTATATATATATATGTATGTATATATATATGTATGTGTATATATATATATGTATGTATATATATATGTATGTATATATATATATATATGTATGTATGTATATATATATATATGTATATATATGTATGTATGTATATATGTATATGTATGTATGTATGTATGTATGTATGTAATGTATGTATGTATGTAATGTATGTATGTATGTATGTATGTATGTATGTATGTATGTATGTATGTATGTATGTATGTATGTATACATACACGCACACGCATTTATGTATATTATATATAAACAAATAAAAAAATGGAAATATAAATAAAAATGCATATATATTTATGGGTTTAAATATACATAATAATTACACACAGTACATACATATATTATTTAATAAAATGCCGCTAAATTTGAGCTAGATAGATAGATGGATGGATGGATGGATGGATAGATAGATGGTTAGATAGATAGATAGATAGATAGATAGATAGATAGATAGATAGATAGATAGATAGATAGATAGATAGATAGATAGATAGATAGATAGATAGATAGTAAATAAACATAAAAAAATTCAAATTTCAAATGTAAAATAAGCATCTATATTTTTGAAGGAACATACATTTCTGCGACACATAAAATGAATAATGTGGTAACGGTCAGACAGTCTGTGATTCTTATTTGGATGTAGATTGTCTCTTTGTTCATCTCACACCCCTGTGGTGCGCTCTTCAGGGTATCGCTGCTACGCTCATTACCTGAAGATTGAGGTCAGCCAGTCTCATCCGGTGATGAAGGCCTTCTGCGGTCTCCTTCTGCAAACCACAGGCCAGGACAACCTCTCCTTACAAAGGATCCGAGATGCTGAAGAAGGTCTGTGCTTTTATTACTTCAGTTTAATTTGTGACAACAACCTGATTCAATGTAGGTTTTTTGTCAGCAACATCTTCCAAGCTCAGATTTTGAAGATGGTTTAAAAGGAGGACCAATACTTTAAAAGTAAAATTAAATGTAATCACATACTGAAGCTTTAAATGGATAGTTCGACCAAAAATGAAAATTGCCCTATAATTTACTGTCCATTCTTTTTTTATACGAACACACATTCAGATGGTTGCACATTCTTTGGACTTAAAGGAGCTGGACCCTATATTCATATGTTATAAAGATTCAAAGTTTTTTTTTAAAATATATGAATGTGTTCATATAAAAACAAAAGGATGGACTTGGGTCACTAAATCATTTTTGGCCGAACTGTTGCTTTAAGATTTATATTTATCTGTGTTTGATTTCTCTTGGGTGGCTCATGCGCAGACATCTAGTTGGCCTTGTTTTTAGGATGATTGACTCATCATGTTGCTTGGCACGCAGCGGGCGAGTGTACCCGCAATGATTAAATTAGTCAAGATAAATTGGACCCTGATGTGCAATAACTCCTGTGCCCCCCTATTGCTCTATCAGACTTGTCGCACCGTACACGCCTGGGTTCATAATGTGAACACCTTTATACATTCACAGTCCGTGCCGGGCAAACTGATCAATCCGTAATGCATATCTCATCTGCCTTTCATAAAGCTGAAAGACGATCAAATTAAAGCTTCATATTTGTCTGTCCTTTCAAGTCAAAGCTGTAAGGTGGATACTAGGGCAGCTCTGCAAAATGATGCAAGCAGCAGATGGTGTATATTAGTTGCAAATGGGCCAACAAACACCTACAGATACTTTTTGCATTTAAAAACAAGATTTTTGGTGCTAACAATGCCAAGGTCATAGATTTGTATCTTATTAAATACATTGCTTTGGATGAAAGCATCCACCAAATGCATAGAAAGTGTTGTGATTTACACAATACTGCATGCACAATTGTATGTTTACTTTTTATAATCAAATGATTTTTAGGAATCCAATTGGTCCAGCAAGAGAAGAAACAAAATAAAGTGTCCAACACCAAGCGGGCAAGAGCGCACTGGCAGCTCATCTACACGCTGGTCAACAACCCATCTTTGGTGGGCTCCAGGAAACACTTCCAGCGCCAGAGCTCTGAGAGCTTCATCAACGGAGCCCTTAACCGAACCTCCAAGGAGGGCAGCAAAAAAGATGGCAGCATCAAGAAGCCGACTGAAGATGCAGAAAACGCTGCCACTAACTGAGGACCGATCCCCATGCCAGCCTCACTGCTGGCACGATATTAATTATAGTATTATTGGCATTGGTATAGCAGAGAAGCACAAGGTTTAGCTAAGTGCACATATAGCTCGGTGGCTCAGGAAGAACTTTGTGCATTTGTAGTAAACAGATCTCTTGCGCGTACATGTATGTGTTCGGATGGATGTGTGTGTTGTGTCTTTTGTGGCATGTTTGAGCGAGATTGTCTTTTCCAGGTTTAGCACATCAGGAAATTTAGTTAGGCACTGAAGTCCCATCTAGCCACTCAATGTGAGGTTAGTATGCGTGACTATTTATGAATGTACAGATTTGCAAATTATTCGTATTCAATTGCATCTTCAATTTTGCACTTCTTGGTGTGATTATCAGATGTTCTTATAGAAAACTTAACAGGTCAATCCAATAATGTCCATTATGGGTTGATCTCTGTGTGTTGTCATAAAGATAATAACTACTGTAATAGTTGTTCATCTCTAAAAAAAAAAATGCATACGATCTGTCTCATTGTTACACTTAATTTTGATATATTTTCTGTGCGATGTCTTGTTCTTCTATCTATGGCATATCAATGTGATTTAAATAAATATTAAATACGCAAGTCTAACAGAAACTGTTGTGAGATGATGCTTCTGCGTCACCTTATGAAAGTTTAAATATACATGTTTTATTGTTTATTACGAAAAATACGAATATTTTACATGAATTTGATCAAATGCGTATTTTGTGTTTGTACTTATATTATAAACATGTGATCCTCTCTCTAAAATCCAGACAAAAATGTAGTTAATTATTAAAATTCACTTCAGCTGGGTTTTCACAAGCAGGGTTACATATGATTGATATTATAAATCAAGCGCAAAGTCAAAAATAGTGCTGATATCTAAATGCGTAAAAGTGGACAACTGCCGCAGTGGCTTTCATGTCGTTCCTTTGTTCTCCTTAACAATTATTCAAAACAAATAAATGTATTCATTGCTTCAAAATAGTCTTAACGAAAATGAAAACGAGCATTTATATAAAAATGCGCAAAATAAAACCATTAGCTGGTTTAAACAATTAAAAAAATTAAGCATTTCATTGCATTTATATGCAGTTAAAGAGTTAAACCACCCGTTTGATAAAAACATAAATGAGATTTCGTTTCACAAACACAAATATTAATCGAATTAATCATGCAAAATAGATATTTGTAAACTAATGTAAAATAAAATGCATTCACATAAAAAGGGGTAAAAGTGCTTACCTGTACTCCTTTTGAAGGGGTTTTCTTTGGCAACGCCCTGCAGTGCGTATATTCATTTCAAATTCATTTAATTTTATTTTTCTTATTTTATTAATCTTTTTTTACAATAAACGTACAAATGCTGGCTTAAATGTTTAAATTAAAACACTTTACTGTGTTTGCAAACAATATCCAAATACATTCGTTTGTTCAATATTTTATTAAGGTCACGTACATAAAATCATATCAAAATCTTATCAATTTTTTACAACATCGGACGGTTAGACACAAAACAAGAATCACTATGCGTCAATTTACTGGACACATTGACTTGTATGGTAGCTAAAAACGGACCATTTATATTATAATATAAAAAAAGGCGAACATCGTTTTCAGATTACTTGGCTTACATCACAAATCGACACTGAATATCTACAGTCTATAATAGTAGTACCCTAATAAAACACACTTGAAAATACTTTTGTGTGACATGCCACAAACAAGTAGCCTACATTGTCTCAAATGAGGGACACGAATGTTCAGTCATTTTTAGGTAAAGGCTTGATATTAAAAGCACCCGTTTAAAAAAAATCACACATTTTGGGATCTCACATTACACATACTTGTTTTCGAAGGGGACCCGGTTTATTTTCCAGAGTCCGGACACGCGCATGCTGTGAGAAGTGTCGCATTTCCCTCAGTAAGTGGTTACTGACACATTGAATTCCCAAATATCCACTATACACTTTAAATTTTAAAAATGTTGTCATAATCATCCTCATATGTTGAAAAAATCTGTATGAATTTATTTTTTTGTTTTTCTTACTATGTAAGTCAATGGTTACAATCAGCTGTGTGCTTATCATCATTTAGGCTATCAAAATATCTCCTTTGTGTTTATCAGAAAAAAATTAATTCATACAGGTTTAAAACAACATGAGGTTGAGAAAATGATAACAGATTTTTCATTTTTGGATGAATTATCCTTTGAATGCTTGTAAAGCACCAAATGAAGATAATCTCGATGATTTAAACAGCTGCTACTATGTACGTGTATGCGTTTATGAGAAGACTTACAGTAAATGAACTGTAGTGAGGTTTGTATGTCTAACGTATCGACCTCAAAACCGCAATATTTGTAAGCATGAACACTCATTATACACTTACCGCTAACTTTGTGAGGTAAAAGTGCGGCACGCGCCCTCTCAGCGCGCGTCTATTTTACGTGACATGATAATCGATATTCAGTAATGTGTTACTCAACGGGGTTGTTTGTAATTGCCATTAATTTCTGCAGATATGTTCACTGCTTCAGCTCCAAGAGGTAACTTGTCGCTGTACTCGGATCCCATTTCAAAATCTTCCTGTGTTTTGGATTGGGATTCGGGAATGGACTCGGTCACCACGCTTCCCTCGACGTCCTCACCTTCTACGTCTCCTTCCTCAAGATCGCCCTCTCCCTCACCCAGCTCACTCGGGTTAAAGTTTTTCTCAGAGCCCACAAAAGACGCCCTCGGATCAAAATCCGTCGTTATTTGCTTTTCCATCTGATCCGGATTCTGCGTCTTCATTATCAGCTTGTAGGTCTTGCCTTGATACTTGTACAGCAAGTGACAGCAGGTGGCACCCAGTAGGGGTACGGTTGCCAAAGCCAACAAAAAAATGCTAACGACCACTATGATCAGCAAAGATGGGATTTTCTTCCTGGTCGTGAAGACCACTTGGACTTGGCAGTCCTGGCCTCCGTATGTGAGGCATAGAGTGTAATTCGTGCCTGGTTTTAGGCCCTGGAAGCGATAGGCATTGACGCCCTCCTCTATCTTGGACCATTCTACCATTGAGTGTCCATTACCTGTACTGACGCAAAGGTACAAGAAGTCCAGTGGGTATTTTTTGGAGGACGTTTGGAAGAGACTAAAAGGCTCCTTATTCACAGTTTGCAGGTCTTGTTGTTGACTGAGGTGAATGCTTGATTTAGCATTGGCCATCTGGAAAGGGTTCAGTTGAACTTTGGCTTCAGTCTCTGAAACCTCAAGCGCAATGACCCCAAAGTCGAACGTGTACTGTTTAAGCTCGTCTAAGCTGAGGTTAAAAGCGTGGTTGGAGATGTACTGCGTGTCGACGTTCGTTCCGCATTTGCCTTGGAACATGTCTGTCCCTTCTTTCGCTTGATCTTTATCTACAGTTATGGTGGAAGTTCCTGTCGGAAAGCTCTTTGTCCGCTCCTCGGACTTTGACCCCATGCTGATCACGTTGTTTCTGGAGCTCTTGGAATCGAGTTTGTCCCCAGGCACATTGCCGGACGCTTTCGTGTCCAGCATAGAATTGATGGCATGTTTTTTTGTGCCGGCGACGGCCAGCCTAACGGAGTGTGTGGCTTTGCCCATGTCATTGGCGGCCGAGCAGGTGTAATTTCCATCTTCCTTTTTGCTCATGCGGGGAATGATCAGGGTGCCGTTTTGAAACACGAGGAGTCGTGTGTTTGTGGGCGCCCCGTTGATAGGAACCTCCATTTTTTCAACTATGTGAGGCAGAGGGAATGTAATCAGTTGGTTTCCCGAGTATATCTCCCAGGCGACATCCGGTTTAGGGTTCCCTTTAGTTTCGCAGTTCAAGATGACCATATATCCTTCGTACAGTTCTGTGTTGTCGATGTTTGGTTGATATGCGATGGACACCGAGGGGGCTTTGCAATCCAACGTGGGCATTCCAGTAACACTGGTACCTTTGAGGTGGGAAGGAGCCTCACAAACAATGTTGTCTTTATCAGGGATGGAGATTGAGGATTTGACGATCCAATCTCTTAGCCACTCAAGTTTGCAGGAGCAGGTGAAGGGGTTGTGGAAGATTTGGAGGTGAGACAAGGATGTCAGAGCGTCAAACGTTCCTTGCACAATGGTGGTAAACTTGTTATTGTTAATGCGGATCGAACGCAGATCTTTTAGGTTGGAGAAAGCATTCTTGGGGATACTGGTCATTTCATTGTTGTTCATCTTGAACAACTGCAGAGCAGTGAGATTGCTCAAGTCGTCCCATGGAAAATGGACGATTTTGTTGTAGCTCATATCCAAATTCTTCAGCTGAATCATTGAGGCCAGCGTGCCCCTCTCCACAGTGACTATTTCATTGTGTGCCATCCAAAAAGAGGTCACCTGGGTCATATTTATGAAGTCTTTTGATTTCAGCACTTTAATCTTGTTAGCCGTAAGACTCAGGGTGCTAACGTTGGATGGCAAACCCACAGGTATTTCCAGAAGGTCTTTGTAGGCACAGTCTACAAAATGATGGCTAATTTTATCAGTGCAGGTACACTGCTGAGGGCAACAGTGCACACTGCTGATCACAGCGGTCCCCAAGGCAATAAGCATCAGGTATTTGGTTGCCATTTTCAGCACCTGTCAATGAATGAAGGTGCAGATTAATACAAATATTGTTTTGGATATCTCTCTCATTCAGAGAGCAAATGCGCACAGAAGAGAAGTCGTTACGCAAATAACGCAAAGTCAGACTTGCACACAGCTCATTATGAACGTAATGCCCAAAATGTTATTTGAGTTGCTTTTATCATGACACATTTAGAAAATACACTTGGACGTAATTCGTGTTAAAACTTAAAAAAATCAACTAGTTAAGAGATGTAAGTTTTGCTTTTTTATGTTAATTTTATACCTACAGATTTTATAATGTCAAATGTATTTTATGTCTTATGTTCTTTAAAACAATAACTTATTGAAATTATTCAGAAAAACACATCGGCATCTTGACTTCGAGCGCCCAACTGTGTTATCAGCCTTGCGCGCAAAGCTTTGTGAACGCGCATCGACTCTCGGACATGTCCCTGTCCAGAGTGCTGAAAATGCTCGTCACTTTATTATGAAACATCCTTATTGTAGCAATTCTCTTAAACCAATCGCAATTAAAATCTTATTATATGGCAAATAAATACTAACCACCCAAGCGAACCCATTGGCTAAAAGTTTCAAGTAAGAGCATAATTTTACAATTCCTCTATTTTGAAATATAAGCTACCGATTATTTAGCAAATTCTCTCTCACACACACACACACACACAAAAAAACTTAACAGGACTTTAAACTGCATGATATTGTCTTACCTGTAAGTGATTATATTCCTGACACTTGCACGGATTTTACTCAACACGACACTTGATGAATTCAGTAAAAATATTTAATGCTCGGATGTCAAAGTATCCAAAAACATGATGTAACCTTTAATATCCCGTTGAAAGCCGCAGCTGTTTTTGTTAAAAGAAGGCAAATGATACATTTTAGTGTCCGTGTGATGCTGAGCAGTCCAGAAGCTGTTTTCTCCTCGCGTTTGAGTTGGAGCGGAATGCAATGCGCGCTCCCGCTTCCATAGTACAAGGGGCGGGATTGTGAACGCGCAGCCTCTCCCTTCATTTCCGCATTAAAGCCACAGAGATGCTGCGTCCAGATGAAGGGGTTATTCATAATTTAGATACAGTGGATAATTTATATCACATGACCCCTTGTTTGTCTTTTCGTGATGATGTTAATAAAGATAAACACTGTACAATGTTTTTTGTACCAACTACTAAAAAGTTTAGAAAATATTATTAAAATGATAAAACAGAAAAATGATAAAACATTTGTTCATTTTGCTTTTAAACTAGAATTGTAGAATTAAACACTCGGTAAAAATGAAAGAGAATAGCTGAATTGTTTTTGCATCAAAACATTTCTAATTTCTGTCAAAGCTAAATACAAATGAATTTACCTGACTCGGACTATTGTTTATGCGTGTCTGTAACATTGCAATATTTATATAAATAAATAAAAATATATAATGGTAATTTACTTGTGGTGACTCGTATTGTTTTTAATATGCTGCCATCTAGTGACCATTTACATACATGACGCAGAAATAACATTGTCATAACAAGACAAGTTTTCTGTATTCTGAATTCACACGGGTGTTAATTTGCAGATTTAAATCTGTCTGATGCATTTGACCATGTTAAAAATTGTTTAAGAAGACACAAGATCTGATGAAAATGAGCTATGGAGCAGAGATACCAGGGACCAAAGAGTGACACAGACAGAACTGTTCATTCAAAAGTCAAAGTGTTTATTCGTAAGAAGATATTTATACACAGAAAAGAAGTTAAAGTAAATATGTCAGCCTAACACCAAAAAACGACACAGAACATCTGCAATCGCTAACCTCATTAAAAAAAAGAAGACCTAGTAACATTCCCGATTCGCAACAAGAAGTTATGGTTCGGCTCTTTAAAATGAGGGATTTACATGCATTCATGACGAAAAATGTCTGCTGGACTGAAGTAGAGATCAGGGAGCTCGTCATCCGCGCTGAGATCATTCAGCAGCATAACGTTCGCTATTTGCTTTTCCATCTGATCCGGATTCTGCGTCTTCATTATCAGCTTGTAGGTCTTGCCTTGATACTTGTACAGCAAGTGACAGCAGGTGGCACCTAGCAGGGGTACGGTTGCCAAAGCCAACAAAAAAATTTGATCAGCAAAGATGGGATTTTCTTCCTGGTCGTGAAGACCACTTGGACTTGACAGTCCTGTCCTCCGTAGGTGAGGCATAGAGTGTAATTCGTGCTCGGTTTTAGGCCCTGGAAGCGATAGGAATTAACTCCCTCCTCTATCTTGGACCATTCTACCATTGAGTGTCCATTACCTGTACTGACACAAAGGTACAAAAAGTATTTTTTGGAGAGACTAAAAGACTCCTTATTCACAGTTTGCAGGTCGTCTTGTTGACTGAGGTGAATGCTTGATTTAGCATTGGCCATCTGGAAAGGGTTCAATTGAACTTTGGCTTCAGTCTCTGAAACCTCAAGCGCGATGACCCCAAAGTCGAACGTGTACTGTTTGAGTTTATCCAAGCTGAGGTTAAAAGCGTGATTGGAGATGTACTGCGTGCCGATGTTCGTTCCGCATTTGCCTTTAAAAATGTCTGTTCCTTCTTTTGCTTGTTCTTTATCCACCAAGGACGTCCCTGTTAAAAAGCTCTTTGTCCGCTCCTCGGATTTTGGCCCCATGCTGATCACGTTGTTTCTGGAGCTCTTGGAATCGAGCTTGTCTCCAGGCACATTGCCGGATGCTTTCGTGTCCAGCATAGAATTGATGACATGTTTTTTTGTGCCGGCAACGGCCAGCCTAACGGAGCTCGTGGCTTTGCCCATGTCATTGGCGGCCGAGCAGGTGTAATTTCCATCTTCCTTTTTGCTCATGCGGGGAATGATCAGGGTGCCGTTTTGAAACACGAGGAGTCGTGTGTTTGTGGGCGGCCCGTTGATAGGAACCTCCATTTTTTCAACTATGTGAGGCAGAGGGAATGTAATCAGTTGGTTTTCCGAGTATATCCCCCAGGCGACATCCGGTTTAGGGTTCCCTTTTGTTTCGCAGTTCAAGATGACCATATATCCTTCGTACAGTTCTGTGTTGTCGATGTTTGGTTGATATGCGATGGACACCGAGGGGGCTTTGCAATCCAACGTGGGCATGCTAGTAACACTGGTACCTTTGAGGTGGGCAGGAGCCTCACAAACAATGTTGTCTTTATCAGGGATGGAGATTGAGGATTTGACGATCCAATCTCTTAGCCACTCAAGTTTGCAGGAGCAGGTGAAGGGGTTGTGGAAGATTTGGAGGTGAGACAAGGATGTCAGAGCGTCAAACGTTCCTTGCACAATGGTGGTAAACTTGTTATTGTTAATGCGGATCGAACGCAGATCTTTTAGGTTGGAGAAAGCATTCTTGGGGATACTGGTCATTTCATTGTTGTTCATCTTGATCAACTGCAGAGCAGTGAGATTGCTCAAGTCGTCCCATGAAAAATGGACGATTTTGTTGTAGCTCATATCCAAATTCTTCAGCTGAATCATTGAGGCCAGCGTGCCCCTCTCCACGGTGACTATTTCACTGTGTGCCATCCAAAAAGAGGTCACCTGGGTCAAATTTATGAAGTCTTTTGATTTCAGCACTTTAATCTTGTTAGCCGTAAGACTCAGGGTGCTAACTTTTGATGGGAAACCCAAAGGTATTTCCAGAAGGTCTTTGTAGGCACAGTCTACAAAAATATAGTTATACTTGTCAGCGCAGGTACACTGCTGAGGGCAACAGTGCACACTGCTGATCACAGCGGTCCCCAAGGCAATAAGCATCAGGTATTTGGTTGCCATTTTCAGCACCTGTCAATGAATGAAGGTGCAGATTAATACAAATATTGTTTTGGTTATCTCTCTCATTCAGAGAGCAAATGCGCACAGAAGAGAAGCAGTTACGCAAATAACGCAAAGCCAGACTTGCTCATTATGAACGTAATGCCCTTTAAAATACAAAAAATAAGTTATTTAAGTTGGTTTTAATCGTGCCACATTTAAAAAAAGATTTACTTGGATGTAATTCGTGTAAAAACGAAATCATTCGGCCAGTTAGGAGAATCAGGAATTTTATACCTAGAGATTTTATAATGTCAAATGTATTTAGTGTCTAATGTTTTTTAAAACAATAACGTGAGATTTCAACTTATTGAAATTAAATTAGAAAAACATCTTGACTTCGAGCGCCCGACTGTGTTATCAGCCTTGCGCGCAAAGCTTTGTGAACGCGCATCGACTCTCGGACATGTCCCTGTCCAGAGTGTTGAAAATGCTCGCCACTTTATTATGAAACATACTTGTTTTAGCAATTCTCTTAAAATAATTACAATTTACATTTTATTATATACCAAATATTTGCTAACCAGACAAGCGAACCCATTGCTAAAAGTTTCAAGAAAACGCATAATTTTACAATTCTCAATATACTCAATATTGCAATAAAAAATCGTCTGACGGTGTTGACAAAAACGTACTCTTTCACATGAAATACATGAGTTGTTCCCATTAGCCATCTTGTTTCCCCCTTCAGACCTCTTCTTAAAAAGTATACATTTATTTCATAATCTAATATTTTTATACAAAAGAGAAGGTGTTGACTTGATATGGTTGTGACAGTTGCTGTGTCCAAAAATATGAACAAGTTTAAGAAAAAATACCAAACTTACAGGAGCTTGAGTGATCTTGAAACAGGCAGTTAGTGATGGTCGCTTTCGAAGCACTGCTTCACAAGCTTGAAACTTTTATTAATCTTTTGTTTCGAATCAATTGATTCGGAGCGTGTTTCACACTGGTCAAGTCACGTGATTTTAGCAAACGAGGCTTCTTTACGTCATAACTGTTTCGAAACGTTTCGAAAATCCGATGGTTTAAGTAATTGTTAACTTTAACACTTTCAAAATATTTGATATTTATTGTTACAATTAAAACAATGAAATAATTAAAACAATTCAATATTGTGATATTTTTAATTGTTATTCGAATTGTCTGTTATTTAACAATGAATTTCTTTCCCTGAATGTATGTGTATTTTTTATATTCTCTAATACAAAATAAAAATAAAAAATCCGATGGTTCACCACTAGGGGGAGTTGATCACAAATGACCAGTGTCTAATATGGTTAGGTGAACTCGGGTCAGTTTTATTATGCAAGTTCATAAAACATGCATCCTTCTGACTAATAACACCTAAATTAAACTAAACTAAACTAAATTTGTCTAAACTAAAAACACATACTACACTTTTAATTATTTCGTAATTAAGATAAATCATTTAAAAAACATATTTTAATACAAATCTTGCTATTATTTTGAAAAAAAGTGTAAAATATTTGGACAGATCTCCTTTTTTCTATTTTGAACAGCAGGTGTCGCCAGCGTGTGTGGTGTTTCGAACGCTTCAAAAAACGGAATCAATTTTCGAAACAATTCGTTCAATGGTTTGAAGCTTCGAAAAGCTTCGTTTATCCCATCACTACATGCAGTAGAGCTGAAAGTTTGAAAATGGGTTCCTCAGGAATGTAGTTGACCCTTACTTCATTGCTTTTTATAAATATCTGACGGTGACGACCATAGACTTTATATACGTAGACACCTCATGACGTGCTGGAACGCATCCCAGCGTCGACGCCATATTAGATGGGTCTCCTCGCTCTACGCTAGCACCAGAGTCAATTGGAGTACGGAGTAACCAGTCAAATCTATTTGAACTTCCAAGTGCACGCGCACTTGAAATGGCAGATGACACGTCGGCGGAGAAGCTAATTGCTGAGGTCCATAACACCAAATTACCTCAGGTATCCAGCGCTGAGGCAGTTGTAAAATTGATGCTCTTTCCCTACCACATTGACTACGCCAAAAGGTAAGATATTAGATTACACAAACTATAGTTTCACTGATTAGTGTTACGCGAAACGCAGTGTGTTGAGGACATCTGCTGGTCACCCGCTGTGTAAATGCCATATAAGAACAGCATATTTTTATATTCAGTGACAAGTTAACAATTGCAAAAGTTTTTATTACAAGAAATATGCAATTAAAATGAACAATCAAAGTTGTTTTTTAATAAAATATAAAAATTCATTCATTTTTCAATATGCCATAGCCTACCATATGTTACGAAAATTAACCATGGTTTAACTACAGTTAAGACCAAAAAACCATGGTTACTGTAGTAAAACCATGGTTACCACAAAATAACCATGGTTTTTACAACCATGGTGTTCAAAAACCATAGTTAAACCATGGTTAGTGTAGTAAAACCATGGTTTTGCTCATAGTAATCAATTGACCAAAAAACCATGGTTACTACACTTTTACCACAATAAAACCATGGTTAATTTAAAGAGCATAATAAAAAGTATTTTAGCATGAAAGCAGTATTTTTCAATGTGTGACAGCGTCCTGTATCATAACTAAATCTCTGCCGTTTGTAACAAATCAAACCGTGTAAAAATTCGGGGAGTTATGATTATTCCTCATTAGAAATGAATGCAAGGGGGCGCATTGGAGACCTATCCAAGATGGCGGCCGCATTGGAGACCTATCCAAGATGGCGGCCGCGCGATACGAGGCGTCTACGTTTATAATGTCTATGGTGGTGACGAATATGTGGGGCAATTTTTAATTAGCACTTTTCGTAGTGGCGTTGTACAAATATCTAAAAATCTTATATGCTCACCAATATAAGATACAATTTAATGCAAAAATACGTTCCTATAATAATTTCATATAAACATAATTTTTAAGATCATTTTTGATAGGCTACACTAAAATCAAATACTGGTAGTATACTTTTATTTTCAAATGCACTAAAGTACTACTGAAGTTAACTATACTTTTAATTAGTATATTTGTAGTGTATAACTTTATTTAACTGGTCTATCTGGTATTTAAGGATATTTATTTTTACAAAACTTTCACTGAAAACAAGCTTCTTCTATACTTTTATACTTATAAAAAGACTTTTCAGTTTCTCAAAACAAGTTAATAGAAATAATGACACTTCACATTTCAGTATTGCTAACATGAATTTACTGTTTTTCATGATAATTTTTTTTCCATATTGTCTATAAAAGTAAAAAACTTTTTATTTAAAAAACTTTTAATTTGAAACAGTGTTATTAAATTGCAGTCGCATAGTTCATTTGGGCATATCGTACTACATTCACTCTTTGGTCTGTTATATTTATAAAATCCAAATGACATTCTCTCGTGGTCTCGGACGTTTGCAACATCCATTCATGAGTTGAAAATTTTGTTACATTTTACCAAATAAAATTTAACACATTAATATTTAACAACCTAATACAGGGTTTTCATGTTAAAACAGACAGGTGCTATAGACGGTGACTTTGTGACTGATCTCCTGAAGTAGATCCCTCACAGCTTTCTCTAGATCCACCAGCTCATTGGCTTTATCCTCCAGCAACTTCTGATTCTCATCATAGCTCTTTTCAAGATCTAAAAAATAAAAAAATAGATATGCAGCTCATTACAAGACGCAGCAAATAAAGTCCTCATGATTATGGAAGGCAAACAGGAAAAAATACTGAAAAAATTACAAAAACTCAATGTATAACTTTTTAATTTAATACACGTACCTTTAAGTAGCTTAAGTTTGTTGTTGGCCTGCAGCAGTAAATCTTTGGCCTCCTTTTGAAGTTTCTCTGCGTTTTTCTTTGCCTCTGCGACAACTTCTGCTTTCTCTGTGATGAGCCCCTCTACAGTACTGTACTTGTCTTTCAGCTCTGTATCCAATTCCTAAATATATCGCAAACACAGAGTTACAGGAGGGTATCATCACAAATGCAATATAAAGATGCAAAAACAGACATTTCTAGTGACACACACACCTTTTTGAGCTGCTCGGCCAGCTGGTTGATGCTCTCTGTGTCGTTCTGTGTGCTGTTGACACTGATGGAGGTGTTGAGAGCTTTTTCTTTCAGCAGAGCGACATCGCTTTCCAACTTCAGGAGCCTTCGAGTGGCGTTACTTAACTTGAGCTCTGAATCGGACGTCTCTGATTCCACCTGTTCTCCGTAAAAAAGACAGGAAGTAAGAAACATGTTGTAAAGACTCAAATGGTCTGTCATTTTACACCGAATGAAGTTTAGCATCCTCTCCTCTGTACATATAGCCGATCATATAAAACAGAGAAGACTAGAGGTCTGCTCAGGTCCAAAGAAATGTACCCGAATCACTTTTTACCCGAACCCGACGTGCGTACATCTTTTTTTTTTTTAAGAAAGACCTGACCTGAGACAAACCTAAGAAAATTAGACCTGAGTCCGAACCGAACCAGTGGCAATTTTTTTAATTTGTGTTTGCAGCTCCGCGTGCACCAGTCAGACAAAAAGAAACCTGGTGGCCTCGCAACCAATTTGGCCCGTTATCTAATGACGACACTACGGAGCCCCTAATAGGACATGGGGCAAAAATTAAATAAAGTTTAGTTTCGCGTGCACCCGTGAAACTATTGCATGCTCACGTGAAACTTTTGCGTGCACATGTGAAACTTTCACGTGCGCACACAAAAGTTTCACGTGAGCACGCAAAACTAAACGGGATAGTTTAACGTGAGCACGCGAAACAAAAATTCTGCACATGAAGGTTTCACGTGAGCACACAAAAGTTTCACGTGAGCACGCAAAACTAAACCGGATCGCGTGCGCACACAAAACTTTCACGTGCGCACACAAAAGTTTCACGTGAGCACGCGAAACAAAAATTCTGCACATGAAGGTTTCACGTGAGCACATGAAAGTTTCACATGAGCACATAAAACTAAACTTTAGATTTTTTTTACTCCAATGTTACCTTAGGGGCTCGGTACGATACCAAGGTAACCTTAGAAATGTAAAAGTGTAAAGTTGATTGACAGGTGTGTCTCCTTGGTCCTTGGATACGGGTTGGTAAAGGGTCATCATTTTAAATTGCCCGAGACCTGTTGGCGCTATTATTATACCCGACATGTGTCCAAGGAAAACGTGAAACTTTTAGACCCGAACACGCCTGGGTCCCGTGTCGGACTTTGAGTTTTCAGATCTAAGTGGACCCGTGAGGATCTCTAGTGCAGACTTACCGAGACCAGTAAGGCTTGTGTTCCTCTGATGTCAGCGGTGGCCTGTTTTAAGGCCTCGGTTACAGACGTCTGGGCTTGTTCGGCTTGCTCCAAAGCCTCCTTCACCATGAAAGCTGTTGCTTTTACATCTGAAGCCTCTTTCCTACGAGACACACAAAGCAAACGGATGTTGTTCAGCAAACTGACCACTCGGTGGCACTGCTATATAGTTTATAATCTTGGTTATAGGGACCACAGCGCTGCACATTTCATAAGAGCTTCTTTATTAAAAAACACATTACTTAGATCATCACCTCATTAGCAGGGAGTTATATGATCTTAACTGGTGTCAGATGTGCAGTGATGTGAATCCCAGTATCAAGATAATGCTATAAACTACTGTTTAGTGTCTCATATTGTTCATTGGGACTGAAGTTACAATCGGACCTGGCCTTGCGGGCTTGTTCCAACAGGGCTTCTGCTTTCAGTATGTCAGCAGCGCTTTGGTTAAGGATGTCCTCCACGTCTGACAAACTTTCCACTCGCTCCCTGATCTCCGCCGTCAGATTCTGCAGCTGAGCTGGAGTTGTGGGCACCTGCATCTGCAGAACTTCATTGGCCACGGCCTCAATGCTCTCCAGGTCGGCTCCATCTTCTGCATGAACATTATTAAAAGTTCATGTTTAAGGGAACGAAAGATATTGTTCATACAATTGATACTGAAAACGAGAGGGACTTACGAGTAAGGAAGTCTCGGATCTGTTTGATGAGCTGACGGAGCTCCTCGTTGCTGTCGTCCACTCGCCGCTTTGTCTCGTTGGTCTTTGTCAGAACTTCCTGAGCATTTAGCTTCGCCTCATCTGCTTTGACTTTAGCTTCTGACACCTGAACACACAAATAAAGGACTCAGGATAAAAAAAATGTGTTTGCTAAAATGCAAGCAAGTGCCTATCATACCTAAAGGAATCTGAGGCATATCTCTAGAAATTGCATTGCAACACGTTTATCCCACGACAGCAGATACAGTATCGCAGAGAAACCTCACCATTTTGGAGAGCTTGTCGACTTCCTCCATGGCGCTGATAATCTCCAGGTCAAAGTCTTTGGCTTTCTGCCAGGCATTGTGGGCCAGTGTGGTGATGCCGTCACAGCCCTCTCCTCCACATTTCCTGTTTCCATCCGCATCCACACAGCTCAAGCCTCCGCAGGGGGAGTCAGCACAGTTCTCCGAGCCAGCTGGACTTCCACATGTCTGTATCCGGAGAAAGAGCAGGTTTTTACTTTTTCAAGTAGTAGCTAACTTTAATGTTTGCTAGGATGTGGCTAGGTAAGTGCTGAACCAGAACAAAACAGCCTATTAAATGTGACCCTGGACCACAAAAGTAACACAGGCAAAAGACAACAATAAATGGTATGGGTCAAAATGTCAAATTTTTTATGCCAAAAATCATTAGGATATTAAGTAAAGATCATGTTCCATGAAGATATTTTCCAAATATCCTACCGTAAATATATATAAAAAAGTATTTATCATTAGTAATATGTGTTGTTAAGGACTTCAAAGGCGATTTTCTCAATATTTGATTTTTTGCACCCTCAAGATTCCAGATTTTCAAATAGTTTTATCTCGGCCAAATATTGTCCTATCCTAACAAACCATACATTTAATGAAAATTTTGTCAGCTGTCAGCTAATGTATAAATCTCAATTAAATAAAATTAACTCTTAACTCTTTCACCGCCAGCGTTTTTAAAAAAAGTTGCCAGCCAGCGCCAGCGTTTTTCATGATTTTCACCAAAGTTTAATGCCTTCCAGAAAATGTTCTTCTTTAAATATATAAACATACAATATACCAAATGAAAGAGCAGACCCTCTGCTTTCAAACAAAAAAAAACCGTTTCATCCTACCTTTAGTGGTTCTTTTGCAATCAGCTTTTGAATATGGGTAGGTTTTTGCAAAAACACCATATTTTGAGCAAAAAGCAGAAATAATTCCATTTTTATGACGGACTTTTCATAGACATCCATTCAGAGCGATCTTTAAAACAGACACGGACATGCAGCAGCTTGGCATAGGGAAATACTTCCGGTTTTAAAAAGTTGCGGAAGGGCGGCACCTGGTGGATAATAGCGGTATTGCGGAAAGACGGAATATCTCGTCATTGGCGGGGAAGCGTTTTCTCTTAATTGACGAGAAATCTCGTCAATGGCGGGGAAAGAGTTAAAGTGCATGTGCGTGACTAAAGTCACGTGACTGCAGTGACGCGGATGACATACGACGCGGCTGACGTGTTATCTGGTGCGCCCCAGCAGTTTTTTTTGTGCGCCCGGGCTTCGTTTACAGTCTGAGGAAGACGCATGCTGTAAGTTTGAAAAAAAAAACTTTGCAAAAAGGTCTGAGGATAACACGTCATCTGCGTCACGTGACTTTAGTCTCGCGCATGAGCTTCACAACAATCTCGGAAGAGAAGACAATGCTGAATAAAGTCGTAATTTTTGTTATTTTTGGACCAAAATGTATTTTCGATGTTTCCACACATTCTAACTGACCCACTGATGTCACATGGACTACTTTGATGATGTTTTTTATTACCTTTCTGGACATGGACAGTATACCGTTACTAGATTTTCATTGTAGGTGCAGAAAGCTCTCGCACTAAATATAAAACATCTTAAACTGTGTTCCGAAGATGAACAGAGGTCTTACGAGTTTGGAACGACATGAGGGTGAGTCATTAATGACATTATTTTCAGTTTTGGGTGAACTATCCCTTTAAGACCGTTGTGGTCAAGTTTGTCAGATAACTAAATATGCATTGACCTATATAATCCATCAAGCTGGTGATTGCCGTACCTTCTCACTAAGCTCAGACAAGTCCAGGGTCTCCAGCTGTCCAGCCAAGTTGTCCAGTTGCTTGGAAAACTCATCCTGCCTTTGAATAAACTCTTCTTTGGTCTGGTTCATCAAGTCTTCTGTCTCGCTCCTTATGGTGGCAGACTGATTGACCAGGTTGTATGGGTCGATAGTGGAGGCGTTGGCACGAACCTCCGCCTCCTGGGACTGTTGGTAATAGCGGGCCACACTGGCTCTGGCTCCTGTGGACATAAATGATGGATTAATGGTTTAATTAAATTGATATATATACTCAAGAAGTATAGCTGACATTGCTCACCCCGAACGTCTGAGTTCTTCACAAACTCCACCTGTTCTTGTAGGTCTTTCACAGTCTCTTTCAATTTCTCTGCTTCTTCTTTAAGAGAGTTTAGCTTAATGACCGTGCTGTTGTTGTCTGTGGAGATCTCGGACAGAGTATCTTCCGTCAGGTTAAGGTTTTTGTTCATTTCAGCCATTAAGGCACTTAAAAAAAGGAAGGAATAGGAATAAATATATGCACAGAAACAAAAAATAAAATCTATGTCAACTACGTGTAACTTACGTGGCTTGCTCGAGAAGCCCCTGGATTTCGGCGAGAGGCTCAGTGGCTGGGTTGTCTGCCAGGATGTCACGAATTGAGTCGGCGCTGCTCTCAATGCTATTGATGGTGGCTTGGTAGGGTCCCGTAACGCCGCTGGCCTTGATGGTATTGACCTTTTGTACCAGTCGATGTGTTTGGTTAGTGAGGTCGCCTACAATTATGTCCCATTCGGCGAAGCACTGGTGGCACCGCTCGCAGTTTGGGAACTCGCCCGAGTAACCGCGCGCACATGTGTCACATCTGGGCCCGGACACGCCCTCCACGCAGACACAGTGACCTGTGACCTTGTTGCACTGCTGCTCCTCGATGCCTCTTGGGTCGCAGTCACAAGCTAAAAATGTAGGATGATCAGGTTAATGAAGAGTAATAACAATATAGGTGATCATTATGTGAGTTCTTTTGAGATCAAACCCATGACCTTGGCATTGGTAACACAACGTTCTTGTAATTAAGCCACAATCTTTGATAAGCATTTGACTAAACCGAGAGATGTTATGGTGTGTGCACACCAGAAGCCTGATTTTAATTATTTATGTGAGTAGATTACAAATACAAAGATACAAAGTCAATGCAAAGACGTGAATAGATGCGAATTTGTGCAGGGCGATTCAAATTGATGGGTGTGGCACAGTTATTCTCCTCAGAGGCATCTGCCGCACAAGTTAAAAAATGTCAAGCGCGTTCCTCTGTCTAGATTACTCTCGTAAATTTTCAGCTTGAGCTGAATACTAGTGCGGAAGAGGCGAATTTCCCGTTGCGTGGCAATCGCACCGCCCAATTCGCATCGCCCCACGTGAATTTACGTCTATTTGCGTCTTTGCATTGACTTTGTATGTAATTTACTCGTGAAAATTGTTGATTTTGCGTTTGATGTGTACGTCCTATTATGCTGGGTACATACCAACGCAAAGCATCGCGTTCCTCGCTATAGATTACTCTTGGGATTCAACTTTGTCTCATGCGAATTTTTTCCTTGAGTTGAATATTTTCAACTTGTGCGGAAGAGGCGAATAGTGTGTGCTGCGCAGCAATCAGTTCGCATTGCCCCACGTGAATTTGTGTCTATTTGCGTCGTTGCATTCACTTTGTATGTAATCTACTCACGAAAATTGTTGAATTTGCGCTTGGTGTGTACGTCCTATTATGCTGCATACACACCAACGCGAAGCATCGCGTATAGATTACTCGTGGGATTTAACTTTGTCTCATGCAAATTTTTTCCTTGGGTTTAATATTTTCAACTTGTGCGGAAGAGGCGATTTGCATGTGTTGTGCGGCAGTCTTGTCGCTCAATTCGCATTGCATTGCATGAATTTACGTCTATTTGCGTATTTGCTTTGACTTTGTATGTAATCTATTTGCGAAAATTGTTGAATTTGCGAAGCATCGCGTTCCTTGCTATAGATTATTTGTGGGATTTAACTTCATGTCATGCAAATTTTTCCCTTAGAGTTGAATATTTGTAACTTGTGCGGAAGAGGCGAACATCGCGTGTTGCGCGCCAATTCGCATCGGCCGTGTAAATTTACGTCTATACGCGTCTTTGCATTGACTTTGTATGTAATCTACTTTGCTAAAATTGTTGAATTTGCGCTTGGTGTGTACGTCCTATTATGCTGCGTACACACCAACGCAAAGCCTTGCGTTCCTCGCTATAGATTACTCGTGGGATTTAACTTGGTGTCATACGAGTTTTTACATCAAGTTGAATATTTTTAACTTGTGCAGAAGAGTTGAATAGCATGTGTTGCACGGCAATCTCGTCGCCCCATTCGCATCGCCCCACGTGAATTTACGTCTTTTCGCGTATTTGCATAGACTTTGTATGTAATCTACTTGCGAAAATTGTTGAATTCACGCTTGGTGTGTACATCCTATTATGCTGCGTACACACCAAACGCGAAGCATCACATTCCTCGCTATAGATTACTAGTTGGATTTAACTTTGTGTCATTCAAATTTTTACCTTGAGTTGAATATTTTCAACTTGCGCAAAGATGCGTTTGAGGCGAATAGCGCGTTTTTCGTGACAATTGCGCAATCTTATTTGCGTCATTCGCATCGCCCAGCGTTAATTTGCATTGACTTTTATGTAATCTACTCTCACAAATCGTTGAATTTGCGTTTGTTGTGTACACATCATTAGACATTTAAAAGCCAAAAAAAAAAAAACAAGGAATAACTTGGCTGCAAAAATGGTCAAGTGAACAAGAACAAAAACTATGAACTACATGACTTGTATGACCTCTTTAAACACACAACAGATAAGTGACAGTGGCGTAATCTGACAATAGCTGCATTTCCCAAGTTGTGACCTTATTTGGTAAGCATTGAAAGGGTGAGTGTCTGTGAATGAGGAGGGGGGAAGAAGCATGGGGGACCAAATTGTTTGCCCACTTCAGGATTGCATCGCTGGTGTCGTTTCAACGTGTTTGGTGAACAAAAGGCAGCGACTGCCCCTAAATGACTGACGAGACACTTGGCAAACAACACATCAGGAAATAACCTTTAGTGAGCCATGACGCCTTGAATTGCTCAGTAGGTTCTGAAGCAGAATGTGTGTATTTATAAAGAGACAAGCGAGCAGACAGACACATCTGTAACAGGAAAACTCCAATGATGCTTGGGAAAACATAACAATACACATTGAATACAGAAATTGGGCTTCTGTCCGGGACTTAATCACATTCCAATCTGTCATGTTTACTCACTCACGCATTCCTCTGGAAAAACTTCTTCACCTAAGGGCTTTAATTCACACAGGATAGTAGAGATAGGGAATTATCTCGGAAGTTAATCCCTGCTATTATCTGGAAGGCCTTAGGCAACACGGGGGTGTTTCTTGTTGGCACAGTGCAGTGAATGTGACCCCTGCGACTGGCTTTTTTTAACCATTTTACAACAGCCACAACAACTCTTTGTTGTCTGAAGGGAACATTTGCATTTTAATAGTTGACCTGAGAATTGAAATTAAGTAAACGTACACACACAGGCATTGAAGATTGCATGCAATGCATATGTGTACTCAGTCTTGTTTACACAGACTTGAACAATAGCCAAGGTGCGGGATGTAAATCTTTAACACCGTCCCACACACATCACCCGAGAGGACGGACTGAAGTATCCCACAGCTCATGAATTGCACCTGTAATTACAGTCCATTTTACTTGCGTTTAGCATTCATGACCGTGTTAACAAGATGTGCCTTTCAAAGTATTTCTACTTCTGCCTAGTGATGTATTTGCCAGATATGTTTGTAGCAGCAAACGCTGTTAAAGTGTTGTTGGAAAGTGTGGTTTAAAATAATTAATATGTACACAAGTATGTGTGAATGTCTGGTCAATGCATTGCAAGCACGTGGTCACATTATTGCAAACTTGTTACGGTGAGAAGTCTTTTCACCTTTGTGCCATTACAGCGGACGTGTTATTATTTAGCTAGCTCACATTTACATTTATGCATCTGGCAGAAGCTTTATCCAAAGTGACTTTACAAGGTACACAATATCAGTATGTGTGTTCTCTGGTTTCGAACTCATGACCAACATGTTAATAATTTAACTAACTTGCTAGTATTCACTAGGAGAGTACATACGTGCATTATTATGAATTAAAGAGATTTGAAAATTCTGGCATAATTTACTCACCCTCAAGTTGTTCCAAACCTGTATGAATTTATTTGTTAAATATTTTGACTGTTTGTTTTGGGGCACCATTGACTTCCATGGTATTTTTTGCCTACTATGGAAGTCAATGGTGCTCCTGCTTCCTGCTTAAAGGAAAACACCACCGTTTTCAATGTTTTACTAAGTTCTTACCTCAACTTGGATGAATTAATACATACCTATCTTTTTTCAATGTTTGCATTTTTAATCTTTGTACAGCGCTTTGTGAATGTGTTAGCATTTAGCCTAGCCCCATTCATTCCTATGGCTCCAAACAAAAGTTTTATTTTATGCCACCATACTTACTCGTGTAACTACTCATGTAACAGTCTTTAAATAGGGAAAACATGGAAGTGTTTGGTGGCTTCTAAATTCATCCCTGTTTGGATCCTAAGGAATGAATGGGGCTAGGCTAAATGCTAACACATTGACGACGCGTTGTACAAAGATTAAAAGTGCATGCATTGAAAAAAGATAGGTATGTATTATTAATAAGTTGAGGTAAGAACATCGTAAAATATTGAAAAACAATGGTGTTTTCCTTTAATTATAAATATCTTGCTTTGTGTTTAGCAGAACAAAGAAATGTATACCAGTTTACAACAACATGAGGACGAGTAGATGCTATCCTTTTCCTGTTTGTTTGCAGTACTGAAGCTGTACAAGCTTTAATATATCTACTGATGATATTTTGCTTTCTTAAATAAACATTTTAAGATCATTTTTACTTAAAAACAATATATATAATCATGGCATGATGTACAAGAACCCTTATATAAAATAGTATACAAGCTACACTAAAACCTACCAAACCTCTGATGCAAATTTACTTATTATTTTTTTAAGAAATATTAATTTATCAAGGAACCAACTATTAAAGAGAAAACCACAAAGCAGACATTTACACAGTTTTAGCTGAACAAACGCTCATTCCTGTGTTAGAAGAAGGAGGAGGACATTGAGGATGAGTCAACAGAAGGGTTACAGACGGGTAACTGAATCTTTAAAGGAACACAGGGGGCTTCCTGCTACATCAGGGCTCTACAAACAAGCGAAGGGGTGGGGGTAAGAGATTTCTGTCAGCACAAAGCTTTTTCAGCTTAAAGAGAAGCCAGAACCTGCGCTGATAAAGGCCAAATGTGTCTGAAGTTAGATATTAAAGAGATAAATACTAAGTTTTCTTTTTTAAAGGGATAGTTCACCTAAAAATGAAAATTGGGTCATAATTTTTCTCACTCTCGTGTTGTTACAAACCTGTATACATTTCTTTGTTCTGCTGAACACAAAGGAAGATATTTTGAGCAATGTTTGTAACCAAACTGTTTTTGAGCCCCACTGATTTCCAAAGTAGTATTTTTCCTACTACGGAAGTCAATGGTGCTTTTGTTTCCTTAAAAATGTTTTTGCTTCATTAAAAATATCTTCCTTTATGTTCAGCAAAACAAAGTATAAAAGTTTGTAACAACAAGAGAGTGAGTAAATGATGACAGAATTTTCATTTTTGGGTGAACTATCCCTTTAACTCTTTCCCTGCCAGCAGTTTAAAAAAAGTTGCCAGCCAGCGCAAGCATTTTTTACGATTTTAACAAAAGTTTAATGCTTTCAGAAAATGTTGTTTTTTAAAATTATAAACATACAATATATCAAATAAAAAAGAACAGACCCTCTGCTTTCAAAAAAATTTATAAACATTTTATCCTATCTTTATTTTATCTCTTTTTAGCACCTCTTAAATATGGGTAGGTCTCTTAAAGGTAAGTCAATTTCCAGATAATTTACTCACCACCATTTCATCCAAAATGTTGTTGTCTTTCTTTGTTCAGTCGAGAAGAAATTATGTTTTTTGAGGAAATTAATTTTAATGGACCCCAACGCTTAACAGTTTTAATGCAGTTTAAAATTGCAGTTTCATTGCATTGTCATTTTTGGCAAGAAAAATAAAAATATGCACTTTTAAACTTCTCTTTTTCCTCTGGCTGTGTGACGCGCCAGCGCGACCTCACGTAATACTTCATTACGTCAAGAGGTCACGGATTACGTATGCGAAACTACGCCCCAGTGTTTACAAGTGTGGAGAAAGAGGACCGTTCCGACGTTGTTTTATGTCAAATGATACTAATTAATGTTTTTGTGTCAGTTAATCGTTTAAAATGGTCCGCAGGTGTGCGTTTCATATATGTAACGTGACCTTTCGACGTCATTACGCAATTACGTGGCGCATCACACAGCCGGAGGAAGAAAAGTTGTGGTTTAAAAGTGCATATTTTTTTTTTTCTTGCCAAAAATTACAATCGTTTCACTAGATAAGACCCTTATGCCTTGTTTGGGATCATTAAAAGTCCTTTGAAGCTGTAATTTTAAACTGCATTAAAACTGTTAAGTGTTATTAAGTGTTACTGCATTTTAACTGTTAAGTCCATTAAAATGAGAAAATCCTGGAATTTGTCTTGTTTTCAGTAAAAATATAAAAAAAAATCTTAAATTAAGATGCTTTTTCCTAATGAGCAAAAATACCCAAGAAAATAAATCTAGTTTTTAGACCAAAAATATCAAATTTAAGTGATTTTGTGCATAAAACGAGAAAAAAATATGCCAATGGGGTAAGGAAATTTTTCTAGAATTTTTCTTGAATTTAGTGTTTAAGAAAATTTTTCAAGATTTTTTTGCTTACCCCATTGGCAGATTTCCTTGCTTGTTTTATGCACAAATCACATAAATTTGATATTTTTGGTCTAAAAACCAGACTTATTTTCTTGGGTCGTTTCACTCATCAAGAACAAGCATCTTAAGTTAAGAATTTTTTGATATTTTTACTGAAAACAAGACAAAAATACAAATATTTTTTTTCTTGAAAATCATTTTTTGCAGTTTAGAGCTCAAGTAGATTTAAAGATATGCTTTTGGTACCAGCGTATACAATCAGAGGGGTGACAAAGACTTTTCTGTGGAGGGATCCTGCGTCAGACACTAATGGGAGGGAAAAGTCCTACGAATACAAAGGTGCATTGTGGGAGCAAAGAGGATATTGCAAGGCTTTGACAGATCCCTCCACGATCTCGTCATGGTCATGCGCATCTGGGAAAAATCAACGAGTGGGCCGAGTGCTTTTCCATTCTGCTGGAGCTACAACCCCCTACACATTCCTCTGAAATTGGATTGCCTACAGTTCATGCGTTTGGCAATGCTTGCAACTGTGTATTTGGGATGTCAGCAAAATGAGGGTTTGTTTTTTTTTAAATGCGACAATACATTCATTACCTTAAAATTGATCCTGTTTACATTTTGTATTACCAGCACAAAGTTCATGGGTTTGAACCACAGGAAACACATACTGAAAAAATGTATACCACCATGAGGTCGTTTTAGATAAAATGCCAAATGCATAAATATAATTTCCAACTGAAACTTAGAAATGTGTCACATTACATAAATTAGATCCTGTTGTGTATGCTTTTTTACTAACTCACCATGGCATTTCACCTCAGGGTTGCCCCAGAAGAGTTCCCTACACTCTCTGCAAGTTCTGCCACCAAACCCGGGTTTACATACGCACTGGCCAGTGATCTAAAGTACAAAAGATAAAAACAATTTATTCAAACTGAACACAATACAATACTGACATAAAGAAAGGTGTAACTTAGGTCTGACCTCATTGCAGGAAGTGCTTGAGGAATGATCAAGTTCACAGTAGCAGATCTCACATCCTTTACCGCTGGCCATATTCCAGGTGTCCGGCGCGCACTGATCACAGTGCTGACCCACCACATTGGGCAAACACTGACACTGACCACTGCTTAAATCACAGTTGCAGTTACCCTGAGAAGGGCACATCTCTTCAGCAGTGCCCATATGGTTACAAACACACTCTGAGAAAGTAAAAAAATATGTGTAAGAGGCAAATTCAAGCTTACACTGAACATTTTATACACAAAACATGTTATATGCAATGTAGGGGTGCACGGGGCAAAAACTAAAGCGGGGTTAGTTGTAACACGAACTGTTTACATTGTTGCACAAGATAATTAGTACCAAAATGGTACATATAAGGACCTTTTACTGCCCCACAGACAGCTGGGGACCATTTTTTGACAGTATACATCCAAATGCACATTCATTAACCTTCAAACACTTACTTCTACAACTCTGATTTAGCGCGTTGCCATAGTAACCGAGCTTGCAGCGGTCACAACCCTCGCCCTCTGTGTGGTACAGGCATTTTACACAGGCACCAGTGCGGGCATCACAGGACGCAGGGTCCATCATGTCAATGTTGTTATTGCACTGACAGGGTCGGCACTCTCCGCCCACCTCGTGTGGGTTTCCGTAATAACCGGGGGCGCACTCTTCACATCTGGCACCTGCCGGCAACACGCATTGAACGTCAACCTCCGATACGTCTCACAAAATTACAGATCTTGCTACATACAAATTACATGATATGGTTACATATTACATTCCGTGTTACTGAAACAAGTTCTTGCGGGTCGTGAATGTATTTTACAGTCTGTCCTGTTGACAAGATCTCTTACCTTTATATCCCTGGTTACAGACGCAGAACACCTGGTCCGAGTCGAAATTCTTATAGCAGGCCCCAGAGAACTGTCGACCGCTGTTGGGTCCATCAGGGCACATGCAGGGGCGGCAGTGGTCTCCAGAACCCAAGACAGGGTCACCGTAGTAACCGTTGAGACACCTGTTAAAGTGATAATCTATTAATAACTTTCAAAACTTTGAGAGGAATGTTTTGTTCATTTTTCATGCGGAATAGTTATACTGTGTACCATGGTACTGGATACCCTCACTTTATGAATAGAGCGTATATGTGTAACCTTAAATCATGATGCTAACCTCTCGCAGTTGTGGCCAGTGGTGTGGTCCCTGCAGGTGAGGCACTGTCCAGTGTAGGCGTCGCACTCCTCAGCGTGGCCATTGCAGGTGCAGGGGCGACAATTAGGGAAGCCCCAGTGTCCAGGCAAACAACGGTCACACTGTCGCCCATATGCCCCATGAATACAGACACATTGACCAGTGCCTTCATGGCAGAAACTATGAACAGACCCTTCTGGACTGCAATCACAAGCTAATATACAAGAAAACAGACATATTGTAGAATTTGGCCTTACATTTTTTGCTTTATGTACTGGAAAGAGCACATAACTATATAAATGAATGTCAGAACTATTCAAACTTACGCCTGCATCCCTGTGGTCCAAACAGGAAGGTGGCTGGGGCACATTTGTCGCAGTTACGACCGACCACATTGGATCGACATTGGCACTTCCCACCGTTCGGGTCACAGACGGTGCTCAGAGACCCTTGAGGATCACACTCACATGCTGAAACAGACAGGAGAAAGAAATATAAAGTAATGACTAAACATGTACAATATCCACATACAATTGAAGAGCTCAGATGTGAAACTCTTTAAGTGCGTCTGATGTTTTCTTCAAAGTTCCCACACTTTAGTTAACTTCAAATTCAAGGACCTTTCAAAGACTTTCCAGGTCCAATACCCTCAAATTCAAGGAGTAAATGTGGGGACACATTTCGAGTGAGAGCAAGGTTACATCGTGTTACCTTTTAAGATACATTGTTACAGTTCCCTTTCAAGGGAACTCGCGCTGCGTCACTGCGGTGACACTTTGGGAACGCCTCCAGGGGTAAGTGCGTCTGAATGTGTATATCAAATTCAACCAATGGTGAGCCTTAACGAAAAAGACAGGGTGACGCGCGCGCTGTTTCTCAGTGAAAGGAGCATGCAAGCAGCGCATCTGCTGTTCATTGAGCTCATTAGCATTTTTTGCTGATTTATTGGCCTTTAATGCACATAATCCGTTAAAATGCCAGTTTCTGCAACTATCCTCATAAACACGAACATTTAGTTCTTAAAAGAAAGTAAACACAAAAGAAAACGCATGTGTAACAATATAATGAATGTGGACTTAAAAAAGGGGAAGTTACCTAATATTGCTCCTGTCTGTCAATCATGTTAATCAAATAGCACTTACTGCTCTTAACTAAATCACTTTAATAATTCCTTTAATAATAACATAAATTGATAAAACATATGATATCAAAAATAATAATAGCATAAAAACCTTAATAAAAAAAAACATGATATAAAAGTACTCATGATATAAGATTTTGGTCATATTGCCCACCCCGAGTCTTATCTATGTAACTTCCTGTTCAGCAGTTTAAAGCTTGGATAAACTTTAACTCAGATTTGAACCCAGAACACCCCGGGCCTCTCTCATAAATGACATTAAGTTAACTTACTGAACTTAAACTCAAAACCACTCAAGTGTTAAAGCCACAACTGCCTGTCTCGCCTAATGGCATAGCAAACATCTTAACCCCGAAAGACCTTAAAAACCCATGAGAATGTCTGAAAAGTTACTGCAAAGAATCATTTCTTATATTTTTTTTAATCCAAACTTCATAAAGTTTGCAATTTAGAACACTAAGAAAGTTATTTTTGCAGTGTTATGGTCTTCTGTTTGCGTTTACCATGCTGAACTCAGTAATGTTTACGGTGAGCAAAGCTTGTGTTATTTATGCCTCCGGTCACATCTTTTGCTTTTCTTTTGTGTGGTGTTAGGAGACTCTGAGACAGGAAGTATGTATGGCAGTAAAATTATACCTGAAGCCATCTTACAAGCTCTGACATGAAGCAGCAAGACCCCTACTGACAGATAGCAGACTGAAAGCCAAATGAGCGATGATAGAATGAAAATGACACGTCTTTCATAAAGGTGAACGGGGATGCTTATGTGTTTAGACAATGGAGCCGAGTTCACACGGTGATGACAGGGTTAATATGTGTGTGTGTGCCTCAACTGAACAGCTTTAAAATATGCCAGTGGTAGAATAACTGGCACCAAAATTCACAAGATGAACTGAATTAATAAATAATATGTTTAAAACTAGGGATGCCATATAAAGTTGTGTTTTGGTGCAAAAAGTGTTTGTGAGTTAAACTGATCTTATGTATCTAAGTTTAAAGTCCCCCTATCAGCCAAAATTAAAGTCTTTAGTTTTTTAGTATGACCATACTTCGGCCTGTAGGGTTGTAATTGTTTCCGATCCCTAACTTTGAGAAATATCCATAGTGCTTCCATTAGCAGACACCACTAATAATTTAACAGTTATTTTGTGCATGCAGACGTACCCCTAACTCCTTGGTGCAGAAGAGCTGAGACACTGAAGATGTAATTTCTGCAGATATCGGTCATGGGAGTTTTTATTACAGCTTGGCTGTTCTCCAGACAGCGGTATCGCTGGAAGGTTTCCCAGGCGTTGTTGGTCATCAAATCCCCTCCCTCTGATCCATGGCCAGAGAACATGTCCAGGTTTTTGCAGCGTGGCATCAGCACAATCTAAAACCGACCAATCAGGGCTTGAGGATTCAAACGCAATTTTGGATGTTAATTTGATATATCAGAGTCTATGCAACTCACCGAATCGATAAGCGTGTACGGGGACTGGATGTCGCTGAGAGCCGAGTAGAGCGAGAGACTCAGGCGGATGGTGTAATTCAAGCCCTCCTCAAAACACACGGGTCTGGGCAGCACCACATACCTGATGGGCAAAATGTCATTATTTTTATTGAATAATAGGAGTGCATTATGTGCAAAAAAATAATGATGATGCTTTTTTCCAAAATAAGATACCTTAATATGGCTGCCAACACCTTAACCAAACCCTGCTATACAGCCGTACCCATGATGCCTTAAAGGAAAACACCACCGTTTTTCAATATTTTACTATGTTCTTACCTCAACTTAGATGAATTAATACATCCCTATCTTTTTTCAATGCGTGCACTTTTAATCTTTGTACAGCACCTCGTGAATGTGTTAGCATTTAGCCTAGCCCCATTCATTCCTATGGCTCCAAACAAAAGTTTTATTTTGTGCCATCATATTTATTCGTGTAACTACTCATGAAACAGTCTTTAAATAAGGAAAACATGGAAGTGTTTGGTGGCTTCCCTGTTCATCCCTGTTTGGAGCCATAGGAATGAATGGGGCTAGGCTAAATGCTAACACATTCACGAGGTGCTGTTCAAAGATTAAAAGTGCACGCATTGAAAAAAGATAGGTATGTATTAATTCATCTAAGTTGAGGTAAAAACATAGAAAAATATTGAAAAACTGTGGTGTTTTTCTTTAAAATGCTGTTAAGGTGATGGGAAAAGATTAAGTCGACTTTCATACCTGGATCCAGGATGCAAAGACACCATCTGGTTGTCATCATCAGGCATCGTGTTGGCACATCGACTGTCGGCGGTGATGACGCGAGGCCTGATGACAGTCATCAACACTTCTTCCCACTGTTCTGGCAACTACAAACACCATAAGAGGACAGGAATGTGATGTAATGTGATGATGTAATTGTGTCTGCTTAGTACAAACCTTACAAAACATGTCTGTCCAGTCGACTTTAGTTTAAAAGATACATTACTAAGGCCTTTTTACATGCCATAAAATATAATAAATAATAAATAGCGAATATAAATTTTGCTCCTGTAGAGTTCAGTGGTAAGTGTATTGCATTAGTAGTGCAATAGGTCATAGGTTTGAACCCAGGGAACAATGTTGAATTCAAAAGTTTCAACTTTCTAAATTTTCCTTTTGTGTAAAGAAAATCAGTGGTTTGAATCAGCAGGTTAGGTAAATGAATAGAGGAATTCACCTGAGGTTCGTATCGAATGATGATGTCATACTCCATTGAATAGGGGATGTTGTCAATGCTGAATTCGAGGTAGGCGCCTTCGGGAACGTTCACAAAACCGATACCAGTCCAAGTGGGGGATCTGTCATGAGGGTAATTTCTTGGGACAACCGTCACACCCTACGAAGAAAAAACCCCCAAAAACGTATAGTTTATACATTCGAATACTCAAGGATCGCATATATAAAGCATTAATAGGACTTACAGGTCCAAACTTGGCATCTTCTGCTTCGTAAGTGTAGTGGTCCAAAGCAATGAAGTAAAAACCGGACTCCACCTGGTCGCAGCGTCTGCCAAACATGTGCTCACGACACTGGCACTGCCCGGTTTCAGGGGAACAACTAAGAAAAACATAAAAAGATTTAGTTGGTTTATCCAAACAGATCTGGAGAATAACAGCTTGCGAGGCTGTTATTAAACTTCAAAACCGGACTGAAATGGCATCCAAAGGTTGTTGGACTGTGCAGTGAAGCTTGCTTTTGTAAACCATGTAAATAAATGTTTTTACTGGACCACGTCAGGGCCAAGGTTTAATTTGAGACTAAGAAACATCCCTTTCTTTGTTATTTCAAAACTCCTGCCAGCAGTTTCTCAATACTCCACTTACTGGAAAAACAGCGCAATATTACCAAAGGAAAGTTTCTGAAAAAAATGTCAAAAAGGCCCGGGTCCTTTTAATGTAAGACTATAAGATTAAAGTAATATCAAACATCTCCTCAACAACAGTATTCTTTGAAGTATCGTTTATGTCTGTAGCACAGATGGTACAGGACAGGACATGCATCAAAGTCATGGTTTGAGGTTTGTGTGAACATCAGTAATGAAACATGCATGTGAATGAGGGAGGCAGGCATCTGGACTTCATACTGAGTGAATGATTGAACTCACTGGTTGTTGATGGCACCTCCGTGATCACAGTCACATGCTCGGCAGCCATCCATGTCATTACTGAGACCCCAATGCTCAGGCTTTGTTTGTGAGAGAGAGAGAGAGAGAGAGAGAGAGAGAGAGAGAGAGAGAGAGAGAGAGAGAGAGAGAGAGAGAGAGAGAGAGAGAGAGAGAGAGAGAGAGAGAGAGAGAGAGAGAGAGAGAGAGAGAGAGAGAGAGAGAGATCAACTTGTTAAAACGCTCTTTGAACACCAATGTGTATGTGATAGACCTCCCAAGATGCAAAAACTTCAGTTTTTAAAGGCATAAGATCACATTTTGAGATGAAAACACAAACGGTTTTGGCAGATGACATTTGTGGACCACAAAACCAAAAGGGTCACATTTTTTAAATTGTGATTTACACATCATCTGAAAGCTGAATAGATAAGTTTTCGATTGATGTGTGGTTTGTTAGGATAGGACAATATTTGAAAATCTGGAATCTGAGAGGCTTTATTAACGACTTTATTAACGAAAATAACTACCTTCCGGTAGCGCCGCCATCTTAGACTCCTCTGTATTCAGGAGAGAGTATTAGCGTAGTGTACGCACTTTTCTTAGTGACGTATGACAAATTCAGAGGGTGGGGGCACAGAGCAGCAGCAGAGTAGCCTCCGTAGGCTGCTTAAGCTCTCATCCTGAATGCGGACGCGACTAAGATGGCAGCGCTACCGGAAGGCAGTTATTTACGTTAAAAAAGTTTTAAATATGGATATTTCTACAACAACACCGCGCGGATTACCCTCAGAAGACCTTTGTTTATCATCCTGGCTTTATTTTGTGAAGGATGGACGCACTTTTTTGGACTTGAAGGTCGTGGACCCCGTAACATTACATTTAATCAACTGAAAGATCTAAAACATTTTCTAAAATATCCGAAAATGTGTTTGTCTGAAAAACGATGGACATATGCAACTCGGACAGCTTGGGGGTGAGTAAATCATGGGTTTAATATCATTTTTGGCCGAACTATCCCTCTAAAGTTGTCCAAATAAAGGCCTTAGCAACACATATTACTAATGATAAATACATTTTTGATATATTTACGGTAGGACATATACAAAGTATATTCATTGATCATGATCTTTACTTAATATCCCGATGATTTTTGGCATAAAAAATCGATCATTTTGACCCATACAATGTATTTTTGTCTATTGCTACAATTATACCTATGCGACTTATGACTGTTTTTGTGGTCCAGGGTCACATTTAACAATTGAATAAAACATATTTTATAATTATTTAACAGTTTCTTATCGTATAATATATCGTACTATAATTGTAAATGAAAAAGGGTAATTTTATGAATTTCTAGCAGTCTTTTGGGTAACACTTTACTTGAAGGGGTATTCATAAGACTGACATGACACCTTCATAACCATGACATGAGACGTGCCATGAACATAAAGGAGGAACTGTCATTAAGTGTCATTTGTTGAATTATGTCATTTATATTGCAAAGAAGACATTGTTTAAAATTTGTTTGCATGGCTTAACCCATTATTGTACTGTTTTCATTTAATTTTAGGTGATTTGGTCTTCAAATGCAACAAAATATAATTTGATCAGTTTTAATTATTATTATTAATAATTTGTTAACACATGGAGGAAACTTAAAAAAATAAAACATAAACTGAACAATATTCATGACGTTGTTATAAAACTATTTGACAGAGTGTTAACACTTAATGACATTTTGGTGACAAATTATATTTGTACCACTGTAGTTGAGGTCAAGAAAAATATTCATGATGCTGTTATAAAACTATATGACAGAGTATTAACACTTAATGACATTTTAATGACAAATTCAATTTGTATCACTGGTAAAAAGCGGTCAGTTATGTTCTCTTGGTTATGTAAAGTTGTCATGACAAGTTATGATGTATTGGTTTATTTCAAGTTGTCATAACAAAGTCATTTCAAACAATGTCATCTTTTCATTAAAAATGACACGATTGAACAAATGACACTTAAGGACAGTGTATAAAATCTCCTTCATGATCATGACACTTGTCATGTCATGATTATAAAGGTGTCATGTCAGTCTTATGAACCCCCCTTCAAGTAAAGTGTTACCGTCTTTTGTAATGAAATATGAGTTAAATGAAGTTAATCACACACCAGGCACTGATCGCAATTCCGTCCGGTAACCAAACGTTTGCAGTAGCAGTTTCCTGATTCGGTATCGCATGGACTGCCGCCGGGTAACGTCCCCAAAGAGTTGCAAGTGCATGCTGGGAAAAAAAGAATACAAATTTACTCTTTTTTTATGTTTTATGTTCATTTTTGGTGCATAAAACAATCTAGGCTTACGCTGGCATCCCAAAGGATCTTCGCTGAGTCCGTAATGGCCCTGTTTGCACTGGTCACAGCGTTCACCCTCCACATTGGGCTTACAGCGACACTGACCCGAGATCAGCCCGAGAGACACGTCTGTTAGCCCGTCGCAGATTCCTCCATTGAGCGAGCCAATGGGATCACAGTTACAGGCTTTAAAGACAAATACAAGCAGCGTGTTTAAAGACAATGAAAGGAAGTTTTGAATTCATAGGAATGAATGGGGCAGGGCTAAATGCTAACACATTAAGCACTGTACAAATATTAAAAGTGCACGCATTGAAAAATGATATGTATGTATTCATTCATCTAATTTTAGGTAAGAACATAGTAAAATATTGAAAAACTGTGATGTTTTCCTTTAACTAAAATGATAGCCGTATATTAGTGTAAAGTTTCCATATATACATTTTGGAAAAATTAACAAACACTATAACATTTTTTATAATTTATCACACAACGGGAATTCACAAACCGCATTTCTACTTTGCACTCAAAGAGCTTAAGAGTCAAAAACCTCAGCCACCACAACAAAAGGCGAGTGCGAAATCTTATACGCGTGTGCTTGCTGAAAGGGCGGAGCTTAGCCGTGTGGTAACAACCACTTCAAAGCCCAGGTGTTTTACCACCCACCCCCAACCACAAACACACACGAATCTCCACAGGATGAACAAAGAAACAGCTGTAGGAGCTTTGCACCACAAACTAGACCAGACAGGTAGAGGAGAAGCGGACGTCTAAAGGAATCCCAGAGGAAATGAAAGGCAGGAAAATGAGAGAGGACACGTACGCTCGCAGATGTTGGGATCGCGGATGCCCCTCTCCGGATGCTGGTAGAAAAAAGGCCTGCACTGCTCGCACTTGTTGCCCGTGGTGTTGTGCTGGCAGTCATCACACACACCGCCGCTAATGTTGCCCGATGCCTGATACACGGCCATGTCGAAATGACAGGAGTCCGAGTGGAGATTACAGTTGCACCCTGTAAATGAAGGATTGAGAACAATGAAAAATGGAGCAAAAAGTAACATTTAAAAATTTTCTTTATAGGCTAAAGTCCTTCATGGAGAAGAATTAAAGTGTAATTTATTATTTAAAAATTTTATTTATTTTTTTTACAAATTGTTGGTCTCTGCGGTACAACAATTATAATCAACATTGCTCAAAAACTAGGGTTTTGTGGTATATCGATAAACCAAAAATGGTAATTAATGTCAGATATTTAATCACTGTTTTTTCACATTGCATTTACATTTTCTGTACCTGACGATGTGTAACTAGCATATCTGGCAGCTAGCCTGCATTTTTGTCTATGTTTATAAATAGATGGAAATTTCCCCCTGACAACATGGTTTTCCAAAGTTCAGTGGGATACTCAACTGCTTTTTTCTATTTTCGAACCATTGTCGCTTCGATTTAGGATTCGATTTGGTGTTTGCGTTAGTATGTCACTTAAAGTATTGGTTTATACTATTTTTTCTGATTTATTCTTTAATATTTTCTAAACTTTAAACAATTATCGCCTGGCATTGGGGTTAGAATTGGGTTTGGGTAAGAATGTCATTTTATGTAAATCTAACCATAAACCGAAGCGACGATGGTAAGAAAATAGGACAAAACAGTTGAGTAACCAATCCGTGAGAATGCCACGGAAATAAAGTCAGTGGTGGGGCCATGTAAAAATGCGGAGATCCGTGAGAAAAATTGTGTGACTATCCCACGGAAATTCGTGAGATTAGGTTGTCCCTGAACTTAAAAAAAAAAAAAAAAAGGTCAGCAGAACTTTATGAAGCAAACAGGTTCCAGATTTAGTTTTGTATAAAAAGAAAAGGCTTTGAATATGATTCAAACTATACTGCAATAAAAATTTGCCAACAGATCATTCATAATGTCAGATATTGTCGTACTTTGACAGGCGTTGGTGTTGCGTCCCTCTGCTGGCCTCCAGGGCAGGTCATGATAAAAGTCCTGACAGCGCTCACAGTTTAGACCCATTGTGTTATGATTACACATACAATGGCCATGGACCTACAGAAAGAGACATAACAATGATAATAACTAAGAGAGAAGTTACAAAAAATTATCAACCCATGTTTATTGTTCATGTGGGTCAGATGGTAGAGTGTGGCACTGGCAATTCCAAGGTCGTGTGTTCAATTCCCAATGCGAAAAATGTAAATGAACCCAGGACACAGCCTAGGCTAAAACAGGGCAAAATTTGGTCTGTCTGAAAAGTTAATAGATATCTAACCATAGCTCAAAAATGAAGAAATAAATGAAACCAAACACATTGTAATCACTGTTAAATTTGCTTACATCAGTGGTTCTCAAACTGGGGGCCGCGAGATGATGCCAGGGGGGCCCCAGTTTTATGTCAGTTTAAGCCAAATATCCAACAGCACTAATAGGTATAATTTATTATGTTTTGTTTAATTAAAATGTTACATTTTATAACTGTTTTGTCCTAAATTTTCTTTCAGGGGGCCGCAAAGGAATGCACCGTACACAAGGGGGGCCGCACGCAGAAAAAGTTTGAGAACCACTGGCTTACATGATGAAATATCATATAACATCTCTTAAGTTATTTTGGCAAAAACAACATGTAACCCATTTCAAGTTTATTTTGGCTAAAGGTGGGTTACTCATAGCCGGACTATATTGGGTCTATAGTCAACCCAGACGGTGATATGATTCTGGGAAGTATTTGGAATAGGGTGTTTATACCAAACGTATAAACAGGAGATGCTTACGGCCATCAAAACTAAAAATAAACGAAAATTTGATTCATAGAACTGACAGTGGAAAGATTTACGAAAAGTTGCCTTTTAGCCTCCTCACAACCATCGACACATCCGGCCTCCAAACCAGATGGCAAGAGGAAGTGTTTATACTGAATGCATCTGGTCTACATTAAACAATCTCCAGTCTTTGTACACACACAGATGCTGGATAAGTTAGCACAAAACTCCACACTTCCTAAAGCTGATCAAGGATTGCCATCTAGATGTCTTGTGTAAAGACCCAGACACATCTCTTTCAGAGGAAGAACAGTCTAAACAGGAATCCCATTCCTTTGGTGTCCAGTTTTATGTTATAAAACGCACACTTTATTTACATAAAAAGCAAACGCATACCTGTTAAGAACAAAAAACCAAACAAAAGCATTTATGATAATGGTTATGCTTGAACGAAACACACAATTATCAAGTCTTTGTGTGCATTTCCTTTACCGCATGCATATTTACACTGTAAACTATTCAAAAGGAAACCATGAAGTGGTCCACATTCTTTCATGCTAATGTGAAACAGATCCAGACTCAGTTTGCAGTACACTGTGATGTAACTTCAAACAATTTTCAAGACAAATGTGTGTGAGATGTTTTCTTGCAATTGAGAGGATCAAGAAGGCACAAAAAACAAAGTAAAAAGGCATTTAACTGTGGCATATAACCTGAAAATAGCATAAAACTAAGTGTTTTGTTAATTTTAGAAACATGTTACACCAAAGGATGTGTAAAATAAAATGTCACACGTAACAGATTTTTCTTTTCCATGTTTTCAGCGGAATGTAAATAAGTCAGGGGTCCCACACCTTAGTTAACTTAAAATTCAAGGACCTTTCAATGACTTTCCAGGTCCAATACCCTCAAATTCAAGGTTTAAATGTGAGGACACATTTCGAGTGAGAGCAAAGTTACATTGTGTTACCTTTTAAGATACATTGTTACAGTTCCCTTTTGAGGGAACTCGTGCTGCGTCACTGCGGTGACACTTTAGGAATGCCTCCAGGGGTAAGTGCGTCTGAATGTGTATATCAAATTCAACCAATGGTGAGGCTTAACGACAAAGACAGGGTGACGCGGGAGCCAGGAAGTATATCACTATCTGAAATATTGTCAAAGACGGCTTTACAGGGACGCAGGAAGTATGGCAAGGGAGACACAGCGTCTCGTTCCCTTCTCAGGGAACAACAGTTACATACGTTACGTTGAGCCGTTTTCATGTGTCAAATACAACTATGCAAAAAAAATGTTTTGGTATGAATCAACATTTGCATACAGAAGATAAGACTTAAAAAGTCAGAGGTTTTCTGATATTATCCTACACTACACAGGGAATAATATGGATTTTTTCCCCAGAAAACTTCTTGCGTAAAATAGATTCAAGCACTTTCAATGACCTGCATCTGTGTATGTATATTTTCAAAAACTTCCCAGGGCCATGAATTATTTCTCCCAGATTCACAAACTTTCAAGGATTTCAAAGATCTGTGGGAACCCTAATAAGTGGGCGTGGCTAACTCAACACTCCTGCATATACATCTTAGATTGTACACATAATGATTGTACACAATTCTTGTAAGAACTTTAAGCAAGCTAAGACAAAAATTGTGTTTATATCAGTGACGCGTACACAGCTGGAGCAGAGTAGTTAGTTACGCTATTTGCTTATAATACAAAATTTTTTTATCAAAAAGACGAGAATGAGACTCACCATGCCTTCCACGATCTCTCCGGCTCCATCAACGGGGGCGCACTCAGACGCGTGACCGTAGCAAAAACAGTTTCCCCTCACCACCATGTCGTAAATTGCGTAGTAGTACTTCTCTTTGATCTCTATGCGCGAGTCCAGAAGGTTGTCGCCCAGTGTGTGCAGCCTGGTGAACTTCACTCTCAGATTGGTAATCTTTAACATGTCTATAATAGAGAAACATTAATTATGGAAATTGGATTATTAGGAAACCACTTTATATCATAATCAAGGACAATGCGTACTTTGGATTCTGGGGCTGTATGGATCATCAATCCTGAAAACTGGATCCAACACCCTGAAGATGACCTTTAAAACCAAAGGAACACTGGTCAATGGAAGTTCAAGTGGTTTAGAAATGTATCATACGGTACTTTATAAACTGAAAGATACACTTGGTAAATTTTTCTGGTGCTTACCTCGCCCTCAGTTGAAGGTTCAATGTCAGAGTAGCGCGTATCACAAATAACGTCGTCCACTTTCTTCATGGGTCCTTGTGAGATGGAGGGGAAGCTGGACTCACAGTCATAGGCAAAGTAACGATACACCTGCCACGTATTCCCAAAATCGGACGAACGCTCAATCACCATGGCAGCCGGCCGGAAAGTCTAGTGAATACAAATTTATGTTAGCAACAAATATATTTCAAAGCCTAAATGGCTTTTACCCTACCCATAACCTTGAGGTAGCATAATTTAACCCTATGTTCAGATCAAATTTAACCCAATTGCAATCCATAGCTTTTGTCTCACCTTTTGCCAAAATTGAGGTTACTTTACGTACGTATATTTCGTTTCTGCTAAATCGTACCTTACAACTCAAATTATAAATCATTACACTGCAAAACAAAATGACTTTCTTACTTAGTCTTGTTTTCAGTAGAAATATCTTAAAAATAAAAATTCTTAAATTAAGATGTATTTTTTTGAGGAGCAAAATGACCTAAAAAAATCATTCAAGTTTTTAGACAAAAAATATACAATTTATGTGAATTTGTGCTTAAAACAAGCAAAAATATCTGCCAATGGGGTGAGAAAATTTTGCTTGAATTAAGTGTTTAAGAAAAAAATAAATATTTTTTCAAGATATTTTTGCTTGTTTTAAGCACAAATTCACTTTTTTGTCTAAGAACTAGACTTATTTTCTTATGTCATTTTGCTCATCAATAAAATACATCTTGATTTAAGAATTTTTAGATATTTCTACTGAAAACAAGGCAAAAATAATAAGTTAGAAAGTCTTTTTTTGCAGTGTATTACACAGTAAAAATTTCTAAAAATTCTTAAATTAAAATGCTTTTTCTTGATGAGCAAAACGACCCAAGAAAATAAGTCTAGTTTTTAGACAAATTGTATCAAATTTAAGTGATTTTGTGCATAAAACAAGTAGAAAAATCTGCCAATGGTGTAAGCAAAAAAATCTTGAAAATTTTTGTTAAACACTAAATTGAAGAAAAATTGAAGAAAAATTAGCTTACCCCATTGGCAGATTTTTTTGCTTGTTTTATGCACAAAATCACTTTGATTTTCATATTTGAATTTGATATTCAAAAATGCACAAAATCAAATTTGATATTTTTGGTCTAAAAACTAGACTTTTTTTCATTTTGCTCATAAAGAAAAAGCATCTTAATTTAAGAATTTGTTTTATTTTTACTGAAAACAAAACAAAAATACTAAGAATTTTTCTTCTTGAAAATAATTTTTTGCAGTGTATAAGCTTTTTTTGTGAATCACACTGCAAAAAATTATTTTCAAGAAGAAAATGTCTTAGTATTTTGTCTTGCTTTCAGTAAAAATATAAAAAAATTCTTTAATTAAGATACTTTTTCTTTATAAGCAAAACGACCCAAGAAAATAAGTCTAGTTTTTAGACCAAAAATATCAACTTTAAGTGATTTTGTGCATAAAAAAAATCTGCCAATGGGGTAAGCAATTTTTATTGAATTTAGTGTTTAAGAAAAATGTTCAAGATTTTTTTTCTTGAAAATCATTTTTTGCAGTGTGGTAAGATTAAAATACAACTATAGTCCCGTTTTTAACGCGAGGGTCCGCATACATTCTCCTGTATGCACATGCAGTATGCGCTTACTTTGGACACGTAGGTCACGCATGCGCGTACAGGAGAATGTATGCGTCAAACGTATGTGTACATGTGCGTTCGACTGTGCGCCAACCTACAAAAGACTTTACGGCTTAAGGAGACAGTTTTGAACACTAAAATTTTTGTTTATTTTAAACCATAAAATGTTACGCATTGCAGCTTTAGAAAGAGCTTAAGTTATGAGAAACATAAAAAAGTTTGAAAAGTCTTGTTCTTGTACTACATTTAAACTAATGTTCAATTTCATCCATCTACTCACGCTGTGCATTCGTGCTTTCTGATTTATTGTACTGTAAAGGTCTTGACACACCGGGACGTTTTTCGTGCGCGTTTATCGTCGGCGTTTAACGTGACGTTTTTCTGCTTTCACACCCAGACGATTTTTACTGGCGCTGAGCCGAGTGAGGTGCAAATTCACCCCTGGACGTTAGATGGCGCTTAATACCAAACAGATATATGCCGGTACACAAGGGGGCGCTGCGAAACTTTATACTTCTGTTCTGACACTCACTTGTCACACAGAAGAAGAAAGCCACACGCTAGTCAATAACAAGTCATATGCTTGCTTTTACCAAAACATGGATATTACTAGTAGCAGCTCGATTTCTAACAGCAGCAACTGTACAAAGACTAATTCAACTCACCAACAGGACTCACCATCAGTTACTTGACAGTATGATCATGTGAACCACGATCTTTTCTGATAAAAGCAAACTGTGCATTAGAGTTATAGTCATTATAATTAACATTTTGAAAACGGTGTGTTTATATATATTCTTTGTACAAACAATATCTCCGTGAACTTAAATACATTTTTTAAATCAAATCTATTTGATTCTATTCTTTTGTCATCGGCTAATATATCAGCACTCTCCACATAAAATTAACTATTTTGATATAACACGTTATATCAAAAAATTAAAGCTCTTTTACAAAATAAAAGGAAATAGGTGATCCGATGTGTGTATTTTTAACTAATCTTCTACAAGCACTTTCTCTGTTAACAATTTTCTCACATTTCCTGCCAAATGTATTGTATTTTGTGATTTGGCTAAAGAAGTAGGTATGTAGTTATTACAATAAGAGGTCAACAATACTGATGTACAAATATATGCATAGTGTCAAAATGGCACGTTATTTACAATTCGTTTTTTAATCAAACATTTATTTTTGTGAATTAACTGCAGTTTGCAATAACAATCAAGAGACATGACAGTAAAATCAAATAAAACAGGAGTCAGAAATGTTGGTCCAGAAAAGTCACAATGACTATAGTGCAACTGAACGGTAGTGCAAATCAACATATAGAAATTAGACATTTTCAAATGTATTTCTAAAATGTATAAACACTTAAAATACATACGTAAAATGGTTTATAATAAGCATCAATTTGTGTGAACAAGAACTGGCAGAGCTGTAGAGCAAAAAAGTCACAATGATAGAAGTCTAAGTGAACTGTAGTGCAAATAAACATATGTATGAAATGTACATGTTCAACTGTATTTCTTGAATGTATAAACATTAAAAAAAACTAAATAAAATGGTATATAATAAACATCTATAGGTGTGACCAAACACTGGCAGAGCGCTCCTTCTGTGCTCCTCTTTCTTCTGTGCACTGCTTTCAATTTTTTCCCTTTAGCATCTTTTAATAAGAGGTACCTCTCCAGAGGTTTGTCTCGGACTGTTTTCTTTTGTTTAGATTGGACCTTGTCACAGCTGGTGCTGGATGATCCTGAAGACGTGCTTGCTGGGGCCTCCTCACTTTTGCTCACATCATTTTTAGCAGAAATATTGCTGTGAACACTGTAAAGATAAATGTAGTTTTCATCAGAATCAATCTTTCACACTGAGGGCCATGCCACGATATCCATGAGGTCAATATTTGATTACAAATGTAATTTAGATTCATGGTATTTCATCTGACTAAACAAACTAGGTTACCTATACACAGAACACAAATTAACCTCCTAAAACCCGAGCTTTGGTTTGGCTTGCATTTTAGATTTCTTCCAGCTATTTTGGGGTTAGGAAGAAGCAATGAATATAATAACCAAATGTTTTTCTTTGAAGATGAAGCAGTGTAATTGCCCACGTTTGTGTACAACAGGTTCCAGTTACACACAAAGTATTATGGTGCAAACAACAAAACGTGATATCACACGGTGTACAGGGAACATGCCATGGTATGAAGTTAATCACTGTTCAATGTCAGTGCATTACATATCGTAATGTAATGCACCAATAATCATTTTTTATTACTTGCACAGTTATAATGTAGATTTGCACTACTAGTCCGTTCAATAGACTACTGGACTGTCTATTTCATACTCCCTGTTCATTTGCACTGCTGGACTACTTGAATTGCATCGTTTGCACCCCTGTACTATGTAGTGAATATTAGAATAACTATTCACTGCACAATAACTTGTGCCATTGCACTCTTAACTGACTAGTTACAATCCAAATTCATTCATGCACTACTTACATATTAATTTCACTACTGTTCTGTATAGCTTAATTTATTATGTACATATCCATTTGTAAATTTCTGTATATTATATGTTCATGGTACCACCCATAGTAAGTTTTTACATCGTTTTACATAATCCTGCACCTACGCAAATACTGATATCCTGCACTTTTTATAATGCTTTTACACTTCTGGTTAGACCTAAACTGCATTTCGTTGCCTTGTACTTGTGTAATGACAATAAAGTTGAATCTAATCTTATCATATAGCCCACACAGCTATGTATTGTAATGTTCATATATCACGTTACCTTCGAAATTCAGTCGATGTTGTGAGGACCTCCGACACCTTCATAAACCTCCACAGCCTCGATGCTTCTTTGTGTGTTTACCTGTTCCACGTGCTCCGCAAGACCATTTTGTGCTTGAGCGCCACCAAGTCGTGTTTTACTGGAACTTCAGCAGCGCCAGGCACGTGAACAAAAGCGCCAATCTCATTGGTCGGCCAACTTTTAACGCGCCGCGTCAAACCAAAAAAACGTGTCCCACGCGTTTTTCTGAAAATGACGCATTTGCGCCTCGCGCTTTTCGCGTGGGTGTGCGCACTCACATTGGCGCTCGTTCTTGAGTCACGAGACGTTAAACGTCGACGATAAACGCGCACGAAAAACGTCCCGGTGTGTAAAGACCTTAACTGTACTGCTGCAGTGAGTGAGATCCTGAAATTTAATCTTTATCCGCAGCATTCCGGGTGTTTCAGTCGACTGCACAGCTGGGTTTATCCCAGACCTCCCACAGCTCCCACACATTAAACAGCAATTCACCTCCCCACCCCCAGTAAATCCACTCCCCTCCCTGCACACATTCTCTCTTAACAACCTCAAATCTCACCTCAGGCCGAGGCGACACCTTCCCCATAACCACAACAGCACTTAGGACTGTGTCCCATCAACACTTACCTTAAAGGTCATGATGAGGTGAGTGAAGTGGAACTCGGCCTCAAGGTTCAACTGGATTGTGACGTTCTCCAAACCTGAGAGAGAGATTTGGTTTATTACATTGATTCACATGTCCTGCATTCCATTGAATGTAATGAATGCTTTCATTTTTCTTATCAGAACACCCAGAACTCTCCGTTGACACTAACTACCAAAATGTTCTTTTAGATATGCCTTCTGGCATCGACCTAGGGATGTTTTATTTTGCATGTGTTACATTTCTGAAGGACTATTTTGTGTTTATGTGTGTTAAATAACTATTCTGTCTTGAACCTGCTTAAACCCAAATTTTATTGCTCAGAGGTTGCACTATTTTTATTTTAGAATATCTGAATTCCCAGTTAGTTTAATTCAAAGAGATTGTTCAAAACTGAAAATTCTGTCATCATTTTTATACCCTGAAGTTGTTCCAAACTTGTATACATTTCTTTGTTCTGCTGAATACAAAGAAAGATATTTTAAAGAATGTTTGTATCCAAGCAGATCTAGGCACCATTTTTTTATAGAAAGAAAAAAAATAATACTATGGAAGTCAATGGTGCCCCAGATCTGTTTGGAATTAACATTAATTTCTTTGTTCTGCTGAATACAAAGAAAGATATTTTATACAGTGTTTGTAACCAAGCAATTTTAGGGCACCATTCTTTTTTTTATAGAAAGAAAAAATAATACTACGGAAGTCAATGGTGCCCCAGATCTGTTTGGAATTAACATTAATTTCTTTGTTCTGCTGAATACAAAGAAAGATATTTTATACAGTGTTTGTAACCAAGCAATTTTAGGGCACCATTCTTTTTTTTATAGAAAGAAAAAATAATACTACGGAAGTCAATGGTGCCCCAGATTTTTTTGGTTATTAACATTAATTTCCTTGTTCTGCTGAATACAAAGAAAGATATTTTATAGAGTGTTTGTAACCAAGCATTTTTAGGGCACATTCTTTTTTCTAGAAAGAAAAAAATAATACTATGGAAGTCAATGGTGCCCCAGATTTGTTTGGTTATTAACATTAATTTCTTTGTTCTGCTGAATACAAAGAAAGATATTTTATAGAGTGTTTGTAACCAAGCAATTTTAGGGCACCATTCTTTTTTCTAGAAATAAAAAAATAATACTATGGAAGTCAATGGTGCCCCAGATTTGTTTGGTTATTAACATTAATTTCTTTGTTCTGCTGAATACAAAGAAAGATATTTTATAGAGTGTTTGTAACCAAGCATTTTTAGGGCACATTCTTTTTTCTAGAAAGAAAAAAATAATACTATGGAAGTCAATGGTGCCCCAGATTTGTTTGGTTATTAACATTAATTTCTTTGTTCTGCTGAATACAAAGAAAGATATTTTATAGAGTGTTTGTAACCAAGCAATTTTAGGGCACCATTCTTTTTTCTAGAAATAAAAAAATAATACTATGGAAGTCAATGGTGCCCCAGATCTGTTTGATTTAACATTATTTCTTTGTTCTGCTGAATACAAAGAAAGATATTTTGAAGAATGTTTGTAACCAAGCAGATCTAGGGCATCATTCTTTTTTATGGAAAGAAAAAATAATACTATGGAAGTCAATGGTGCCCCAGATTTGTTTGGTTATTAACATTAATTTCTTTGTTCTGCTGAATACAAAGAAAGATATTTTGAAGAATGTTTGTAACCAAGCAGATCTAGGGCATCATTCTTTTTTATGGAAAGAAAAAAATAATACTATGGAAGTCAATAGTGCCCCAGATCTGTTTGGTAATTAACATTAATTTCTTTGTTCTGCTGAATACAAAGAAAGATATTTTGAAGAATGTTTGTAACCAAGCAGATCTAGGGCATCATTCTTTTTTATGGAAAGAAAAAAATAATACTATGGAAGTCAATGGTGCCCCAGATCTGTTTGGTAATTAACATTAATTTATTTGTAGTGTTGAATACAAAAAAAAGATATTTTGAAGAATGTTTGTAACCAAGCAGATCTGGGGAACCATTCATTTTCATAAAAGGAAAAAAATAATACAATGGAAGTCACAGATCTGTTTGGTTTTAAAAAAAATTCAACATATCTTCATTTGATGTTCATCAGAACCAAGAAATGTATACAGGTTTGGAACAACTTGAGGGTTAACAAAATTATGACAATTTTTTTTTAGTTTTCTGTGAACTATCCCTTTAAGCAGCAATGTTGTCTAAGAAGTTGTCTAAAAAACTCTATGGATATAAATAGACACAAATTAGACAATTGTTTATGTAAAGTAGGGCTGCATAATATATTGAAATTATCGAAATATCACAGATGTGCATATAGAAATATGCATATAGTGCAATAGTTTCTAATAACAAAAAATGTAATACTTCAAAAGGTTTTGTATAGTCACAATTTTAGCAAAGAGACTTGCACGGGAATGTTAATGCTTGTGCATGCTCTGACGTTTGAAAGTTGATCAGTGATCAGAACCAATGTGAAACTTGTATGTTTGCTATAAAATTTTCAGTTTTTTTAACATGTTTAAGTAAGTTCACATTGATTTTACAAACCTAAAGCATTATTGTATAGCATACGATATATAAGTTAACGCAAATCGCATTTGCTTCAATACCGTTCAGACATAATATCCATTAAGATACAAAACTATACATACTATACATACAAACTATAGATAGCATAGCACAGTAATTTCCGCCTGATTTTTAAGTTTATAATAAAGTGTTTTAATTGTAAACTTAGAGAATCGAATTTGTCATCTTAAAGGAACAGTATGCAGGATTGTGGCCAAAACTGGTATTACAATAACAAAACGTGTGGCTAAAACTGGTACTGCATCCCAACTAGTGGCCAATACACAACATGACAACATAAACATCAGTTGAGAGCTGCAACTCCACTTTTTAAATGACAATATCCTGGCCAGACCACTGTTGTCAGTGATATAAGTATTTGAAATGAAAATGATGTATTAATGTCTAGTGACATATCAGGGCCATTTTATGATTAATTGATATAAATTTCTTACATACTGTTCCTTTAATGACACTGAAGATCTCTTTTGAAACTCTAAAGCAAACATGTGTGACTGAGAAGAAATATCTGAAAAGTTGGGAACTTTGGCAAGAGTCAGCACTTGGTACCCATTAAATCAAAATGCCCAGGAGAATAATTCAAATAAATATGATTTACAATTCTGTCCTATGAGAATTCTAGTATGTAAAAATCTACAGACTTTCGGCACAAACGAAACCATTTTCACAGGAACATCTGTTGCTTGTACAGTACATGCTGTAGTTGTACTGTGGACTATATATGCTATATAGTTACACTGAACATCTGCTTTTACTGTAATGGACCTTTCAGGGTCCATATACAGTACTTCAAAAGTGAGAATAAACAGAGCATCTCTTTCAGTTAGCAGAGGTTCGCTGTCACCCCCTGTATTCCCAGATTTGTTGGTCCAGTTGTCTGCTGTATTTCTGATGAGTAATTGCTTTTCTGCATCTCCCACACCACATATCTCTCTCTAAACTATAGATTCACAGGCTTCTCCGGTTGCGTTCATGGCCCTCGTTTCCTGTCTCTGTACATTCATGCTCCCCTGTTGCCATAATCAGTAAATCTCTGGATTTCCCCATTCCTCTGTCTGTTTTTTATTTTTTTGAGGAACATATGTCATATACGATACAGTTTTTACATTCTTGAAGATTACTCACAGGCAGATATACAGTATATTAGTAAACCAGTTTACCACTTAATTGGCCAATTAATCGAAATGGCCATGTCAATTAATATTAAACAGACTTTATTTTGTTCATTTGAGTAAACATGCTACACAACGTTTTGTACATGTGTATATGTAATGGCTTTCGCAGATATTTCAGAGCAATTGATGAAATAAGCTCATACAACTTTCACATGCTCGCAAAGTGAAACAAAAATTAATAATGCTGCCTTTTTAGGATTATCAATGATAGCCTAAAGATCACGCCAAACACTGTAGGTTCGCGCTAGAAGTCAGGCCGGATGTAAAAACATTGTGATCAGTACTAGCGTGTCTACACCACAAAAGCAATCCGGTCGAATACATTTTTGACTACCTCTGAATGTGGATGATTTCAAAATGTTTCACAACCCATTTACACCTGTATTTGGCGTCGCCCACTATTTGGTCGCATTCAGGATGAGAGCTTACGCAGCCTACGGAGGCTACTCTGCTGCTGCTCTGTGCCCCGCCCTCCGAATTTGTCATACGTCACTAAGAAAAGTGCGTACACTACGCTAATACTCTCTCCTGAATGCGGACGCGACTAAGATGGCGGCGCTACCGGAAGGTATTTATTTTCGTTAATAAAGTTTTAAATATGGATATTTCTACAACAACACCGCGCGGATTACCCTCAGAAGACCTTTGTTTATCATCCTGGAGCCGTTTGGATTTAATTTGTGAAGGATGGACGCACTTTTTTTGGACTTGAAGGTCGTGGACTATGGGTGGACCCCGTAACATTACATTTAATCAACTGAAAGATCTAAAACATTTTCTAAAATATCCGAAAATGTGTTTGTCTGAAAACGATGGACATATGCAACTCGGACAGCTTGGGGGTGAGTAAATCATGGGTTTAATATCATTTTTGGCCAAACTATCCCTTTAATTTAATTTTAGCCTCCCATGTATGTTCGATATGTTATTGTGTCCGGTGAATAAATGGTAATGTTACGTTAACATGTAGGAACACCTATTCAGCCTAGTGTTCTGTGTGCCATTGTACAGTTTAATAACTTGCCTTTCCAGATTAAATGTCTGTTCTTGGGCTTGGATTTTTTAAAATCATTTTCTAAATAAACACAACATATAGTCCAGTGCGACTTATATAAGTTTTTACTCTTTAAAATGCATTTTTGACTGATGCGACTTATACTCCGGAACGACTTATAATCCAAAAAATACGGTATACGCCGGGCTTCAGACATGTCCTAGCCATAAAGGAAGGTAGGGCTGGACCAGAAAATTCGAATATTCGTTCGGTGGGTTGACATTCGATTTTCAGTTTTGAGATTCGAATATATATATAAATATTTTTCAGCATTAATGCAGAGCTTTTGCCAAGCAGGAAGTGCGCTTCACACTCCCGCTCTGTAGGTGGCGCAGAGAGACCAACATCCATAGCCAACAGCCATCAAACTCCACCAGTAGAAGAAGAGATCGCCTCGAACGGAAAGCGCGCTTCCTGCTTTGGCATTCACGCTAATAGTGTTGTAAATAACGTTCAGTTTCTTGCAAAAACTGATTGATTTGCTTCACAAGACGTCAATATGTCACACGGAGATATGGGGGATTACTTTTGTATTGGATATATATGCTTTAGCTCTTAAAGTGTGCGGATCGGTTGACTTGCATGACGGAGCACTGGGGTTTCTGCAAAATATCTTCATTATTGTTCTGATGAAAAAAACATATTGGATGGTGTAAGTGTTAGAATAAATAAACTTGATTTTGAAAGTATGCTACCGTTTTATTACAGTTTGTTGAACTTCGTTCATTTATTTTCATTGTTTTATTTAAATAGCCTACCCTACGTTGTCAGTAATTACTGTGCTGCTAATTTCTGATACGGGAATGTTTGTTTGTTAGACAAATGTTGTTAGAATAGGCTACCTTATAGACCGTTTCAGCAGTAATAACATAAACAAGCCGCTGTCGCGGTCCGCACGTAACTTCCGGTAAACTCCGCTAATATAAATAACAACAAAGTTCTTTAAACATAGTTTATTTGTATAACAAGCAAACAAAACAACACATAGATTACCTAGGAAACCAAAACATTTGTTATTTTCGACGAGGCATTTGTTCAAGAGATGAGTTTAGCAACTAGTCAGACCATTAAAAAAACGAAACCGGAAGTAAGGTTCGGATCCAGACGTGTATCACGTGCGTCCGATGAAACCGTCTATTAAAAGTATTGGTCTTGTGTTTTGTTTCACTAATGCTGTTTTCGCATGACGCATGACAGGCACGCCGCTTCCGGCTTGTGCTGTTCTGTAGTATTTTTAAAGTTTATTAATTCTAGAAGTGTCACATGTCCATATTGCACGAAAAAAATGCACTACACTCCCTTGAGTTCCCAGCAACACATCCGCCACATAATAAAACTGTGGATAGACAGACACACACATACACACAGATTCCTGCCTTTATTAAAGAGAAAAAATATGTTCAGCCCCTCCTTCTGAAGCTTCGAATATTCAATTTTATTTCTACTAGAGCTTCGAAGCTCAAAAAATGGTATTCGGAACAGCCCTAAAGGAAGGTAGAAAACCCTTTCCCAAGGGAAAAAGTTGTCATTCCACACTTAAAGACAGGCCATTATCTTAACTGGTCAGCAATTAGCCAACTGCTTTGACGATGTAAGACCAACCATTAGTGATTATAGAGAAACTACGGCGTGAGAGTCCCCTCTAATAAAACCTTGTTTCACGGCCTCACTATTTTCCCATGAACACTACAAAAGGTGGTTTTGGTTTTCTGCGTTTGTGACTGCACTAGGGGTTGACCGATATTGATTTTTCAGTGCCGATGCCGATACCGATTTTTTGTTTTGTTTCATCAGCCTTTGCCGATGACTGATACAGGCTGCCGATTTTCTTGAGCCGATATTTGAAGCCGATACTGCTTTTGCTCACTCAATTTACATCATAAAAATGACACAATGATGATGCCAAATGTTACAAGTCTCAATTTTAAAAAAGTAACATTTATTGAACTTAAAAACACTATATTTAACAAATAGTAAAAACAGGTGAGGGTGCTATGGAACCATCTTTCGATGTTGTCATGGAAAGGTTGGTTGTTTTTAGTCACATGACCTGCAATCGCTTGCGGCTTCCAGCACTCTGTCTGTAAATAATGCCGAAAAAAAAAAACGGCGAACACGGCAGCCACGTATTGGCCAATGCAGATACACAGAAAACTCGCAAATATCGGCCTGATATATCCGCTGCCCGATATATCGGTCTATCACTTGACTGCACTTTGGACAAACATTTACATTTGAGGAAGATGAGAAAAGCTTAATCTCATTTAAAGCCAAAAATAAACTTACCATTTTCCGACTGCCACCAAGTCTTTAAGCGGTTCAGGGCGAACGTGGTCACAACATTTTCAATTCTGTGTCCGGTAAACAGATTTGTGCTCTCATCGTAGGAATCCCTGGAATCGCACACAAAGCACTTCTTCTGCTCCTGAGGTAGAGGAGGGTGGGAAAGCCGAAAATGTCAACTGCATTCTTGCGATTACACATTTTGCTATATGAATGACACATGCTTATGCCATAAGATGCCGGTCTGATTAACATGAAACAGCTGTTAGCAGATGTGTTGACCAGATGTACATTTTTGGCATTTTTCAGTGACATTTTTCTTTTAATCTAAAACCTATTAACCAAGCAATTAGATATTAGCGATATAACGTGTGCAGCCCCATACATTAAAACAAACGTTTGACATAACAATTTCATTGACTGTATGCATATTGTAAGGTTTCTCAAACGTTTATCTTTGAAGTTTCAAATGATTATTTGTTGAAGTGATGAGGGCACACGGATAGTCTTGATCAAAGAAACTGATAAAAAAGATGTGATGTCTTTTGCCAGTCAATACTGTGAATCAGTTATCTCTCTGTTTTAATCTGGCATGAGTGATCACTTAGCCATAGCATCAATTTGCCCATACAAAGTTACAAACATGCACGCCAATCTTTTAAAGATTCAAAGGGCCCTCATGGCATATTTCCAGCCATACTACATACAAGATTTAAGAGCGTTTTGTCTACAAGGATGTAGTCTAGACATCTAAAGGTCGCAGGGCCGGAACCAAATCTCTAAAGACAAGATGCCTAAAGGCAAACATAGTTTTCATGTTACAAAAACACCCACATGAAATAAAGTGGTTACATTTAAGCTCATTCCTAAGAAGTTCAAGATAAAAGCCCAGGAGAAATCCCACAAATGGGAAAAACGTTTTGAGATGTCATGTGCTATTATAATATTATGACTAGGTCAAATAAAATATTGTAAAAGAACATCTATAAGCTATTAAGGTTTATCTCTTTAACCTTTAAAAACCATCAGGTGGTCTAATTTCTTGCAAAATTCCCCCATTATTATCCAACCCCAAACTATTTAGTTCAAAAGTTAACTAACAAATCAATGTTTCGACCTAAATATCTACATGTATTTGACATTGAAGGCTGTAAAGTACCTGCAAATGACTGACAATACAGAACGGTTCAGGTTTCTGAATTCCACATGTTGAGGTTGCAGAAAGTTGGTGAGCTCTTCCGATGAGAAGATCTCCTGTTGCGGGATAACAGCTTCCCTCTGTACAAACATCTCCCAGCTCAGGTACATCTGCAAGAGCCGATGACCCTAAACCTTTGTGGAAGAAAAATATCCAAATTTATTTGTACTGATAAAATTATATTATTAAACATTTGTTTCTCTTTAAAGAAACATTGTATGACTTGACTTGGGTGGGTCACATGAACATTTAAATTAAATGCAACTGGCTGACGTTATGTGGGTTTGTGGGTGAACTGTAGAGGTTTTAACATTGTGACAAACACATTAAAATGTATCAGGAAAAGTAAATAACAACATAATTATTTCGCCAAAGAACACGAACAGATAAAATTCTATTAATTGTATTTAAAAAAGTTAACAAACCAACTCCAAAGTAAATGATATATTAGATTATAGGGTTTAGCTCACAAAAAGTTAGCAAACTTGTACTCTACCGCAAACGGGATAGGATCAATTTATCATGTAAATAAACTTTTTTTAAGTAAAATTTTACATTGTAAAATGCCAATGCACGTCGTTTAAAGAAGTTGGTCATTCGAAATGAAAGAAACTGCTACATCTCAAGCAAACTGCCTTAACAAAACTTACATAAAAAAAAAACTTACATAAAAGGGATAGAAGATGTAAGAGCATGTTTTCCAGATCCATTGCAGGAATCCTGCAAACTGCAGCGCTGAATCTGTTCCCAACAGTCCCAATTTAATCCCAGTAGCGTGAATCCTCTTTACCAAGCACAATCTGCAGTAATGAATCTCTGTTGGAGCTGCGCAAAACTTTTCTCCTCAGCGGTTCACTCTGAGCGCATGCGCACAACGGCCCAGTTCCAATTTCATCAAGGTGCTTTCTTGAGGTAAGTTGTTCGCGACAAATAAAAATAATATACTGTAGGCTTACAACCTAAATAGACTCGGCTATTTTACACATGAAAAATAAACAGCAACTTAGAGCAATACAATTTTATTTAATTAATATTGAATAGAGAAAGATACTTTTGACCACCCCCTTCAAATGGCGTGGCGGGACATACTTGTGACAAAACCTTCATTTTAAAATAACTGATTTTAATTAAGTAATGAATTAGTCTTTTTAGTTGTATGCTTTAGATAATACTACGATTTGCAGTGTTTGTCCACATAAAAATACTGTAGTATACTTTTAGGGGCGGTTTCCCAGACAGGGATAAGACTAGTCCTAGACTAAAATAAAAGCTGTCCAAATTGAAAACAACTTGCACTTGGACATTTCTTTAAATACCACTGCCCGTTTTGCCTCAAAATGCACAGAAGAAATGTTCTTATTAAGGCATGTTTGTTAAAACTAGTTATATTTCCTAATTAAAATAAAGTCTAGTCCTGGCTTAAACTAATCCCTGTCCGGGAAACCACCCTGTAGTATTTATTATATTAGGCTGTGGTAGCCTGACTACGAAAAAAACCCTTACTAAATACAAAAGTATACCACAGTATTTTATGTGAGTGAAACCAGTGTATGGAAGTGACATGTATAATATTGCAACATAAAAATGCAGAAGTTAAGATTTGCTCTTCTTTATACTAAACTGTTTATGTTAACAGTATTATATTACTGTTTATATTATATTATATTAAACTGTAGTTTCCCACGAAAAACAATTACAACACGCTAACAGCAGTTTTGTTAACCGTTAGTCTTACTTCTTATAATTAGAAGCTGGAGTGAACTGACCTGTGATCAGTTAAACAGCCTTAAATTACTGAGGAATTCCTCACTAATTAGACTGTTTGGCAGTGAGTCAAAGGCCATGAGGTTCATGTTGTGGTTGTCCTGGCTGAGTTAAATTACTGTAATCCAAATGGATGAGCATAGAAAACACAGCATCCTCTTACAGTAGGTTTGTGTATTCAGAATGAAAAAGTACAGCAAATATTTGAACAATAAGGGAGTAACGAGGATTTTCTATTAAATTTGATGTTAATCTGATAAAATGAATATGTTTTTTATTCTACATCTTAATTTTTAACGCGCTCACATTCACTGATCTCCAGTTTTCTCAGAAAGAGACTGAAGTGACACATCTAATCTAAACTATTGGTCGCCCAGATACTTAAATTTAATCAGTTTGCTGAATATAAGACTGACTGGTCCAATAAATGATTTCCTCCAGAATGAACTATAAGATTTACAGTAGCTGTTGTAAAACATGTTATATAGTTTAATTTGCTTCATGACTTTTCCATTGTCTCTTTTTTGGCACATTTTGTAATCACCTCAGACGAAAAGCGTCTCAAATAGCAGTGGAAAGCAGCTGAATGGGGGTGGGAGATCCACTCAGACATCAATGAAATAACGATCAGCTTTGTAAAATACCTTTGGCTTTGCAAGTCAATAGTAAACGTAAAGGCTGTTAACACCACATCACAAAAGAGAGCCCATCCTGCGAGAGAGACAAACGGACACATTCCTAAAGCAGCAGGCATCCTATGTAAACTTGACCGTTTTATCTTATTGCAGCTGTAAAGAATGTGAACTGGAAAGAAAGGCTTTAAGTAAATACAGTATTTATATTTTCCATTACGGATAAAAGTTTGAAAACGAGTGAAATGTTATTCTGGCTGGCATTTAATTGATAAAAACTACAAAACAACTTAAAAAGTTCATTTACAGACTAATTTAGATTTACTTGCATTACTTTAAGTTAACAAAGGAGCTGACCACTTCTTAAACATAGTCAAAACAAAGTGGAAGGGGCTTTTCTGTTTACTTTTGAGCCCCCTTGTGGACAGTCATGATTATACATTTCAATGTAAAACCCATAATTTTATAGCTAAGAAACATAATATGTAAAAGGAAAAATGCAACATAAAAATATTATTTAAAAAGGTTTTAATATGAAATATATCAATAAACTTTTTGGACAGAACCAGTTATTTTGGTTGAGGAGGGTTGATTTGTAGCACAAGATTGTAGTTAGCAGCACGCAAACGTGTAAAGGATTTTTTCATAAAATGACTGAACTGATCCCATAATCCTTTGCACTGCAATGCTTTCAGCATTCTTCCATGGTAAAGTTTTTATCTGATTTTGAATAAGCGAATCCGTGTAGGTCTTAAGTGGAGCATAGTCCGTATTTTTCCACTTTGTCAACAATGAATTTCTTTAAATCAGTCGCCTCATTCTGAAGCTCCTCCAAATCTTTCATCTTCTCTTCTTTTCTTTTTGCTGCATCTAGAATCCTCTTCTCCAATTCTGAAATCATGCCGATAAATTTTGTTTAATTAAAATGTATCTTGCGCTTTTCACATTGGTGACCCTTGACCACAAAACCACGGTCATAGTCAGTTGCAGTGGTATAAAAATACATTGTATGGGTCAAAATGATAATTTTTAATATCAAAAATCATTAGGATATAAAGTAAAGATCATGTTCCATGAAGATATTTTTTTATACATTTCCTACCGTAAATATATAAAAAATTTAATTATTATTAGTAATATGTGTTCTTCACAGGTCCACTTAAGAGGTGAAAACCCAAGGTCCGACCCGAGCGGGTTCGGGTCTAAAAGTTTCACTTGTGCCTTGAACACAGGTCAGGTATGATATTAGTTGCTTTGAATAATTTAAAATGACTGTGTTTTTGCCAAACAGAGGCAAGAAGACCCGAACTATCTTGAATGTGTGCATCAAGTCTTTTTCCAACCCCCTCTATGAGCTTGTGGCTGGCGGTATAGGTTAATTTTCGTTGCGCCAGACCTGTCAATTAGGGATGCACGATAGGATTTTTTTGGGCCGATACCGATTTAAACAGACAACTTCTGGCCGATACCGATGCCGATAACAACATTAACTTGTTTTTTTTTTTTTTAGATATAATGGATTTCTTTATGCAGTTAATTAATAGGCCGAAACCGATTGTTTTTCTCGTGCTATTGCCAATATGCCGATGGTTTCAAATTCATAAAAAATCGGCCGATACATCGGTGCATCACTACTGTCAATCAATATTAAAAACACACTGTAAGCAGATACCTTGGTGTCGTCGTCAGATAACAAATTAAAATTAATGGAGCAGGGGGACATATATATATATATATATATATTTTTATTATGCACATCAGGTACGGGGTACACTTGGACTATACTTCAAAGGCGATTTTCTCAATATTCGATTTTTTTTTTACCTCTGCCAAATATTGTTATATCATCATAACAAACCATACATTAATGGAAAGCTTATTTTTTCAGATGATGTATAGATCTCAATTTCATAAAATTGACCCTTATGATTGGTTTTGTGGTCCAGGGTCACATATGCACTCTTTAGGTACAAAGGTGTACTTTTTGAAAGGATATCGCCCCAGTTATAGCTTTTGTACCTGTTTTTCTGAGACAGAGTGTAGAAAACAGGAAAAAGTTTACCTTCAATTTCCTTCATTTTATCTTGAATATCTTTAGCCATTTTTTCTGTTTCCATTGTGATGTTCTTCAGGCGTTCATTAGCCTCTTCATTAACGCTATTGTTCTTGTCGTTTGATTTTAATTTTTCAAACTGCTCTTTCAAATCCTCAAGATCCTGCCAAACCAAAAAATAAATAAAAACTCAATAATCATATTTACATAAAATGTATGTTGTTTTTGTGAGACTACCACTAACCTTACTGGCATCATTGGCACGATTGAGGGCAGCATCTGCTGCGGCTTTGGCCTCTTTCCCCTGAGCTCTGTTCATTTCTGTTTTGTCCTTCAAGGCCTTAGTTTCATTCAGTAAGTCTTTAATTCGGGTTGAATTCAAATTATCCTCAATGTTTTCCAGTTTAGGCTTAGTCTGGTAAAATCGATGAGAAACTTACATACAAAAACCCATTGTATACTGAAATCACAACAAGTGAGAAAGTGATTGCCATTGTTTTGATATGCATACTGTTTTGAACTATTACCTCATTAAGTTTGTCACTGATAACATTATTGTTGTCTTCTGCTTCGTTCAGATAATTCCTGATCTTGTCATGGAGATCTTCTGTATCCTTCAACGCTTTCTCAATCTCGCTCACATCAATGGCCTCTGTTCTTTTCCTGGTTATACATCAACAAACAGGTTAGTGAAGATGGTGACCACTGGTTAAGATGTTGCCTATGAAATAATACTTATAATACAGATAAATTACTGCAGCCTCACAAAATCTCTGTGGCCCTCTTTTTCATGTCTTCAGCTATTTTGGCCTCTTTCTCCAAGCGCTCGAGATCTTCACTGAAGCCTGTGACGTTTGCCAGGATCTTCTTGATGTCCTCAATCATCTTCTTGATGTCATCAGGAGATTTGGGCAACTGAATTGACAACACAGCATTGGCCAGTTTCTCAATGTCCTCCGGCTTCACCAGCTCATCTGTTAAGGTACAGTTCCTCAATTAATGATGTCTTTGGAAAAGAAATTCACACAAAAACTACTGTGTACTTTTTCTAAAAGTACAAAATAATAGTTCACCCCAAAATTCTGTTATCGCCCATTAAAATCCAAACTTAAGTATTTTAATAGCACTTTTTTGGAAAGTAGAAGCTTGAATATTATGGTTTTCTTTATATTCCATTTAAAAAATATTGAGAGGTTTGTGTGATTTGAGTAAATTATCTGATTCTTTTCATACATCAAGAGATCAGGCAAAATTCATGTGATCTGTTACATGCATTACCTCTCAGGTAGTCCTTGACCTTCTTTAAAAAGTCCCTGATTTTAACCTTTTCTTTCTCAGATTTACTCTTAGACTGATTTATTTTATCCATCATCTCTTTCGCTTGATTTTTGATGTACTCAGTCATTTTTGTTGTGTCGGTGAGCTGAAAAAGATTTAAAAAGAAAGCAATTATAAACTCCTCAAGGTCATCTGTTTAAAAACACTTTAGGTGTCATCAAATGATAAGCCACACTTTGCAAATCTGCACTCAGAGTTCGCCACATAAGCAGAGATGAACAGATATATCGGCCAATAATCGGTATCAGTCAGTAAAAGAAATTTCACAATATTGGCTAGCGGTTAACACCCCAAAGTCATGGCCAATATATCCTGTCAATCAAAAAAGAACAGGAAAATGCAATGAATTTGAGCTCTGTGTATAAGAACATCCCTAATGTTCAATATTAATGGTCATTACAGGAAGTTACATTCAGAAAATGTAATTTAGTTAATGCAAGTTAATATAGCCACCAAACTATCGGCATCGGCAGATATCATTCTGAAAAATAACCTATCGGTGGAAAATTTTATATCAGTGCATCTCCACTTTTATGCATATTTTTTGCTTCTTGTTGTCCTGCATTTGTATTAAAATATTACAAAATGTCTAGTGTGACCACAGCTTAACACTAATACACACTAAGCATCAGAGATCTGCTTTAAAGCATATACATAAAAATTATTTATGCAGGGTACACAAAAGTAAGAAAATTTTGCTGACATGCCTTTGCGTCCGCATCCTTGAGTTCATTGCGGACGTCTGTGATGTTTATCCTGGTCATCACTGCCAGTTTAGAGGCATCGAGGCTGATGGGTAAACTCCCCTCACAACCCGGACCTCCACACTTCCCGCACAAAGCTCCACCGCATTTCGCCTGCTCACATTTCACGTCGCCTGGAGCTCCACAGATCTACAGTAGAAAGATTCAATGTTATTGCTCAGCAATTCGATTATTATTTGTTTTATTATTAAGGTTTACTGTTAAATCACCTCCTCGTTCAGTTTGGCTACACTCAGATCCTTCACTTTCTTCTCCAGTAAATCAATTTGTCCTTTGCGACACTTGGTGAGCTCCAGTGCGACCTTCTCTCTTGTCTTCTCGGAGTCTTCTTGCATTTTCTTAGCTGCTTCCACTTTCTTTTCATCTTCGGTAAATTTTTTATAGAGCTCCCTGATCTTATTTACATTGTCTGTTGAAATGGCACACAAAATAGTTGGATATATTGCATCATATATATTTCTTATCCAACAATTAAATATAGTATTATTCTGGGTTGGTAAATAATGTGAAGTTTTACACACAAACCATTTAAAGCTTTTATGTCTATCACTGGAACGTCTTTTATCTTCTCCCTGAGATTCTTCAGCAGCCTGTTGAACTCAAAGCGGATGTTGTCGATGTCAGTGTTGAGCAATGTGCTTGGGTCGATAATAATTAGATTTGGGTCTATAGTCTCTGTTTCATTCCTGAACAGGGAGAAAAATACCAATTTATACATTAATGATTTGCATATACAGTATATGAAGAGCTTAGATGCAAAAGCTGATAAACGGCACAATCGTCAAAAATGAGATATTGATATTAACCGAATGCTCTCGGCACATATTATACCGTTCATCAAATACTTTTATCTGCTTAAAGGGCACATGTAATTGCCTTTTTACAAGATGTATTATAAGTCTCAGGTGTGCCCAGAATATGTCTGTGAAGTTTCAGCTCAAAATACCTAACAGATCATTTATTATAGCATGTCCAAGCAAATACTTGGGAGCAAATGCAAATGAGCTACTGCTCCTCACTTCACTACAAACAGATAGTGAGCACTTTCATTTAACTAGATCTTATTAATACAGTCTGAGACAATAGTATCTAGTGGACAGAGTACAACTCACTGATGGTGGAAATTATGGTAATGCAGGACTGTTAGTGGGAGGGGCTTTATCAGTGTGACCTCACATTGATAAGAGAATCAAAACAGCATGTCTAATAGCACTGCTTTGGTTTAATGGGGATTAAAAAACAAGAAGCGGATGGATTTTTTTCATCGTAGGGTGATGGTGTTGACATACTGCAAACACACATTATGTCCAAACACCTTGTAAAAGTGGATTTTGCATAATTGGTGCTCTTTAATATCAGCCTCAGGCCATTCAGAAATACCACTTTGTGGGCAGAATCCACTAAATGCCATGTCAATTTTTCCGCAAAGTCCTCTAAGTGCTCAGAAGAAGATACATTCGTCAGATTTCAATAGTTGAGTTTTTAACCAGGTTTAAAGAGGTTTACTAAATATTTTAGGATATTAACTGAATGTTTGAACCTTTTACCCTTATTCAGATAGGACAGTGAAGAGGGACTTTTTTAGGAGTGGAAATTTTAACACTTAGAGGGTTTTGCATCTGAACTCTTCATATATAGTAAAGCTTGATCAGTTCTGCACATAGCCAGTTATAAATCATGTGATATATTGGCACTAGAAGCAACACAGCAGTCCCATACATAGTCCCCCATTGCACAATAATACAAAAACAACATATAAACAAATATTATAATACTAATACCTAATCTGTTCCAAGAGCTTTTCTAATTTATCCAGTTCATCCTGATTCGTCTTGTTGAGCAGACTTTGTAGCATATCCAACAATCTATTTAACCGTTCGAGATCAGGAATAGGCCGGGTGTTTTCAGGGCAGGGCATTATAGTTTCCATCCTTTCGGTATCTAGTTTAATATCCGAGACAATCTTTTCCCAGAGCTGGGAGCAGGTATGGCAGGGCTTGCAGGCGGGAAAGATGGTGTCGTGACCCGGGCCGCATTCATCACAAAATATTCCTATTACTCCTGGTTTACATAAGCACTCGCCCGTGTAAGGGTCACAGGCTGGGTAAATAGTGCCCTCCATATTACAGTCACAAGCTGATGGAAGAATAACATGATTTTGTTTTAGATCTACAAATAAATGTGTATTTAAAAGAAAGGATAAGCATCTAATACTTACACATGCACTGTATATCTGGGTTTCCAAAAAAGTTGGGCCCACATTCATCACATTGTCTGCCTCCGTATTCTGTCTCGCAAAGGCATTGGCCTGTGATCTGAGACAACATAAAATAAAGCAGATGGGACATCAGACCAGCTGAAATGTATCATCATGATGTTGTGGTTAAAACCTGGCTCGGAAGCAAATTATCCACCTGTACTCTCATTATCAGTGACATTATTATACATTTACATTTATGCACTTATCCAAAGCATTCAATCTATACATTTTTATCAGTACTCATGTCCTCAGGGCTCGAACCCATGAAGTTTTTGTTGCTAGCACAATTCTCTACCACTTTCATTTACCTTATCGCAGATATTGCTGAGGACATGTTCTGGGTTACAGTTGCATGGCTGGCACCCAGACTCCCCATCTAAGTTCCAATATCCATCCTTACACTCATTACAGAGGAATCCTTTGACACCTGTGCGGCACGGGCACCGACCAGTCTCCGGGTCGCAGATACAGGGGCTTCCAGCGGGACACTTTGAAACTTCTGTGCCCCTCGGGTCACAAGAGCACTCTAAGTATAACATAAGAATAGTAAACTTTTCAGGAAAGGCAACAAAGTTCTCAAGTAGTATCAAGCGTTTAAAGGAACACACTGACTTTTTGAGACTTCAGCTTATTCAGCGTATCCCCCAGAGTTAGATAAGTCCATACATACCCTTTTCATCTCCATGCGTGCCGTAACTCTGTCTGACGCACCCACCGCTAGCCTAGCTTAGCACAAAGACTGGAAGTAAATGGCTCCAGCTAGCATACTGCTTCCAATAAGTGACAAAATAACGCCAACATTTTCCTATTTATATGTTGTGATTTGTATAGTCACAGCGTGTACAAATAACAAGGTCATATGAGACACAGCCATCTTTTAACCGTATACATATTGGAAACTATATTCTCAGCAGGCGAAGCACTGCTACTTGGACGGACTGATTAGCGCCACACTTGCGAACTCTCTGCTCCTCACCATGGGCTTCTCAGGTTCTACAAGCAAATCACTTGTTGTTATTTTGTCCCTTCTTCGGAGCAGTAGGGTAGCTGGAGCCATTTACTTACAATCTTTGTGCTAAGCTATGCTAGCGGTGGGTGCTCAGACAGAGTTACGAGACGCACAGAGATAAAAAGGGTGTGTATCAACTTATCTTATGCTGCGTTCACACCAACCACGGTAGAGGCGTCAAGCGCGAGTGATTTCAATGTTAAGTCAATGTGAAGACGCATTGACGCGTGTCTGGAGGTCTCGCGGCGCGAATAAGGTGTTTAGGGCGGTAGACGCGATTCCGTCTCATTCGTATGAAAAAGTTGAAAAGTTTGAACTTTGGTGGAAAAACGCACCGTGTTAACCAATCAGGAGCTTGCAAGTGGCACACTAGCCGCGGTAGATGCGAATTTGATGCCTCAAACGCGGCTGGTGTGAACCCACAGTAACTCTGGGGAATACGGTAAAGAAGCTTACGTCCTAAAAAGTTGGCTTGTTCCTTTAATTTAAGCTATTTATGACACGCATACAACTTTTCTGTACTTTAAAACTATATAGTGCTTACTATAAAACCAGAATGTACTGTACATTAAAATTCTGTGGTCCCTTTAATTTACACAAAATTACACACATAAAAAAAATCAAACACTCTTCCTAAAAATGCTTGATCACAGTTATTTGATTCCTTAATGTACCTTTGCAGTCCTGATCGAGTGCATTTCCATAGTATCCACGCTTGCAGCTCTGACACCGTGGTCCCTCCGTATTGTGCAAACAGCGCAGACACTTGCCGGTTAAAGCGTTGCATGCGTCATCGTCACGGGGATCAATATTATTGTTGCAGTCACACTCCTCGCATCGGGCATCTGGCAACCTCAAGTCACCATAGTAACCAGGTGCACAGGCATCACAGCGTAGTCCTGTGAAAGAAAATGGTCCAGGTCTAATGAATGTGATTGTATAAACACTGTTGTATTTATATTTATCACATTTTTGGCTAATTTGATGGTCTTGAGAACCTATGTATCGGGACAAAATAAACAAGAACCTGTATGGCCAGGCAGACATTCACAGAATGGGTTTACAGAGTTTGGATCTTTGTTGCAGGAGATGGCGAAGAAACGTCCATTTCCTTTTAAATCTGGACAAAGGCATGGGTCACATAGTTGCTCAGAGACAGGGTCACCAATATAACCATCTTCACACCTTAAAAGGAAAATAACAATAGCCCGATGGGTAATAGTCCAAGTCAAAAGAGCCCATGTTAGTCCTAGATAAGAGTCCTAGATTCTAAAATCCTGAAACAACATGACCAAAACAATTTCACTTAATCTTAAAATCTTGTCGTACCTTTCACAGTGAGGTCCTGTGGAGTGCTCTCTGCAGTCTAGACAGACTCCAGTAACGGGGTCACAGATGTCCGACAGCCCGTTGCATTGACAGCGTCTGCACAGGGGAAACCCAAAGAAACCGGTGTAACATTTGTCACATTGACGGCCTGTTACTCCATCCCGACATGAACATTGTCCACTTCTCTGGTCACACAACTCAGCAGTAGAGCCAGACGGATCGCAGTCACATGCTAAAGACAACAAAGAGCTCATAAATGTGTGCACAGGTAGTGGATGTTCAAAACACAGGTATACAAAAGGATAACTTAACAGAATATGATCGTACTTGAGCAGCCATCATATCCAAACCCATACGTCAGAGGAGCACATGAATCGCAGCAGCGACCAATAACGTTTGGTTTGCATTCGCACTGCCCGCCGAATTTACTGCATGATGAACCGTAGGCTCCAACTGGATTACAATTACAAGCTGGTTGCAAACACAAACGTATACGTGATTAGTAAACAATGATTGTGGTATGCTAAACTACGGTTTTTAAAACATTCAGAAGAGGATACTCACAAACTGCACCGTTGTGAATAAAGGCGGATATACTTCCAATAATCCTCTCGCATATTTCGGGAAGCGTTTGCTCTCCTACCTGCCCTCCCAACACAACACAGCGATACTGCTGAAACTCAGCCAGTTGTGAGCTCGAGCAGAAGTTTGGGAGGGAGTCCACTTTGGGAATGAGACCCAGCTATATTAATGATGGAAGTGTGAATAGAGGTAAATAAACTAGACAAATTGACTTTTCTATTAGGCTTCATTGATCTGGTATAGACACGATTAGATGTTCCCAAGCCTAACTGGAGGAAATCTTACCGAGTCGATTAGGATGTATGAGCTGGACAGAAAGTTGGCATTAGGTTGCTTCCTAAAAGTGATCTCCACTTCATAATGATCGCCAGAGCGAAGACACACTGGAGAATTCAGGGTCGCTGTCCTACAGGACAAACATAGATTCATGAAACAGGCCAATAGGTGACCCATGCACCCTACACTGCAGAACAATGGTAAAAATATGTACCCCAGCTGTGCACGGGGTGGTACACTTTTAAAAAGTACAGCTTTGCTCCTTAAGAGTTCATATTAGTATGTCAAAGGTACGTATTGCAGGATTCCCACACCTTAGTTAACTTCAAATTCAAGGACCTTTCAAGGACTTTCCAGATCCAATACCCTCAAATTCAAGGACTAAATGTGGGGACACATTTCAAGTGAGAGCAAGGTTACATTGTGTTACCTTTTAAGATACATTGTTACAGTTCCCTTTCGAGGGAACTCGTGCTGCGTCACTGTGGTGACACTTTGGGGACACCTCCAAAGGTAAGTGCGTCTGTATGTTTATATTAAATTTAACTAATGGTGAGGTTTAATGCCAAAGACAGGGTGACGCGGGAGCCAGGAAGTATATCGCTATCTGAAATATTGCCAAAGACAGCATTACAAGGACACAGGAAGTATGGCAAGGGAGACGCAGCGTCTCGTTCCAATCTCAGGGAACAACAGTTACATATGAATCTGGGGAATTTCTTTCCCCAGATTCACAAACTTTCAAGGATTTCAAGGACCCGTGGGAACCCTGATTTTGGTACCAGATGTAAACATATATGTACCTAATGTTACACATTTTGACCATTTTTTTAAACTGTATACAAAAATGTACCCTCACCTTCCAGACCCTGGAAGAGTAAAGACTTTCTCTGATGGGTCATTTGGACAACTTCCATCCCTTGATCCGAAAGACACAACATTCACAGTAGCTGTCCAGTCATCGCTAGACTGCAACAATATGATAAAATCCATAAATGTGGAGTGGCCGCAAAAATCTCAGATAGTCAAATATCGTACGAAAGATCTGGCCAACCTCTGGTTCATAGCGGACAACTACATAGTAGTCAAGGGTTGCTGGTATATTGGTGATGGAAAATCGGAGTCCAGCCCCATCCTGAACTCGCACAAAACCCAATCCAGTCCAAGTGACAGACTTGTTTGGTGCACGTTGTCTTGGGATGATTTGAAGAGATGATCCTGGTTGAAAGGGGATCATTGTCTGCAAAGGATCAAGTGGGACGATCATAAACATTATGTGTGTAGTGACCAAAAGACCCATTCTGATAGTATCTCAGACCAATGATAAATCCTTTTTAACGTTTACCTGGTCTTGTCTTCGTCGTCTGGCTTGCCGTTTCTCACGCTTGACCACCACAATCCTCCCATTGCTTATCTTAAAGTCGTAACCCCTTTGTCTGAAGTAGTGCTCACATATGGGTAGGGTGATATGGGAGTTAAATGGGGTAGGCGTCACCATAGGGTAATCAGGGATCTCTGGTTTAGTTGTCGGGGAGGGTTTTGTGTCAAATGGGCAAAGAGGGAGCTTGGTTGGTCGTTCAGGTTTCACTAATGGTAGGGACACCTATGACAGGAGAAGGTTTCTGTAATGGCCACATTTGTGACTCTGGACCACAAAACCAGTCATAATGGTAACTTTTTTGAAATGCTGGATACATAATATTTCCCTTAGGATAGGACAACATTTGGAGACCACTTCTTTAGTCTATTTTAAAGTAAGACATTTTAGGTTGACTTCCGAAATAGTTAAAGACTTCACTCTAAAAAAGTTTACTTTATATCAAAGCTCATGAGTCACACTTTGTATATAACTTGAACATAGTTTTCTTTCAAATGAGTAACAGCCAGTTGATCACAATCTCTCACCACAGGCTTTGCGTTCTCAGCTTCATAGATATAAAAATCAAGGGGAGCCAAGAAATATCCAGCAGCGGGGTCACTACATTTGAGACCCACCATGTTAGGCCTGCATTCACACTGGCCTTCCTCCGATGAACATCTGTGTAGACACAAACACAGTCTTATTTTCGGCACAGTAAAATGAGGTTTACTATGGTTAGGCGATGACTCACTCAGTTCTCCGGGCGCCACCAATGTCACAGTCACAAGGTATACAGCCATAGACTGTATTTCCTAGACCCCAGTACCCTGGCTGGAAAAATGTATTCGTAGTGTTACTTTAATATAGCCAAATTAAAATGATAATAAGTATGTGGGGAGGATTCGGCTTACCAGACACTCATCACACTCTGGGCCGTGAGCAAAATGTTGACAGATACATCGTCCTGTGGTCTGATCACAAGGGTTGCCTATGCTTACGGTGCCCATGAAATTACACCTACACACTGGACATATAAAAAAAATGAGGAAAGGATATATGTGATTCGTAAAGTGAAGCGATATGTGTTGCATTTTCAGGGGTGCTGTAGTGGCTATAAGGAGTCTTCATGTAAATTTTTGGCTGCATTTTGCCAAAACACTGCATACAAATTTTGCAGATTAGGGCATCTTTTGTTGGTTCTGGAAAAGTAATCTTATTAAAGAAATTACATTTTAACCAAATCCCTATCCATACCCCCAACCATAGGTCTGATTTCTTTTTCATTTAAATGGGAGCTCTTCGGTGTGCGGATCTATTATTTGTACTATATAATCGATCCTGCACCCGCACTTGACTTGGATGTGCATGAGAATACTGTTTCTCTAGCCAATTTCTTTTTCCATCTGTGGGTGCTCTGCACAACTTCATGCAACGCTTAGGTTGCTTAGCAACGACAGACGCTATGGGAGCGCCCAAGCACCTTGGAAAGAATGAGGACGGTTTTAGACCCAAAAAATGAAGCGCCCCTTATTCAGCTTATTTATCAAAGCATTGTAGATATTACAGCTCGTAAGATCCATCAATCAGAGGATATCTGGTGTTTTTCCGTGGGCCATTTCGAGCCCCGGAGCGCCCACAGGATCAACGCCTAACTATGCCCCAACCATAAACTAGAGAAAAATAAACATGATGTAAAGAAATAAATATTGTTTCAACTCATGGTTGGGTAAAATATGGACATTTTCTAAGTCAATTTAAACCTGTTTCTGATCTTAACTTATGCCGAGTTGAGACTGCACGATTTTAGCCCTGATTTTGACTTGCCGACAGGTTTTGAGAAAACGCCAAAAAATGTCCGAAATCACAGGCAAATCGATGCTTGTGCATGCAAGTGACAATCACACAGTGTGAATTATCAAAGACACGTTTTGAGAGAGTCGCCGAAGAATCCCCAACACCTGTGAGATATCTGGCATGCTAGATATCTGAACCTGTCTGCAATTCAAAATCATGCCGTGTGAAATGTGTTTTGACAAATAAAATTGGCAATGACCTACAGCCAGTGAGAGAGCAACATACAGGGCAGCTGGAAGTTCGGGGGAGAGTCTCCCCAACCATTTCCTCCTTTATAAACTTTATTTATTTTTCTTCTTTCTGCTGCAAATGAGCGCACATGCAATTTGTATGGCAAGCTTCTTGCAGGCTACCATTTTTAATAATAATCCCAGTCTCACGTGAGAACTCCGGTCTTGCACGTGTGACCTCGCGTTGTTTTTTCTTGTCAATTCTCGCGTGTATTTGGTTGTGAGACGGGAACAAAGTTGTTGGCGATTCTTCCTATGGTAAAGTTATGCAATGTGAAAAGATCTTTGACCCGACTACTTTGAAAATCATGAAGTTTGAACTCGGCATTTGTTAACCAATGTAAATAATATAGAGACAATTATCACTTTTTAACAGATACTATATATATGCTTTGGAACAAATGCACCATAAATACACCAGAAACTGTGCTTAATTTGTCTTTTTAAGTTTTTGTAAACTGCTGTAAACATTTTATAACGGTAGTCCTATCTAGTAGGATGAATACTTACACTGACAGCCACTGGGGTCATCCCGGCTAAAGCCGTAGAAGCCAAATTTGCACCGGTCACAGCGTTCCCCTTCTACATTCTGTTTACAAACACACTGACCAGTAACTGGATCACAAAGTCCACCGTCCACTGAACCATCTGGATTACATTCACAGGCTGCATATAGAAAACAATACAATATTTATAGCATTTCTACCTAAATAGCCTCACTTGGTCCTGTATGTATATATATATATATATATATATATATATATATATATATATATATATAATTTTATTAAGATACAAACAGAAAATTCTGAAAATATGTACAAAACAAATAAAAAAAATGTAATTTTCAGGACTAAATGTTTTCTGTAGGCATCGTCAGTGTTTAGTGTGATCTCTATTGGCTTTAAACACATCTTGAGCATTTTTAAACAGAATAAAGTAAAAAGACTAATTTCTTTAAAATTAGAAATTAGGATTTAATTTGGTTTAGGTTTAAGAGATCCTGCAGTTTCCTGCTATTGCTTTAGTGGAAGGGGAGTTTACCCTAAAAATTTGACACATCAGTTAACATTTTTAAACAGTTTTAATAATACATAAAAAATTTATGTATTTTTGGGATGTATTTCATTAAAGAGACTGAGAAATAATTATATATGATCGCTATAACATTGCAAAAACAACAAATCTAATTCTGGCCTGGTGAGCAAAGACTTTTGCACAGTACTTTATATATTTATTTTTTAATATAGCCTACTAATTTGGGATTAAACGATTATTGGCAGACCCCTGCAGTACCACTATCAAACCCCTTGAGGTCACAAACGCCCTGTTAAAGACCCCTGGCCTGCCCTAAAAACAAAAACGACACTTACGTAAACAAGCGTCGACATCTTCCACAAAGCGCTGGGGGTCCTGGTAGTAATAAGGGCCACACAGTTCACACTGAGGTCCAACGCGGTTATTCCTGCAGTTATCACATACACCACCACTAACTAGTCCTGTAGCCAGATAGCGTTCCTGATCAAAGTGACACTTCTCTGAGTGACCATTACAATTGCACCCTGAAACAATACAGAAACAGGTACTCATATATAGTTTGTCGATACACTGTGACATTATGGCAGTGTTATTTTGAACCACTTACTTCTGCAACCATCCGTGTTTGTTTCTCCACCTGGCCTCCAGGGGGCGTCCTGGTAAAAGTCTTGACATTGCTCACAGTTGTACCCCACTGTGTTGTGTTGGCAAACACATCTACCGTGCACCTTAGAGCCAAGACACAGAGGGAGGTAGAAAGAAAGAAAGATGAAAAACATCAATTTCAGCGGACAGTTATTGCAAAGCATGCATAATTGCTTTAAGTGAAAAACTAGTCATTTAGAAATAACAACCAGGACTTTTACAAAGTGCCTTCTATTCGGCTAGACAGGTAGTAATTATAGTTAATTGCCCATAGTTTTTTTAATTCAAAAAGTTCAAAAAGAAATTATTTAAATGGCAAAGAATGTACCTGCTTGTTGTGAATTTTAGATACTTTATAATAAAAGAGCAATTATGTGTAAAATAATAAAAGAAGTTAAAAAACAAAGTCTTAGTATTCAAAGAAGTTGCACTTTATTAAATCTTAAATGCATTTTGTTGTTTGTTTTCTCTTATCTTATGAGACTTATTGACTCTCAGTTTGTTCATTTGCAGCTTGTTATTTCTAAAATGGCAAAAACACAAAATTGAGACAATGGGCGAAATACTTGTTTGTTTTCATTTCTGTATCTCATATAAAGCTTAAAAACTAACATTTATGAAAAACATTTTGTGTTCATGTTGGAATCTCAAATTCTTAGTAGTAAGATTTTAGTATTTGGGCTACTCTGACCAATTCACAACATCTCTGCGCTCTCTTCTCAAGCTTTAAATGAGAATACTGTGGTTATCTAAGAAAAAAATTCTCCATTCAATCAATTTAATGTCATTGCTGGAAAATGACGGGAAACACTGAGACGTTAAGGATATTAAAGGCCGTGACTAGTCCAATATTAACTCTTATTCTTTCTCTCTCTTTTTTTAGTTGCCAGCTAGGCATGGCCAGCTTTTTGATTTTCACAAAAGTTTAATGCCTTCCAAAAATGTTCTTCTTTAAATATTTAAACAAAGAATATATCAAATGAAGGACAAAAAATAAAACTTTTCATTCTATCTTCATTTTTTCTCTTTTTATCACCTCTCAAATATGGGTAGGTTTCTTCAAAAATACCACATTTTGAACAAAAAGCTGAGATAATTGCATTTTTGTAAAGGATTTTTATTAGTGAATAGATTTAGCATGATGATCAAAACATGCACAGAGGTTTTACTATTTTTGAATCCATGGATGATTTAGTGTTTTATAAGTTGTGTGCGAGCGCCACCTAGTGGATAATAGCGGATATATGGATTGCCGTTAAAACTCATTGTGTTGGGGAAAGTTACTTTTAAAAGTAATGCATTACAATATTAAGTTACTCCCAAAAAAAGTAACTAATTGCATTACTTAGTTACTTTTGATGGAAAGTAATGCTAACGTTACTTTTAGTTACTTTTGCTTTACTTTTTCCTTGGCTGAGGCTTGATCTCTTTAATCTCTTTAAAGGCATTGCAGGTGTTTTTTATGACTGAAAAGTTCTTCATTTTGCATATTTAATCACAAAAATGTCGAGCTCTGGCCTGCCATCTCAGTTTCTGACTCAGACTGTCCCCACACAGGCGTGTATGCATAGTGCGCATAATGTGACTACCGTATTTTCCGCACTATGAGGCACACGGGATTATAAGGCGCACCTTCAATGAATGGCCTATTTTAGAATTTTTTTTAATATATAGGGCGCACCGGGTTATAAGGCGCATAGAATAAAAGATACTGCAGTCAAACGTTTGACTGGGTTTGCGTTATTCATCCACAAGATGGAGCTGTGCTAAAGGGAATGTCAGATAAAGTCAAACTTTATTAAGCCTTCTGAAAACTCAGTTCACCATGGTGACGTTGTTCAAACTTTGATGTGCATATCAACAATATCTTCCAGCCTTGTTCACTCTTCTCCCAAACGTGGAAGGGAACTTTTCCCCTAAAGCTATGTTTATACTCGCCGCGTCCGCACGGGTGCGTTGGTGCGCGCGGCAAAAATGACGTCAACACGGAGTGGGCGTTCGTGCGCGTTGGGTGCGCGAGACCCCATTTCGCGTGGCGGTGTGCACGGCATTTTTTGTAACTTTCCGAGCGGCTCCGCATACGAAAATGACCGAACTCGAGGTGATTCTGTCCGAGCAGGCAAGCCTGTGATGTATCTCTTTGATCAATCCAAGCAAAACAATGTATATATTTATCTGACACTCTGTAAGTAAAGTATGGAAACTTTGCAATTTAAAACACGATTTTTTTTACATGATTCAGAATGTTTGGCTTATATTTGTATTGAATGAACCACTAGACGAGGAATAAAATACAAACCTTAAGATATCTGTACTGTTTGTTTAGTAAAAAACGTTAATGAAATGATAATGTTTAATAGAGACATATTTAAAAGATTGTTGTTTTATTCATGTTCTCATATTTATATATCAAACTCTGATGTTAAAAGCACCAGGGTTGTTCCAGCGGACGACTTCTTCTATCCTCTTCTTTATGTTTGTTTTTTACTTTATTGCTCGCGTCGCCCCCTGGTGGTTCAAAAAAATAGTGCAACAGCGAGCGCGTCAACTATAAACACCTCGTCCGTTTGGTGAGACGCGCGCGCGATCCGCGGAGCCTTGCGTTGCGGACCAAAGCGCGAGTATAAACAAAGCTTAACTTTTCCGGCCGCGGAAGCGTCCTCGCGCGAGCCGGCCGCGGAACATTTTGACATTGACCCGGAGTTTGCCTTGATCCATATATAAGGCGCTCTGGATTATAAGGCGCACCGTCATTTTTTGAGAAAATAAAGGCTTTTAAGTGCGCCTTATAGTGCGGAAAATACGGTACGTTTAGTTTAATTCAGTACATAATTTTTTTAAATCTACTTAATTAAACTAAAAAAGTAACTTGTATTACTATTTTGAAAAAGTAACTCAACTATTAATGTGTACATTTATAAAGTAATGCGTAACTTTACTCATTACTTCAGAAAAGTAATATTATTACGTAATGCAAGTTATTTGTAATGCGTTACCCCCAACACTGGCAAGGAAGCGTTTTCTTTTAATTGACAAGATAACTTGCCAATGGCAGGGAAAGAGTTAAATGCGTTCCAGTTTGTGACTTCCCAGCAAAATGTGATATTTACCACCCAACCAAATTAATTTTTTAAAAAGACTAAATAAAAGAAATAAGTTATAAAACTTTTGAAAAAAACAGGCAAGATTCTTTGCCCTCAAATGCTAGGGGCGTGTCCGCTGTTTGTGCTGAAACCAAGCTGCTGTCTCTCTCAATGAACTACCACTATACCACTACAACCTGAATGGATGCTCGAGATAGTGTTAGGGGTGGGCCCAAATAATCCTGAACACAAAAAATTTGGAAAACAGTGTAACTCCACAATTCAGTTCTACATTGTTCAGTCTTTACAACGTGTTTCAGAAATACATTTCTAACATTTATAATGTGTTTAGAAACAATTCTCTGAAATGACTTCACACAGACTTTAAAAAGATTGATCTCAATATCAAAGAATTATCTCACCATGCCAGGCTCAATGAAGTTGTCACCACGTACACTGTCCAGAGGAACACACTGGCTGGCGTGTCCGTTGCAGAAGCAGGTTCCTCGAACCACCATCTCGTAGAGGGCATAATAATACTTTTCCTCCGGGTCCCTCCAACGGGGTGAGAGCAATGTGTCACCCAGGGTGAAGAGACGTGTAAAGTTCACACGTAGATTTGTTATGGTGATCAGCTCTGAAAACAGTGAGAAGAAACTGTTTTCAGATGTGTTGTTTAAAATGAATTTTGATGAGTTCAGTCTTGATTCAGGTACACCAATGATAGTTAATAAGCTGCATATATTATCGCAACAGATAACTCAAAATAATTCATGGACCAAAGGAAAAACAATGCTAAAGCCAAAGAATAAAAATGTTTTACTAGTATTTAAAAGGAAGGAAGAAACGCTTCATGTCTTTTGTAAACATCAAAGGCCATGCATCAGTTAAAGCGCAAATTCATCTGTCAAGAGATGCAGACAAATTAAGCAAATGCCAACATCTGCGTTGTTTCATCCTTAAAAACCACAAACAAATCTCACAAGATGAAAGAAGATAACAGACTAAATTAAACATTGATTCTCTTGAAAGAAGGATAAAGCTACAAGGTGTGAAAAAATTTGAATTTCAAGAACCAAATGAAATGTTAATATAAATTCTGCTTATTGTCAAGATATACACTCTAAAAATGCTGGGTTATTTTCAACTCAGTGTTGGGTCAATACGGGACAAACCAAAACCATTGTAATTTAACCTATGCTAGGTTGTTTTAACCCATTGTTGGGTCCAATATAAACATTATTTGGTTTATTTAACCCAACGGTTGGATTTGTCCCATTTTGATCCAACAATGGGTTGGAAATAACTCAGCATTTTTTTAGAGTCTACATTTACATTCTTTTCACTGACATGTTGTTGTTTGCTAAATAAATGTGGTATTGCGTTGGGTCATCACTTCATGTCCTGTAACGTAACAAATTGAGAACCACTGCAATATTTTATATGGCATGTTGAGTTTGTATATTTTCTTTAAATTGTCAAGCAAATGTTAAAGGTATAGACTTTACAGCCTTCATTTACTGAAGATGCCTTTAGGCAGCATTCATAATTTAAAGCTGCTTTGACATCTTCATTCCTCTGGGGTTTGAAACACACAAAAAAGTTTAAACAAACCACAAACCTTGTATAGTGGGATTGTATGGATCATGGATGTCAAAGCTGGGATCCAGGGCTTTTAACACCACCTGGATTAAATGCATAGTTAGGAAGTTAAAAACTTGAAATGTATTTAATGATTATTTCAGAAGAACACATTATATAAAGACACAATGAAACGGAAGTAGCGATTGTCTTATTTTTCTTGTGGTGACTTATATATCTGAAATGAGAATAAAGGTAGGGTGGGACTTGAATTCGTCCATCAAGAGTTGACTAGATCGTTAGATGTTATGTTGCTTTTTCTAATTGCTGTTATCTTTTCCCAGGCCCACCCTTGTGCCATTACTCATTACTCGGAAGTAAAGAGAGATCGTTTCGAGGAGGTGAGGAAAATTGCGTTTTGATTAAAGATTATGAGGGCACATGAGTTAAAGAAAAATAATGAAGCTCATTTCAATTTCATTGTGACTTTACGTATGGCTTTGTGACTTCACTTACCTCCCCGTCGGTGGAAGGTTCTGGCCCAGAATAGCGGCTATCACAGACGACATCATCAATGCTATCTGCTGGCCATTCGGGGATGCCCGGAAAAGAGTTGGCACAGTCCTCCGCAAAGTACCGGAAAACCTTCCAGGTTTGGCCGAAATCTTTTGACCTCTCAACCAACATGGCAGCAGGCCGGAAACTCTGGCAAGAACATATGTTTTACAAATTTGTAAAAGATGTGAAAAATATTTATTTCTTAGATACACTCTAAAAAATAAAGGTGCTTCACAAGAAGAACCTTTTTTTAGATTATAAAAAGTTACAGTAAGAAAGTAATGTTTTTTCCAAATGGTTCTTTGAGGAACCAAAAAAAAATATTTTATGGCATCGCTGTAAAACCTTTCAAGCACCTTTATTTTTAAGAGTGAATGGACTCACAAATAAGAAATGAAAGTTCTGAATTTACCTTAAACGTCAATATCAGATGACTAAACTGAAACATTGCTTCCAAGTCCAGCTGAATGTTGACTTCATGCACGCCTGAGATTTAAAGATTGAGTCACATGTTATATTCAATATGAAAGAAATCACTGAAGATCTAAAAAACAAGGAAGTTTTTTTGAGCAACGCACCGTTTTCAGACTGCCACCATCTCTTATTGCGCTCAGGTTGAAAGGTGGTGATGACATGCTCAATGCGATGGCTGTTGGGATTCTGGTAGGGATTGTAGGGACTTCTAGAGTCGCATGTGAAGCACTTCCTCTCATTCTGAATTTTGAGAAAAAGACCATTAATGTATTATATCTTATAATGAAGTATGAAGAAAAGATAACCAGTTCATAGAAAAAACAACATTATGGATTAAGAAAAGTACACTTGAAAAATGCTGGGTTGTTTTCAACTCAAGGTTGGGTAAAATATGGAAAAACCCAACTTTTTGGTTATTTAATTATTTCTTAATATCATTCCATTACTTAATACAACTCATAAACAGTCAAGAAAACTTGAAACAAAATGTAAAAAATAACCACAAAAGGAAAAAAAATAAATTTAGATTAACTTAGTTTTCCCAAAATAAATGACCATAGCTGGTTCTGCATTATCCCAAAATGCTTTTCCTATACATACTGGGAATAAACACTGAATTCACATAGAAAAAAACAAAGAAAACAATAAACATGCCCAAGCAGTTGGTTGATCAAAGAGGTATAAAAAACCTAAAGACAAAATCAAAATACATAGACGCAGTAACTTTGATAAGACGTTTTGAAAAAACTTTTTGTGAAAAACGTTTTATCTCACTGACCCAAATAAAGCAGATAGGTTTTAGAAGAACTGTTTGAAAACATCCATGGACTTTTTCCTCCCACGCTTTTCTACTTTAGGCGCTGATTGTAGATATGTAAAACTTGCTACATGCAGCAACAACTCCAATGGTTTGCAACTCTACAAAAACAGCATGCATGGATGCTTCAGGCTGACATGAAAAAATCACAGCACTAGGAACTCGTTGACTAGACATACTCACTCCTAGGGCCCTATCTTGCACCCAGCGCAATTGACTTTGTCAGTGACGCATGTATCATTCGTATTTTGCAACGGCGCACAGCGGGTATTTCCCTCCACAGACGCACGTCGACAAACTAGGGAATGAACTTGCGCTCCCTGGGCGGTTCAGCGCAAAAAAAGAGGCGTGTTCCGGCGCAAACCATCCCTGATGCTATTTTGCAGTTTCAAAAAACAATTGCGCCACTGACCAGAAAAAAAAAGTTTAAAGTCAGTGGCGCGTTGCGCGTTGTTCATTATGCTATTTTAAGGGCGCATGCCTGACCATAATGTATAGCGTGCACAACGCGCATACACTTTGCATCTAATCTACACAGATGCAACAGTTATTTTTGCAAATCATAAATTGTTACACTAAAAAATATTAATACACGAGATAAGGGGAATCATAGTGGTGAGCATTGTGGTGATAATTTTTATTTATTGTGTGGCTGCGTTAAAAAATTCTCATGCAAATAACGATTAAAATATTTTCATAAGTTTGTTGTGTGGCTGTATTACGTTTATTTTATGTAAATAATAATTTAAATGTTTTCATAAGAAACCTTAATGTATATAAACTTGATTTGTTAGTCTACTTTGGGGTTGGACCTTGCGTTTCTTGGGTCCGATTTCAAAGCCCCCAAACCTTTTCAGCGGTGAGGGTGGACGCAGCGATGTCCTCTGCTGGCGTCAGGTCCTGAGGCAGATCCACCTCCCGTTACACGGCGTGCCCGATTTATGCTGGCAAGCTTGGGATTCCCCCGTACAAGGATGTCGATCTCCTCGGCTGTGAACCGCTCCTGGCGTGCGCCTGGTAATCCGTCATAATAATAGCAACCCGCCACGGAACTTGCGCCCTTGCGTTTAAAGGGAATGTTGGATAGCGTTCTGATTGGTTTATTTGACGTTACGCCCAAACCACACCTATGAATAATGAACCTACTTCAGACCAACCCCTTATTGATTTGCGCCCGGCGCAAGAGTTATTTCTCACGCCGGGAAAATAGCAACAGCGCCCAAGATCCGCCCACAAACTCACTTGCGCGTTGCGCTTCGCACTTGCGTTTCAGATTGTTAAAATAGGGCCCCTAGACTGCAAAATAAGTGTTCGAAGTGTCATGTGTGTTGCTCATGTTTTCAAAATATGTGTTTGTTGCATCATGTAAACCATGTGCATCACATGTTTTGTCAAAATAAGTGCCTAAAATAAGACACGTGATACACACAGGTTCACTTGATGCATCGAACACATATTTTGAAATTACAAACTACATACATGTTGTGACGAACTTCACATCGTGCAACCCTCGAAAAAGAATTCACCGGCATAACCAACCACACAGGGCTTTTCCGTTTCGCCAAAATATAATTTACATATTATATTATCAGTTCTGTATAACAACCCAGTCTCACTGCAACTCGTGTTATAGTAACGAAAATGTTGATTAATTAATTTGTGTTTGATGACAAGAATTTCCGCTGTTTTTCGTGTCTCTGGAGACTAATGTCTTTTTCGTCCATCCCAGCACGAATTTCTATCAATGGCTGTTCGTGTCTGTGGCACGACTTTCTTTATCGTGTCATTTTATATTTTCTTTTCTATTTTTTGACCATTGTCGCTTGGGGTTTGGGTTAGAATCACTTTCTGCGACTTCCTAATGCAAACCCCAACTCTGACCCCAACTCCAGACGAGAATAGTTTTAAAAGTGGACGAAAAACATGTAGAAGCCAATGCATAAAATTACATCGTAACGCAAACCCCGAATCTAACCCTGCGTTAGGAAGTCGCAGAAAGTGATTCTAACCCGTGATTTAAAAATAGCAAAGAACGATGAGAAAAAAAAAAAAATGACACGATAAAGAAAGTCGTGCCACAGACACGAACAGCCACTGATAGAAATTCGTGCTGGGAAGGGCGAAAGAGACATTTGTCTCCAGAGACACGAAAAACAGCGGAAATTTGTGTCATCAAACATGAATAAATTAATCAAAATTTTCGTTACTATAACACGACTTGCCGTGAGACTGGGTTGCGTATAAAGACCTTACATAATGAACTGTATTGTTTTTATTACCTTGGAATGAGTTATTTTTATCTACATACACTGCAGGTCCCCTTAAAGAGATCGCACACCGGCTGCGCAGCTCAGCGTCGCGTCGAGTCGCGTCTAGGACAACTCGGAGGTATTGGAAACCGGAAGTGCACATTAAATAGCGCGAGCTTCGTCAGATAGCGTCTACTTCAAAATACAAAATATACGTTAGCAGCCAATGTTAATCGTTAATGATTTGGGACAAATATGATGTTATTTAATGTTAAACTATGTGAGTGGCGCTGTGTGGCGCGACAGGGATTTGAGCAACTTCCTGAGTCACAGCTGGGCGGCACGGACAGGCGCCACCTGGCGGCCGGTGTGCGATCCCCTTTACATGGAAGTCGCCGCCATATTTCTACAGTAGCCCTATATGGACAAACCGTTCCACAGAGCGCATTTCGTCCCTACGTTGTCTCAGACGACGACATGTTTGTCCTGTGGCAGCTACTGTAGCTTCTCATTGTGTTTCAAAATTAAGGTTGGTTGCAATTTGCAATCTTCCAACCAATAAGTTGGGACAATTTGGCATCTACAATTGAACAAACTTGCATGTCCTTCGACTGTGGGAGGAAACCAGAGTAAACCCATGCTGATACAGGGATAACATGCAAACTCGGTGCTCGAACCGAGAACCTTCTTGCTGTGAAGCAATAGTGCTACCCACTAAGCCACTGTGCCACTCAACCATTTGGTTAAATTAACATAGAAAATGACCAAACCATTGGTTGAAACAACCCAGAATAGGTTCATTTAACCCTCTGGTTGCGTTTGTCTATATTTTACCCAACCACCATGTATAATACTGATGTAGCATTCCTCTTAAGGAATGATAAGGACATTTATTTATGTTCTTATACAGAGAAAGCTTTATAGTAATCCTAAAGGATTTTGTAATAATGAAAAGTATTGGCTGTATATTATATACCTTACATAATTTCCTTTCCAATGCCTCCTGGCAAGGCCTTACAAGCATTTACTATTGAAATGTGAAAGTCGTATAGCATGAATACAGTGACTTTCAGGTGTAGACATGTAAGAACAAGACTTGTCCTTTACATAAATAATCTCATTTAAATACCCGATAAACCTACCAAGATACACAAGCATCAACACATAGGTATTAAATCACCTTTGCAGTGGGGAAAAGTAGTGTAAATTTAGAAAATGACTGACACACCCACATACCAAGGTTATCAACCGTATAGACGAGGCCGGGGGGAAGGTGTTTGGGAGGAGCCATAAATTAGTCTTGTGACAGTGAAAAGGTAATGACCGATGTGACAGCTATAAATGCACATCTGAACTTGTCTGTAGTATGTATTACCCAAAGGGTTTGTCAGACCGTAAAATAAGATTAAAAGCATGCGGTGCTGAAAGCGGCTACCTGAATGGCTTAACTGATTTGTTGTGGACTGGTGCAAAAAATAATGCATGTATTTTTCTGATTATAGATCATGTACACTGTCAGAATAAAAGGTATAAAACTGTACCTTTTCTTTCGCTGGGATGGTAACCCTAAGGTTACGTTTTGTACCTTTACAGGTATACTAAACATAATACAAAGTTGTATCTTTTAGGGTATGAGTAGTTACACGAGTAAGTATTGTGGCACAAGCGGCACAAGCGGATAAAAATGAGAACTATATTGTATGGCAGAAGAGCACTTAGTGTGCAGCACTTCGACCTCGGGCGCAGTAATATTGATGGACGTTTGAGCCAGGGGGGAGTAGTTAGGAGTGACGATGTTACTGCGCGCCGAGGTCGAAGTTTTATTTTATTTTGTGCCACCATACTTACTCGTGTAACTACTCATGAAACAGTCTTTAAATAGGGAAAACATGGAAGTGTTTGTTGGCTTCTAAATTCATCCCTGTTTGGATCCTCATGCTGCATTTACACCGACCGCGGTAAGGGCGTGAAGCGCGAGTGATTTCAATGTTAAGTCAATGTGAAGACGCGTTGACGCGCGTCAGGAGGTCCCGCGGCGTGGAAGAGGCGTTCGGCGCGGCGCGGAAGACGCGTTTCCGCCTCTTTCGCGCGTGAAGCTCGGGCGAAAGGCGCGAATTGAGCGTTGTGCGCGGTACGCGCGGTAAGCGCGAATGGTGCTTTTTGTGCATCTTGCGGTTCACGCGAATTTGCGGCTGACGCCCGAGTTGAAAAATTTGAACTTTGGCGGAATTTCGCGCCGCGTTAACCAATCAGGAGCCTGCTTGCTGCTGTGGTGGCAGCCCCGCCCGGAGTCACTCATTCAAGCAGTCACTCGGAGCTATATGACACAAGTTCTTATTTCAATAGGATACAGGAATAAAAAGGACCTCGCTTTGAAGAGTGTCAGTAAGGACTTTGGCCAACCTGGTAAGTTGTAATACACATTTCACTTTTGAGTCACTGACGTTTATCGACCCGCGCCGTTTATTTTCCCCCTATAGTAAGGTTACCCAATACAAACTGGTAACTCTTTTGATAAATGCACAATCAACATCAGTCATCTTGCAAACAGACACTCGCACAGCAGTTGCCCCTCCCACAAGAAGCGGAGTTTGCTTCGGACGCGCGTCAATGCCTGCTTTTTCCGCGCGTGTACTCCGCTCTACACGCGCGAATGCATCCAAATTGTTCAAGCGGCAAACCACGCGCGGTAGACGCGATTTTGACGCCCAAACCGCGTTTGGTGTAAACTCAGCATCAGGAATGAATGGGGCTAGGCTAAATGCTAACACATTCACGACGCGCTGTACAAAGATTAAATGCATGCATTGAAAAAAGATAGGTATGTATTAATTTGTCTGAGCTGAGGTAAGAACATAGTAAAATGTTGAAAAACTGTGGTGTTTTCCTTTAAATTAGAAGTTTTATGTGTGTTCAGCTATTTCACCGCTTTGAGTTTCACAAACTTTCCTTTTGGTGGTTATTATAAAATTTATGGCATTCAATCTGCCAGGTAAGCTCAGAAAGAAAAAATGTATTCAGTTTAACATTAACATAGCTTGCTTTGCATGAGCCGTCATTACGAGAGCATTTTTTAAATTAAGTGATATTGTATGTGGTTTTCAGTAAAGACTTATTAGTGTTAAACATTCATTAATGTTGGAGATTTAGAAGAGTTTGCTATTTTTTGTTTTGTGGTTACCATTGTTCAGAAGTGTAGTGCCTGTGCTAAGGCGTAGGTCAAATATGTGTTGCCTTATTATATAAACAAATACTAAAGTCAATGCCAGCACTGAGCTCAGTTTCTTCAAACTTTCATACACATGCAGGCCCAAACGGAATCCGTGCCCGCAGGTTTCCTCGAAAAACTCTGTGGAATTCAATGCCCATCATTGATAAGCACACACACACATTGATAAGCACTTAAGCATGTTTATGAGCAGTAGTTGTCATTGACAAGCGCACAAACCCTGCGCATGTTTGTGAGTCGTCATTGATAAGCAGTAAATAAACCCTGCGCGTGCTGTTTGCTGTGACTGTTTTTAATGATAGAGAACATGAACCATTTGATATTTGAGATTAAATAAAACTTGCAGAGTTAAGGAGATCTCACTTGACTCTGTGGTCTATGTGAACATGAAAAGTATGAGCATGTACAGCACTCGATACTTAGTTGGAGCTCCTTTTGCCTGAATTACTGCAGCAATGCAGCATGGCATGGAGTCGATAAGTCTGTGGCACTGCTCAGGTGTTATGAGAGCCCAGTTGCTCTGATAGTGGGCTTCAGCGCTTCTGCATTGTTGGGTTTGGCATATCACATCTTCCTCTTTAAGGTCAGGCGAGTTTGCTGGCCAATTAAGAACAGAAATACCATGGTCCTTAAACCAGGTACTGGTAACTTTGGCACTGGGTGCAGATGCCAAGTCCTGTTGGAAGTTGGTCAGCAACAGGAGGCATGACATCCCAAACCATCATTGACTGTGGAAACTTTACACTAGACCTCAAGCCTCTCCTTTCTTCCTCCAGACTCTGGGACCCTGATTTCCAAAGGAAATGCTAAGTTTACTCTCATCAGAGAACATAACTTTGGACCACTCAGCAGCAGTCCAGTCCTTTTTGTCTTTGAGACGCTTCTGACGCTGTCTGTTGTTCAAGAATGGCTTGTACGACAATTGAAACCCAGGTGTTGCATACGTCTGTGCGTAGTGGTTCTTGAAGCACTTACTCCAGCTGCAGTCCATTCTTTGTAAATCTCCACCACATTTTTGAATGGGTTTTGTTTCACAATGCTCTCCAGGGTGCTGTTATCCCTATTGCTTGTACACTTTTTTTCTACCACATCTTTTCCTTCCCTTCGCCTCTCTATTAATATGCTTGGACACAGAGCTCTGGGAACAGCCAGCCTCTTTTTCAATGACCTCTTGTGTCTTGCCCTTTTTGTGCAAGGTGTCAATTGTCATTTTTTGGACAACTGTCAAGTCAGCAGTCTTCATCATGATTGTGTAGCCTACAAAAATAGACTGAGAGACCATTTAAAGGCTTTTGCAGATGTTTTGAGTTAATTAACTGATTAGAGTGTGGCACCAGGTGTCTTCAATATTGAACCTTTTCACAATATTCTAATTTTCTGAGATACTGAATTTGGGATTTTTCCTTAGTTGTCAGTTATAATCATCAAGGGTAAAATAAATAAACATTTGAATTTGATATAAACAATAATATATGTAATTTTATTTATAAAATATAATTAAATCTTGACATGCACATTATCTGGTTCATGTGGCATTTCAGAGGACTCATTGGTTTGGTGTATTCATTTTCAATGTAAACCTTTAAAAGGTAATTATTTTAGATGCAATTTGTAATATTTACATCTTTAAATCTCTAATATGTTTTTAAAACATTAGAAACTATTTTACTAGATTATTCATTTTACTAAAATAAGGTTTCACCCTAAGTGACGAAACCAGAATCAAAGATTTTTGTATGATTGATTAACATACTAATTCATACTAAATTTTTTCTTGAGATCAAGTTGGTTGTGACCCAGAAATCAGTAGTTGTGATAGGCTGGCCCTTTTGGGATAGCTGCAACCACTGTACACATTAAATCCAAACACCCAGAAATACTCTTTAAATAATGCTTTTACAACACATGCTCAATGACTTTAATTGTTGTTTTGACAACTGACCTCTAGGTATCCCAGGATGCAATAGTTTTGCGGTCTGTTGAGGCCACAGGTAGAGGATGCCGTGAGCTGGGCGGCACGACCCACCATGAGGTCACCGAGGTGAGGATAACACGAATTCCCCACACATTCATCCTGGAGGTAAACTGGAGCTGCAATCACTACAAATCACAAACGTTGGGTAACTTCAGCTTTGAAGTAGACAGTGTGACCTAAAGTCATGTTTTAATAAAGTCATTTTAGCAGCAGGATAAAAAAATATTGGTTTTCATAAGTTTGCAAACACTAAAATTGGACTTTTCTTTTAAAAGCTCATGAAAGTTTTAAGGGGCAATTATTTTAAGAACCAAGTAAGTAACTGCTTAAAGAAAAGGATCAGATCATAAAACCTGGAAAAATGTGGAGAAAAACAAGACTAGACAATAAAAACATTAGACATCTGCTGAATGCCTTTGTGATCAGCTGGCACTGTACTGTACGTGCCAAAAGCCCAGACTAAGATTGCAATATGCAAAGCAACAGATAAATTTGAGTGGCAGTGCTTCGTTCAAACCGGCTTTAGGAAAACCACAGAAGTATGCAGAAAAACATACATCAGAAATGCATCTAACAAAAAGTTAAAAGATTCAAGTGTCAACAAGCGGGAAACATTTAATCCAAGCATGCAAGTGATCACATGTCTCTGTTGAATTGACTCAAAGGGTAATTTCACTGTCAGCTTACAGTAACGTCAAAGTAAACGAGCAGACTCACAGAGAAACAGGAATGCCGATGCCTCCAATCGAATCTGCATAGCGGGACCTAAGGGATTGATTGGTAAACGGGTAGAGAAGATGAATGAGTGAATGTAGTAAAACATGTGAGAACATCAATGTGTCAAAAACATATGTAGGCTCGCCCCAGGGGTTTGCTTTCTGATTAATGAAAACAATGGATCATAACATTTTGGTCAGGGAGTATTGCACAGTCAAAATAACATCAGTCAGATACTTATGACTTACAGGCTAACAGTGACTGAAGATCTTTATGTTTATCAAAGTTTGCATCAATGATTTTATTCAAAAGATATTTCGGGTGAAATCATTAGGATGTTAAGTTCATGTTTCATGAAGATATTTTGTAAAGTTATGTCAAAAACATATTTATTATAAGTAATATGTGTTGCGACTTCATTTGGAAATCTTTAAAGGCGACTTTTGCACTTTTTTGTTTTTTGCACTCTCAGATTCCAGTTTTTTTTTTAATAGTTGTATATCGTCCAGATTTTATCATGGAAAGCTTATCTACAGTGTTGGGGGTAACGCATTACAAGTAACGTGCATTACGTAATAATATTACTTTTCTGACGTAACAAGTAAAGTAACGCATTACTTTTTACATGTACACATTAATATTTGAGTTACTTTTTCAAAAAAGTAATGCAAGTTACTTTTTTAGTTTAATTAATTCAATAAAAAACAAATTATGTACTGAATTAAAGGTGCAAAAGAGGATGTTTGTTTTATACATTTTTGCAATATTACTTGAAACTGTCTTTACTAAATGATAAAAGATTATTTATTAGCTGCACTGAAAGTAATAATATTAATATACGTCATCTGTGGACAAGATAGGGCCTTAAAAACATCAGCCAATTGCTTATGCGGTCATCGCATAAGCGATTGGCCCTCTGGCTTGTCAATCACTGCCATTACTATCCTTGTGAGAGACGTGCGCGCTCCAGTAACTAAACACAGGCGATTAGCATTGACTGATCTAACGTTTTAACGTCTTATTTGTTTATTATCAAATCATTTCATATAATGAATCCATTGATGCGACACAGCATATGCCGGTGGTAAACAAACACTCGTGTTCAAATATTCGTGCACGAGTTTTGGAAGGCGTTCCCTAGAAATGAGCCGTGAAGGAGGGAGGCTGTTGCGCTCATTTAAAAAACTCAGTAACCGTTTTTGGATTCTCAGTCGGCGAAAAACATCCTCTTTTGCGCCTTTAAACTAAACGTAGTCACATTATGCACTCTATGTGTACACACCTGGAAACAGTTTGAGTCAGAAACTGAGATGACAGGCCAGAGCTCGACATTTTTGTGATGAAATATGCAATTTCTGAATGCAGAACTTTTCAGTCTTTAAAAAACCTGCAAGGCCTGAAAGGGATCAAGCCTCAGCCAAGAGAAAGTAATGCAAAAGTAACTAAAAAGTAACGTAGGAATTACTTTCCATGAAAAGTAACTAAGGAAAGCAATTAGTTACTTTTTTTGGGAGTAACTTAAAGGTGTAGCGGAGGATTTTCTCGAATTTTAAAAAAGAACCGCCTTCTCCAATTTTTTTAAAAAAAAATGCAATTGCGCAACACTCCTGATTGACAACTAGGAGGACCAATAGTCTTGATGATCTACCCGGAAAAAGAAAATCCTCTGATACCTTTAATATTGTAATGCATTACTTTTAAAAGTAACTTTTTCCAACACTGCTTATCTATTCATCTTTTAGATGATGCATAAATCTCAGTTTTTAAATTGACCCTTATGACTGGTTTTATGGTCCAGGGTCACATACAAAGCATAAATAACATTATAAAGGAATTTCCATAATGACTTTACAATAGTTTTAAATAAAGTATAGTATAAGGTAGTATAGCACAATGCTTGACATCAACTACGCACACACACGCGCTTTACCATTAATGTGAGACAAGCCTGTAACTTTATATTTTTCTGCAGAGCCCATCAGTATTGCATGTCAACGGCACACAAAAAGACGTAAAGCCCCCTGAGTGTAAAGTCTGTCATTTAAATACACCACAGATCATATACCACAATGCACCAGCCCAACTTTAAGATTCAAGCAAAGCCGCAATGGATTTACACTACACGACCTTTTAACTTAAAAAAGTGTTAAAAAACTATTTTGTGCGAATGGAAAGCATGCACGAACAAGACCGTCATTACTGTAGCATATTGGATGCAACCGCAATGCAATGCTGCACTTGGTTATATAGTCACCACAATACAAGATTTGGCTAAAATGCATTATTATCACTACCAAAAAATCTTCACATCGGCTATGACAGAAATTTTTCATACATACCTTTGCAGAGGACAAATAGCTAAATAGTGTGCGTTTGGAGACCTGATGCCTACGACCTGTACAGCTTTATGATTCCAATGACATCCTACAAAGATCAATGCATAGCACTGAGTTACTCATACTGTAACAGAGCAGTTATAATGCAAAAAGAAAATGACTTACAGTATCGCAATTCACAGTTTCATTGAAGAAGCTATCCTTTGCGGCACCAGGGTGGAAAGTTTCATAGCGATAAATTGGGGTCCTTTAGTATCTCAATGTTGCATGTACCTGTAGCTCCCAGCGATGAATTGTGCAGTAATAACTTTGAAAGTCGAAGCTTGTAAAGACACACCTGAGCTTGTGTGTGTGTGTATGTAGGTGAGAGAGAGAGGAGAAAAAAAGCCCCAGGGCTGTGTGCGAAAAAATGGATTACGTTACATTGAAAGTTGATTTCCACTTGTCATGAACAGAATACAGCACTCTGGAATATGAAATGAGGGGTGGATTCATTACAGCCTATCAGACTTTTATACACAACTTTTATAAATACACCAGATTATAGATAAGTGTTTTTGACTAGAAGCGATAAGGAAAAAGGATTTGCTACGGCTGGTTTAAGGAGGTGTGTCTAACAATGCATTTTTTGTAAGAATTACGAGAAATGTTGGAAACATGTTTCTAAACAATCTGGGCACGTTATAAATGAATCATTTTTAGAAGACAATTGACAATTGAGAACGCAACTTCAAAACAAATACTGTAGTCCAACATAAACTTTAATATTAACAAAATAATAAAATATCCATACTATTAACATATTTTTATGTTACTTTAACATAATTCAAGTTATGTCAACTCATCACTAGTCAAATCTTGCAATATTAGGTTGAATTGACAAATTTGATTAAACTTAAGACAACAATATTTTTTACCGTGCACTTACTGTAAAAAGTGAAAGTTAAATCTACAGTATTTTAAAAATGGTTGGATTATGTTTGACCCATAATAGGTAAATATTGGACAGAACACACTGCTGGGTTAAAATTGACCCAATGCTGGGTTGTTTTAACACAAATGCTAGGTTATTATAAACCATGGTTGAACAACAACAAGCCAACATTGGGTCATTTTTAACCCAGCATGTGTTTTGTCCAATTTTTACCTAGATTGGTTAAAAGTAACACAGCCATGTTTAGAGTGTTGGAACACCAAAACATAGTTTTTTCAACTTAAAATTTCACACATTAAGTGAAAAGTTTATGGTGAAGAAAAATGTACACTAAACAACAGCTAAAAATTAAGTTTTTCAACTTGAATTTTTCACTTAAAGTGAGAAAATATTAATTTAAAAAATTGAAATAACAAGTTGAAGTAATTTTTAAGTTAATCTAACTTTCACTTTGTGTATTTACTAAATGTAGATATCAACATGATTTCTTTATACATTTAAAAAATATTTTTTATATCAGTTTATAGTCAAATACTTATTATTTTGTTGTTATTATTAAAGTTTTTATTAGACTTGTTTGTTGTGGATATAAAAGAGATTTCTTTATGTATTTAATATAAAAATACGTCTCAAATGTTTTTATATCAGTTTATAATCGAATAATGTTTGTATGTGATTTTTAAGTTGACTGTAAAGGAAACAAAATGTTTTATTTCTTCTGGGTTTTCATGAGGGTCAAAGGTGTAATGATCAACCTGAGGGCAAGTAAAAGTTTCAGCATGAAGAGTTTTCTGCCAAGCTTTCTCTACATCCTCAGAGGATACGGTCACAATATTTTAAGACTAATCTGAATAACCGAATAACTTTTAGAAATTATAATTAAAGAATAATAATCATTTAACAATAATAAATAATTTATAAACTGTAAAAATACATGGAGGTGTTTGTTTGGTTAAATGGTCACATGGGGCTAAGCAATAATTGATTGTGCAACAAGGGCAAAATGATTTTTCGAATTCACAGATGACAATGTACAAATGATATAAACCAGAAGTTTTATTCTGCCACCAAAAAAGTTTAATACTAGGATAAAAAGTTAAGGAGTATTTGATTGATCTCAACAAGATGCAAGTTTTGATACAATCATTTTAAAACATTTTTATAAGTGGAAGTTTAAGGGAGAAGCTTTTAAAACACCTTGTTCATTGTTAAAAATACTGTGGACTATTTCTTAAACAATATACAAAATGAATGTATTAATTAAAAATTAATTGGAGTTTACACTGATAAACATTTAGCAGCTGGGCTACAAATCACAGAAATGCACTTTGAAACTTTTCAAAGGCAGATTTTATGATCTCAGACTTAACAGCTGTGGTTACTAACCGCATACCAACCCAACACATCTCTCATCCCCTTGAGGTTGTTTTTGGCATCTGTTGACATTTATAGACCAAGATAAAATGCAAATGCATGAATCAAAACTTGCATTCAATTTTCAAGCTGGTAACTTTGCTGCGCATAACACAGCTCATCATATTCTGCCAACAAATATATTTGGCTATTTTTGTACAACACAAAGTAAATGTATATCATTTTAGAGCAATACTTTAGACTTTAAAAGCAGTAAGTGTTGGCATGAATACAAATTAATTTACATTCCAAAATGTTTTCCAAGATATTATTTGTATACCGGACATTGATGAAAGCCTTAGTTTTAACATCTACATGTCCATTTATAAGATTACATATGTGCAATATGTCCATTTATAGATGTCTTTATAAGTTTACAGACTGTATTTAGTAATTATATTTATTCATTATTTGATACTGTTGTCTGAAATAAGTTTTGAAACTTGTCTAAAAAAATGGATTTAGAGATTTTGAACCTCATTCATTTTTTTATTGTTTTGGATGAAAAAGCACTTCTATCAGACCATAAAAGGTAAAACTAGGAAACGATTTTGCTTCTCCCATGCTGATATTATTTTGATTATAAAAATTGACATTAAACATTATTCATTAAACATCATTTATTATACATGATTAAGTAAATTACATTTATTTGTTTTTGTTGAAATTAAAACCTTATAATAAGATGTGATACTGATATCATTCCATACATTGTCACATGTGATTGTTATTGGTACTGTTTGGATTCGACAGCCACACATAATGAAAATGACTAAAGCTGCGGATATAAATTTGTTCATTTCAGATATCTCAGGGCTTTGGCTTCACTGCCTGCTGTTGGCAGCAACATCACACGCTGGGTTTTTGATCCTCATCACAGCGGCTGTTTGTGACAGTTTTCAATATCAAAAGAAGTCAGAACTTATCACATGTCGGACAAAAATGAAATAAAAAACAAATAAACATTTTGTTCAAGGAGCCTATCAAGACAGTATAATGTGTCACAGTATCTGACTGGTAAAGAAACCTCTTGTATTTATGCCTAAAAAAGAATCAGAGGCCATTGGACTTTTGTTGCCAGAGCGGACATATCTTGTTTTATCCAATATTTTTGACCAATCAGAATCAAGGAGTGGAACTGTTTTATAATAATTGATAAATAATTTATATTAACAGACCCAAGGATTAACTGCAAACTGCATTAACTGTTTTATTTGTATCATTCGTATTTTTTATTATTACTATATTTCTTTACCTTTCACTGATCCTGACAGTGAAGTTTAAATCGCTTTGGCAGTTTTACTGAACAACAACACAAAAACATCTGTCAATCTGAATAAGTCACTATTACAGCTTTACACTTGATTTATAAATAATCACATATAATATTTTTGCCTAAAGGACATACTGTATTTGTAATAGATAGGGGTCGATAACCCCAAAACATTACTTTTCATTGCACATCAAAGCTAGCATTGGGTGATCTCTCTGCTGTTGTCATATAGATGTTCTTCAAGAAAAGCCAACGTCTTCTGCCAGGACTTCTCCTGAGCCTGACTGTGAGACACAGTCTCTCCTCCCCACACCATCATCACTAAAATACAAACCAATACCATCTCAGTCTAAAAATGAGATTAGGAGTATCAATTGCTTTCACATTGATTTTAATCTGACATGACCTTACTCAGTCAATATTAAAGATATCAAGATTATATGATTCAAACAATCTGACTAATTTAGGTTACGCCAATGAAGATAAGGTTCTTTAGGTAACCTATATAACTTCCCATATTACATCATATTGTTATACAACAAATATCAGCTGTCAACCATGCACTGATCGTAATTACATCATACAGACAAACAACAAACTTCAGGAGTGTTGTAAATGTTCATGGACTTTCACCTTTGGTTTTCGCCTCCAGCAACTTGAAGTGGCTGAATCGGACGTGAGGACTGTAGGGCGGCTCGATCAGGTGACCCGCGCCAGGATACGAGAGAAGAGTCAGCAGATGACTGTTTCCAGCTTTCTCCATCATCTTCTTTATCTAAACAAAACATTATGGAAAGGTGAGCCTTAAAACATTAACTTTATTTAATGATACATTTTATAGTTTTTCTAAACTCACATCTGCTGCTGACTCCGAAGACGGCCAGTTTTGATCATCTTCACCAACAATTAATAAAACAGGACAGTTGATTTTGCTCATCTGGTAAAAACAAACCCAATTGAATAAACTGAATGACAAACTCAAAGAAAACAAAATTCACCCTCCCTATACTGTACCTCAATTTTCTTGGTAGGGTCTTCGGGAATCGGCAGTAACAGATCTCTCCAAATCAATCTCATTTTTTCATCATATCGGATTTTGCCAACGTTCCTTAGCGTCAACATAATAAAAGGTTTATCAGTTAATCAATAACAAAGGCTGTGCTCCATAAATGTAAATAAAAATAATCTTAATAATGATATCAGCAGCACAAGTTTCTTACTGTTGGAGCGCTGCATAGACATCTGCCAAAGATCCATTGAGCGGCATGATGTGATCTCCATTAACACAAACCACACACCTGGGCTGTAATTGAAATTGGTGTTTAAATATTAGTACTGCATGAACGTCACCGCCGTATTGGTAATGATAAATGATGTCTGCGTACCTGTATTATCTCTGAGTATGCAGTCATGGCCAATGTTACAGAGACACCAAATGACATCCCCATCATGGCCACTTTGTCAGGACAAACTTTGGGATGTTTTTTTAGCCATGCAAACGCCGTCTGGGAAATAAATTTAACATGGTTTAAAAAGGTTCAGCCACATTTACATAACATCAAGATGTTAAATCAATTACCATAAAAAATTCTTCATATATATTCATGTATAAAATTCTTCATACATTAAAAAGACACATTTAAAGGTGCAATGTGTAAATTTTAGGAGGATCTATTCACAGAAATGTAAAATATAATATACATAACTATGTTTTCAGTAGTGTAAAACGACTTTACATAATGGAATTATTTTTGTTAACTACATACACCGGGGCATGAAAAGTCGCCATTTTGCGCCACCATTTTTCTACAGTAGCCGTGAAGGGACAAACAATGTTGTCTCAAACTACATGTTTGTCCTGTGGCGCCTACCGTAGCTTCACTATTTGTTTTAAAAGGGAGGGGTGAGCGGAGGGCTGAGCCATTAATTGCAATTCACAACCTCACCACTAGATACCGCTAAAATCTACACAGTGCACCTTTAAAAATAAAGGTGCTGCAAAATGTTTTTCATGGTGTTGCCATAGATAAAAAAAATTTTGTTCCCCAAAGAACCATTCAGTCAAAGCTTCTTAAAAGAACCATTTCTTTACAATCTAAAAGTAAAAATATGCAGAATATATAAAAAGTAAATGTGCTTTATAGGTTTTATAAATATTTTAAAGCTGAATCTTTGTAAAAACAGACATTTCAAAATGCATCAAAAACTACAAAAATTCTACTATTTGAAATAATATTTATTTTTAATGTCCTATCTAATGTTTATATAAACAGAAATTCACAAAATGTATCACTAAAGTAGTGATTTGAGCAATTGGCCACATCCAGTAAAATGAATGGGTCTCTATGGGCATCTGCTGGTTGAAATGATTTATTTAATTCTTTTATGGTTTTTTCTAAACATCAAATGGCCGAATTCAACACATAACATTTAGATCAATATCTAAAAACAATTTAAATAAAATTTAGATCATAATTTATGTGAATTTTTCATAAAAATTTTATATTTTACAGGCAAGCTAATGGTGTACTTGAGGAATTGAGTGGTAAACGGGTACAAAATTACTCCCAAAACACGGCATTAATAAAATTATACATTATTTGTATCATAAAAAATATATATATTTTTGTAACCCTCTTTTAATTTCTGGTGTCATTTTTACCCCCGCGGAACTATAACGTATACAGAAAAATCAAGGCTTATGAGGGTTAAAAAATGACTTTCCAGGAAAGAAAGAAAGAAAGTCAATTTGTATGGTCACCTCAAAGTAGGTGTTATCCACATGCTCGAGTTTTCCCGAAGCGTTAAGAAACCCAATGTACTCCAGGGCCAATGAGACATAGCCATGGGATGCCAAGAGAGCCGAATGGTGCTCTGCTCGACCCCCCTGTCCTCCAGACAGGTCTAGCACAGCAGGAAAAGGTCCAGAACCTACATTAAACAAAGCACGTCCATTTAAAATCAGTCCCTGGAGTGTCTCTAAATGTAGACTGAATGTGATTTACCTTCGTCTAAGTGTACAAGGTTACATGCTAGGTTGCTTTTAAAATAAGTGCTTCCCTTGTGTTTAAGTTGTCATTAGCAAAAAATCTGTTTCTGGATGACTGTTTCGAATGTCTTTCATAGCTATAAAGTGCATTCAAACTTCACTTATAACTTTTATGTCAATGACAAGTCTATTTGTAAAATATAAATCATCAATACATGATACAAAGTAAGTAGGAATTAATGTTTACTAGCAAAAGACCAATAATTTATATTCATTCAAACAATGTATTATGTAATTTTTAAATAATATTTAGCCATTTGTGTTTGACATTTATTTATGTACACTCACCTAAAGGATTTTTAGGAACACCTGTTCAATTTCTCATTAATGCAATTATCTAATCAACCAATCACATGGCAGTTGCTTCAATGCATTTAGGGGCGTGGTCCTGGTCAAGACAATCTACTGAACTCCAAACTGAATGTCAGAATGGGAAATAAAGGTGATTTAAGCAATTTTGAGCATGGCATGGTTGTTGGTGCCAGACAGGCCGGTCTGAGTATTTCACAATCTGCTCAGTTACTGGGATTTTCACGCACAACCATTTCTAGGGTTTACAAAGAATGTTGTGAAAAGGAAAAACATCCAGTATGCGGCAATCCTGTGGGCGAAAATGCCCTGTTGATGCAAGAGGTCAGAGGAGAATGGGCCGACTGATTCAAGCTGATAGAAGAGCAACTTTGACTGAAATAACCACTCGTTACAACCGTGGTATGCAGCAAAGCATTTGTGAAGCCACAACACGCACAACCTTGAGGCAGATGGCCTACAACAGCAGAAGACCCCACCGGGTACCACTCATCTCCACTACAAATAGGAAAAAGAGGCTACAATTTGCACGAGCTCACCAAAATTAGACAGTTGAAAACTTGAAAAATATTGCCTGGTCTGATGAGTCTCGATTTCTGTTAAAACATTCAGATGGTAGAGTCAGAATTTGTCGTAAACAGAATGAGAACATGGATCCATCATTCCTTGTTACCACTGTGCAGGTGGTGGTGATGTAAAGGTGTGGGGGATTTTTTCTTGGCACACTTTAGGCCCCTTAGTGCCAATTGGGCATTGTTTAAATGCCACGGCCTACCTGAGCATTGTTTCTGACCATGTCCATCCCTTTATGACCACCATGTACCCATCCTCTGATGGCTACTTCCAGCAGAATAATGCACCATGTCACAAAGCTTGAATAATTTCAAATTGGTTTCTTGAACATGACAATGAGTTCACCGTTCTAAAATGGCCCCAACAGTCACCAGATCTCAACCCAATAGAGCATCTTTGGGATGTGGTGGAATGGGAGCTTTATCCCTTGGATGTGCATCCCACAAAACTCCATCAACTGCAAGATGCTATCCTATCAATATGGGCCAACGTTTCTAAAGAATGCTTTCAGCACCTTATTGTATCAATGACACGTAGAATTAAGGCAGTTCTGAAGGCGAAATGGGGTCAAACACAGTATTAGTATGGTGTTCCTAATAATCCTTTAGGTGAGTGTATATTTGTATATGCTGCATTGCTGTCACCTGCTGTCAAGACATTGGCCATTCATAAGCTCTGTCTCTTTACGTAGTACTAAAATGGTACCATACAGTGATTATGTCAAAAGGCAAAATCATACCATGGTACATTAAAGCATACCATATGCTATTAGCAATGTGCATGTCAAACAACAAAATATTAGCATGCTACCATGGCCAAAAAAACAGCCCACCCTAAAAAGACAATAACCCACTTACAGCTGTTTAGCATAAGACATAGTCATAGTAATGCAAACCTGAAGGAATGAATAGGGTTCCTTTTATTCCCTTCTCTGTGACTTCAACCCTCTGGACGCCTGAAGCCAAATACCAGCGCTCGACAGGAGCTGATGTGAGGGGAGTTTGATACTTATAGACTTTAGCAATGTGTCCCTCATATACAGAAATGAGCACCTTAACTGGTGTTTGGACATTGCTTTTCTGAAATCTGTTTGAAACCAAAACAAAGAGCGGATTTAAGAGATACTGCACCTTTAAAATATTAGTGAGTTCACTGCTCTTGTTTTATTGCTTACCTGCAACCTGGTTTACTTTCAGCGACCGGTCTCATACTCCACAGAAGTCCCATAGGTTCAATTCCCTCAAAAGTCCCACCTTCACTTTTATCTCTGGAAACTATAACAAACACATTAGCAATTTAGTCATTACAATGACAATATGAGACAAAGACAAACTTTTTGCATTTATAATTGTGATTGAATTAAAAATGCTGAAAATGATGTACTGTACCTTTAACAGTTCCTGAAGAATCACTGACGTAATGGCCAAACGCTTCCCATTCAACCCCATCATCGGAGTTGAGACGTCCATGAAGAGTAACTTTAGAGTTAGCAGGCAAGTGTTTAACATCTATTTCGATTTTTTCATCAACCAAACAGCTTGAAGGGTGAACAGAAAGTGAAATACTCTGTTTTGTTTCTGCCATTATTAATATTATTTCCTGTGAAGAACAAACTAGAAGTCAGGATGAAAACGGGCCGTGTCAAAGGCTTTATAAGACATTCACCTGGATTTTGCCCTTTAAGATTCAGACTGATAGCTCCTTATTTGGATGTAACGTTCAACGACAAACACTGAGCCATAAACACGTAACATGTTATTGAAGCCGGTGATAACTGATGACTTTTATGGTAAGGTACTTATATGGACAGTTTAACCCAGAGCCGCTTAGAAAAAGAGTTTCGCCAACGGAAGTCCAAAAAGCTCAGTCGTCATGTGATTCATGGAGACTTCAGTTAGTTCCTGGATGCATTGATTTACAATATTTATATATCACTAATATATGTGTAGGTAGTATTTTAATGTAGTTTTTCAGCGATTGACACAGACTGGTTACACCACATTGACAATTTTGCAATTATCCCCCAAATATTCTTTCAAAATAAAATTAAAACAGTAATTTTAGACTTGGTCCTCAAAAAAGAGAATGTATGCAAGTAATCTGCAAATTTATTTGAAATTTTAACCCTTTTACATTTAATTGAACCATAGGGACACAAAATAATTAACGTCACGTCACTGACCCTAATACAAGTTATTAATAAATTAATTTATTGCATTTAATTTAATAAACCAGCAGTATCAAAGTGCCAAAAACACTCCACCCATAGTTTTATGCATAATTCTAAAACGGGCAGTGCTGGTTCTTCATTCTGATTTGTTGAAACGCGTTCTAAGCTGTGATAAAATACCCCGGTAAACCCACGGTTCAGACCGCATTACAGAAGTATCACTGCGCCACTGTTGCTGCGTACTGATTTATGAAAATAAACACCACAGTCTTAATCATATTTTTAATTTGTCTACAATTGCACAATTAATGGCGATATCCACATAAATGTCAATAAATATTGTTGAGTCATCTCGTCAAAAAAGAGAAAACGTTCCCTGATGAGTTTCTACCTCAAATTCATATTTTCGCTATCCACTGGGTGGCGATCTTACCCAAGTTAAACACTGACGCATTTACTCAACACTAAAAACAGCGTGTTTTGATCAGGCTCTGAATCTGATCTCTTACAAAAGTTCTTCACAAAAATGGAATTATCTCCGCTTTTAGCTAAAAAATTGGAGAGGTGATAGGAGAACAAATAAAGATAGGATGAAACGTTTTTTTTGTTGTTTGAAAGCGGATGGTCTGTTTTTTCATTTGATATTTTATGTTTATTTAAAGAAGATCATTTTTCTGTAAGGCATTAAACTAAAACTGGTACTAATATAATAACAACTTATTTGTGTTTTATTTTATGAAATCCTGCTATGCATATGAAGTAACCATTTTATAAAAGCAATAAGCCCCGCAAAGCAGTGGGGTTACAGTGCATTTTATAGCAGCTAAGGGGATTTTAGGCACTCCGCTTCGTGTCGTGCCTAACAACGCCCCTTAGTTATAAAATACACTGGTAACCCACTGCTTCTTGGGGCTTATTGCTTTAATATGCAGTATGTACCGCCATCACGTTTAATAGCCTGTATCTCTTATAATAGAGATATGTTATTAACTCTCTATTAACATGTTATAATAAATTATCTATATGGTATTTTAAACTTCACATACATACTCTAGGGACACCAAAGATTTATTTTACATCTTAAAAAGGTCTTTGGTTTAACCAAAGCAGCACTGTATCGGTTCACAAATTTGTGCCACACATGTATAAACTCCTGTATCATTTATATCAAAATAGCTTTCACAGACTGGTCACAATTTTTTATATATTTTATTAATATTTATATTTAACTTGTACAGCATTCTCTATTGACGTTTACAACATTTAAAATTTCACATTAAGTGACTTTTGTTACAAAGTCACACCAGATGGCGCTGCAACGTTGTTGTTGTTGTTTTTTTAAATAGAGTAATACGACATTTATACAACAAAAACAAAGCATAAACGATTGTCTGATTGTCAGGGAAACTTGAGCTTTAAGCTATTATAAATAAACCTCCAAAAATTTGACAATACAGTGTACTAACACAGCCAGCATGTAACATTGTGGGATTTTTTTAGCTTATAGTGTGTTATACACTCAAATTGAATTGAAATGTTAGTTAAAACATTTTGACATAAATAGGGCTTATTTTGGGAGGTAACATCACAATCCTGTTTTATTTCAGAGGACAGACTCATAGTGCCCCTCCAGCGAATATGAGGTCCAAAGCAGCTTGAATGTCTCCACCCGTGGCCTGCAGGGCTCTCAGGATGAGCTCCTCATCACGAATACCCATGTCCCGTAACTGCTGGAGCTGTGACTGCCACTGGTTCTAAAAACACATACGTTTATATAGTCATTTATCATGTTTATGCATTACATTACAGTTAAATATACAAACAAAGCTATAAAACTGAGCTATAAAAAAGACCACTCCGATTAAAAGCTATGCTAAAAAAACAAAATGCATGCAAAAAATGTGTGCAAGAAAGCGTTTGGTCTAGAAACGTCTGATCTGCATTTCTGCAATTTCCTTATATGAAGTAGAAATTCATAGCTAAACATTAAGCTCATAAATTCATAACAGGTCATTAAACAGCTAAGAACAAATGCCTTTTATGGATAGAGAGATATGCATAGGAAGTATGACAAAGAACTACACAAATCTACAGGAACAATGTGACAATGTGGTTTAGTAAATGATGCTACCATAAAATATTTTAAACCTAGATTACGTCTGCATCCATTGCTGCCCACTTGAAATAAGACCACACGAAAATAATCAATACCAGGCTTGAAAAATGTGTACAATGACTTCATCATGGCCTTTATGTCAAGTGATTACTGACCTGTAAGCTGGACATGCTTGACACCTGCAGCGCCTGTTGTAGTGCCTGGTTAAAGAGATCATTTGTTATGGGTGTCCCGGCAGGGATAGGAGACACACCTGAAGATGGACCCTATAAAACATACACATAAAGAAATATTTGTTAGCTGCTGCCCTTCACATACAACAAAAAGGTAAATAGATTACATTGACTTTTCATTCAGTAGACCCTTTTAGGTATACATTTTATCATTATGTGTGTTCCTAAGATCGAATCTACTGCCTTTGCGTGGCTCATTGCTCAATCCATTGAGCTACAGGAACACATATTTACCTGGTTTCCTGTAGTTGGCGTGGCAGCACTGCTCTCAGGGGTGCTGGCAAGGGCCAGAGCTGTGGCCAGCTCACTTTGAGTGATGGGTCTGGGACCCACGGCTCCATTGTAACCAAGTGAAGCTGGTCTCATGCCTGCCAAACCACTGGCAAGATTGGATGGTCCACCACGATTTCCCTACAGATGATAATGGAATCGTTCACCCCAAAATGAAAATTAGCTCACATTTTACACACCCTAAAGCCATCCTTGATGTATATGACTTTCTTCTTTCAGCCAAACACATTTGAGGTGATATTAAATAATATCATGGATCTATTCTGCTTTATAATGAAATTGGATAGTGCCCCATTTATAAAGCGCATCCACCAATAACTAATCCATACAGATATTAAATGCCTTCTAAAGTTATATGATTTTGTATCGAAACTATATTTATAATTTCTCATTATGGGCTAATTTTAATGTTTTTTGTAACTTAAATGAAAGGTAGACTACAAATCTCATAACAAACCGGTTGGAATTCATCCTCATCATCAGACGTTCCTTCAAAGAGGAAACCTCCTGTGGATAAAAAAACTATGTTGTTATTTTAACACTGTGTATTTGTGTATATTGATCAAGTTCAGAATACAAGACTTATTAAATCTGATCGACCAGCTGCACTGGGACCACCAAAATTACTTTAAATTGTACTTCAATAGAGACCAGGGCTAAAAGATATATTAAAATTATCGAAATATTGCATAGAGTATGTGCATATTACATCATCCATTCTTTCAAAAACAACAATATTTAAAGGCTCCCCCATTTCATCCAAATAAAATATACTAGAGCTTGGCATAACTAGACAAATGGATATTTGATTCAAAAATAAACTATAAAAAATAAAAGTATGTTGATTTTTTGTTGTTTTAGCTTTTATTAAAGGTGGGGTGCATGATCTCTGAAAGCCAGTGTTGACATTTGAAATCACCTAAACAAACACACCAACTGAATCTGGACCTTCTTTTGATAGACCCGCCCCACACATACGCAACCCAGGCAACGATGTCAGTTGGTAGACACGCCCCTTACTGCTGATTGGCTACCAGTGTGTTTTGGCCTGAATCCCTTTTCCAAAGTGTTTTTCAAAAATCATGCACCCCGCCTTTAATGCTTGTTTCGTCTTATTTTAAATCATTTTAAGGCCTTTTGTCGAGTTTGTCAAGCCCCCCCTAGTGGTCCCAAATGGCCTAAGCACTAAGTTGTCTCATTTGAGGCATTTAAAAAAAAATGGATAGTTCATCTAAAAATTTACATTCTGTCATCATTTGCTCTTGGTTTGTCCAGTTTCAAGTGGGCAGTGCTGATGCAGTTGTAAATATTGGGTTAGAAAACTTTTGTAGTAGGATCAATTAAAGTGATAGTTCACCCAAAAATGAAAACTCTGTCATTATTTACTTACCCTTAATTTGTTCCAAACCTGCATACATTTCTTTATTATGCTGAACACGAAGATATTTTGAAGAATGTTTGTAACCAAGCCGACCTGGGGCACCATTGACTTTCATAGTAGAAAAAACTAAACTATGGAAGTGAATGGTGCCCCAAATCTATTTGGTTATTAACATTTTGAAATCTTCATTTGTGTTCGGCAAAACATTTATGCAGGTTTATACAGCGTGAAGGTAAGTAAATAATGACAGAGTTTTCATTTTTGGGTGTACTATCCCTTTAAGTGAACCTACAACACAATGTTTTGAACACAATTTACACCTGCATCAACGCTGCCCACTTGAAACTGGACAAACCAAGAAGAATCTTAATATGGCAATATACAGATCACAATGATTTGCAATAAATGTATAATTTTATTACTTGAAAAAGTAATGTAGAATCTATGTTCTGGATCAATGCAGATTTTTTTCAAGTTTTTAAATATATTTTAATATAATTTAAAATGATTTTCAAATGTAAAGCATTATCATATTGTACATGGCATTATTTAGCAAGTTGCATATAAAATTTTTCATAAATATCCCTAATGGAGACCAACCTGGCATGTCACTATAGGAGCTAGATGACACATTTCTGGAGGAGTTGGCGCTCTGCTGGGGTGGCACGCTACCGGCCACAGAGTGAAGTACCAGGATGATAGCATTCACCAATGCGGGATGAGAACTAACCAACCTGGTGAGACAGTTCTTCTCAGTTTATACCAGTGGTTCTCAAACTGGGGGGCGTGAAATGGTGCCAATGTTTTATGACATTTTATAAAATACATTTAATTAAACCACAGAAAAATATGTTTAATTCAACTTCTAAGATTGAGTATTATGTCATGCATTTTTTTTGGGGGGGGGGAGCGTGCAAAGGGATGCACCCTACACAAGGGGGGAGAGGGGTGCAGATCAAAAAGTTTGAGAACCAGTAGTTTATACCATTTACATTGCAATGTGCACCATATAATGTATTTATGTTGCATGTAGACAGTTAAAACATGACACTGATGATGAAAGCTCACGTGTCAAGCATGTTTGGGTCTGTGAATTGTATGAAGAGGTCTTTGTCTTGAAGCACCCCTAAAATTGTGGACAATAAACTTAGGTTAGTCTTCAACCTGGTCCAAATACCAAAATGTGCATACTTGGTACTCACCTAGAGCTACAGGATCGCTACTCAGCCCGGGTGTCGCAACTATAATCTGATCCAGAGATTCTTTGTTGTTTAACATCTTGAACACCTGAAATGGGAGAAAGGTTGTAATGCTAAATCTGCTGACTTTTCATTAGATAGTTCAGATGCTAGTCAACTTACCGAGTCTCTGTATGCAGTGCTGGTGTGAAGAGCTGCTTGTAAGACACGAAATTCCCTTGCGGCGGCAACCTTGTCCACTGGCTCTGTAGCAGGAACACGGTGGAATACAGATATAAGTGTTATGTTTTTCATTTAAAGGAACGGTTTATCCTAAAATAACTCTGGGTCTGCCGTTTCAATCTGTCATTTTTACTCACCCTCTTGTTATTTAAAATTATATGAATTTCTTATTTCTGTGGAAAGTGAATGGAGGGGCTGTTAAGCAAAGTAGTCTATACAACTTAACCTTGGCAACATTTTTCCTATTCAGTTTAGCCTAACAACTCCTTTTGTGTTTATTCAAAAGGAATGTAGTTATAAGGAATGACATGAGGGTGAATAAATATAAGATGGTACATCTTTGAATGTATAACACACACTTACCAGGCTGAATCTCGGGTTCTGGCCATGACTTTCTCAAGATGTGAACAGTAGATCCAGACTGAATCCCATAGGAGTCTAGAGTCAAGTCATCCTTTAACTTCCTGCCACAGTACACCAACTCTGAGATGCATAAAGCACAGTTGGAAAACTTGGGGTCATGGCCTTTGGGAATTTAGAGACTTCTTGGCTTTAGAGGGGACATTTCACAAAACTTTTTAATAAATGTTTGGTGTCCCCAAAGTACGTATAAAAATGTATTATAGCATGTTAAAATTGCCAATTTGTAGGTGTGAACAAAATGTGCTGTTTTTTTGGTGTGTCCTTTTAAATGCAAATGAGCTGAACTCTGCACTAAATGTCAGTGCCATGGTTGGATAGTGCAGATTAAGGGGTGGCATTATCCCCTTCTGACAGGGGAGCCAAATTTTAATGACTTATTAATTCACATGCTCGAAGAGAATTGTTTTACAAAACTAAATTACTGGGTTGTTCTTGTTCACATTTTCTAGGTTTATAGAGGCACTGGGGACCCAATTATAGCACTTAAAGTCAGATTTTCATAATACGTCTTCTTTAAACTATCTGAATAATGAATCATACTTAATTTTTATTTTTAAAGGAAATTGTAAAGTTTTGCTTGTAAAAGATTAATCTATAGCAGAATAAAAGTTTTTGTTTACATTATATTTGTTTATAATAATTATGTATATATAAATATGCACACATGCATGTGTAATTTTAAGAAAAAAAAATATTTATTTATTAGGTATTTATATTTATATATAATATAAATTATACATAATATACAAATGTATATTCACATAACATAAACATTTCTTAAATATATACATGCATGTGTGTGCATTTATCTATACAAAGTTATTATACACAGTTCACACACATATATGATGTAAACAAAAACTTTTATTCTGCTATAGATTAATCGTGATTAATCGTTATTCATCCCTAGTCCTAAAACATTAAAACGGGTATTGTGATTAGTGTGTGTGTATAGACCGTTTCAGCAGTAACAACATAAACAAGCGGCTGTCGCGGTCCGCAGGTAACTTCCGGTAAACTCCGCTAAGAATAAATAGCAACAAAGTTCTTTAAACGTAGTTTATTTATATAACAAGCAAAAAAACAACAGATAGATTACATAGGAAACCGAAACATTTGTTATTTTCGACGAGGCATTTGTTCAAGAGATCAGTTTAGCAACTAGTCAGACCATTAAAAAAAACGAAACCGGAAGTAAAGTTCGGATCCAGACGTGTATCTCGTGCGTCCGATGAAACCGTCTATATATATATATGTATATATATGTGACCCCGGACCACGAAACCAGTTATTATAATATAATATAATATAACTAGTACGAGTAGCCAAAAATTGTATGGGTCAAAATTATCAATTTTTTATGCCAAAAATCATTAGGATATTAAGTAAAGATCATGCTCGATGAAGATTTTATTTTGTACATTTCCTACCGTAAATATATTTTGCATTAGTAATATGTGTTGTTAAGGACTTTATTTGGTGATTTTCGTTAATATTTAAATGTGATTTTCTTAATATTTAGATTTTTTGAACCCATTAGATTCCAAATTTTCAAACAGTTGTATGTCTTCCAAATATTGTCCTATCCTAACAAACCATACATCAATAGAACGCTTATTTATTCAACGATGTATAAATCTTTAGGGTGATAAAATTATCACTAAGACTGGTTTTGTGGTCCAGGGTCACACATTGCTTAATCTTTATCCTATTTTATCATTGATTACTTATTAAAATATGCATTTTAGCATGTGTCCCTTATAAAAAATTAGCTATGTTTTGTATAGTAAAAGTGTGGTAACCATGGTATTTGCTGAATTGGTTACCATTTCTACTACCACAGTTTAACAAAAAAATATCATGGTTAAACTATGGTTCCTAAGGCAATGGTAAATTTGTGGCTACTATGTTTTACTACAAATAAACCAAAAACTATTTACTATACATTTAAAACGTTGTAAATTTTCGTAATGGATACATAAAACATAATAAATGTGTTTAAATAAAAAGCTTTGAGAATGTAGACTTTTTATTATCGACAATTTTTTTTCTTACAGTAATTGTTGATGCAATTAAACTATCGTTTTAATGCCTACGTATAACCAGGTAGCCTTGTTATAGTGGGACATAAGGGTGATTATACAATTGCAGGTACATTTGGTGTCCAATGGCATTATTTTTTATTATTTATTTTAATAATTTGGTACTTATTGTCATGGATCACAGGACGTTACAGGCTATAACAATGTATATTTTCTGTAAAAAGTGTCTTATATAGCTGGAAATTATTACTGTCAACAATGTATGTACACATCTTGTGGTCCATGACAGTTTCCAAATTATTAAAAAATAAAAATGATAACCATTTGAAAAAAGCTTTAAAAAAATGACTCGACACCAAATCTAACTGCAATTATATAATCACCCATTTATGATGTCCAGTATACAGGTATACTTACAACTCTGTACAGTCTGAATGGCACCTATGCAAGTTTAGCGATGCATACCGTACCTATGAGGTCAGGATCAGGTATGGCATCAGGGATCTGTGCAGAAACGAGTTGTTTAAGAGTAGAGACGCGATATTCTCCAGGAGGAACATCTCCAGGTTCAGTCTCTGGAAACTGCAGCACCGACTTCGGCACTAAAGGTTGATCTATCAGCTTTAACGACACGCGCCACTCGGATCCCGCCATTGATCTGCTGCACGAGTGACACTTTCACGCAAATAATTTTTTTGCGGTTACGCACGTAAAATATAAATATTAGTCAGATTTTAAACGCGAACTGCCTTTCTTTAGAGATGATGTTACTGTCAAGTGACTGTTTACGGTCCAAGCGTCGTGACGTCATGCCGCTGGTGTATGTGGGTAGTGTAGTACGCTGTGAGATAACAGGCTGCGCTACTTTCTTTCGAACATAGAGGGCAATGTTGTTATGGATCAATGAAGTCAAATTACAATGTTTTTTTTTTTTTTTTTTTATTTTTTTTTTTTTTTTTTTTTTTCTTTTTTTTTTTTACAATGTTTAAAGCACATTTTGGGCCGGTATCCCGGACTAGTCCTAGACTTAAATAAATTTAAGAGCTGTCCAAACTGAAAACAGCTTGAACAGACATTTCTCAAAATACATCAGTGCCCTTGTTTGGCCTCAAATTGCACACAAGTAATGTTTTTAGTAAGGCATGTTTGTTAAAACTATTTATATCATAGTACTGGTTTAAGATCTCCGTCCGGGAAATCACCCCTTTAAGTTTTTTTTTTAGTCAAAATATTTTTTACAGTTATTCAAAAGTTAATACTGTCAAATGTTTTAATAAGTGTCTGATTGATTAATCTGCAGTAAAGTTATACCAAGTTAAAGGGATAGTTAGCAGAATAACACAATTTTTCAGCATGTCATTATCAACCTAATGCTAACATGGAAGTCTCTAACAGGAAAATTCTTGAAAACATTCTTAAAGGAATATTCCATTTTCTTGAAAGAAAAATCCAGATAATTTACTCACCACCATGTCATCCAAAATGTTGATGTCTTTCTTTGTTCAGTCCAGAAGAAATTATGTTTTTTGAGGAAAACATTGCAGGATTTTTCTCATTTTAATGGACTTTAATAGAGCCCAACATTTAATACTTAACTCAACACTTAACAGTTTTTTTTCAACTGAGTTTCAAAGGTCTATAAACGATCCCAAATGAGGCATAAGGGTCTTATCTAGCAATACGATTGTCATTTTTGACAAGATAAAAAAAAAATGTACTTTTAAACCACAACTTTTCGTGTAGGTCCGGTTCAGCGCAACCTAACGTAAATGCGTAGTGACGTAGGGAGGTCACAAGTTACATATATAAAACGCACATTTGCGGACCATTTTAAACAATAAACTGCCACAAAGACATTAATTTGTATCAGTTGACATACAACAACATATGAACGGTCCTCTTTCAACACGCTTGTAAACACTGGGGCGGAGTTTCGCGTTCGTCCTCTGTGACCTCTTGACGTCATGACGTATTGCGTGGGGTCAGCTGGCGCATCACAACCGGATCTACATGACGAGAAGTTGTGGTTTAAAAGTGTATATTTGTTATTTTTATTGTCAAAAATGACAATTGTTTTGCTAGATAAGACCCTTATGCCTCGTTTGGGATCGTTTAGAGTCATTTGAAACTCCGTTGAAAAAAACTGTTAAGTGTTGAGTTAAGTATTAAATGTTGAGCTCTATTAAAGTCCATTAAAATGAAAAAAATCCTGCAATGTTTTCCTCAAAAAACATAATTTCTTCTCGACTGAACAAAGAAAGACATCAACATTTTGGATGTCATGGTGGTGAGTAAATTATCTGGATTTTTCTTATGATCCTTTAAAGGGATAGTTCACTTTAAAATGAAAATTCTGTCATCATTTACTCATTCTCATGTTGTTCTAAACCTGTATGATTTTTTTTCTGATGAACACAAAAGAAGATATTTTGAGAAATGATGGTAAACACACAGCAGATAGTGACAATTGACTTCCATAGTAGGAATAAAAAATATGATGGAATTTAATGGGTACTGTCAACTGTGTGCTATCCATCATTTATTAAAATATTTTCTTCATCATTTATCACAATACTTCCAAAATATTTTTTCCTACTATGAAAGTCAATGGTCAGTGTCTGCTACGTGTTTACCATAATTTCTCAAAATATCTTCTTTTGTGCACATCAGAAAAAAGAAATTCATACAGGTTAAGAACAACATGAGGATGAGAAAACAATGACAGAAATTTCATTTTAAAATGAACTATCCCTTTAAATACAAACAAACAGTATGTTCCCCAAGTCCTTGCCACTATAACAACGTATGTTAAAAACAGCTATGTCAGTTCCAAATCTTTATATCTATCAGTTCTTATTGCAGGTTAGGATTTTGGTGAGGTAGATCTGTATTTGTGCTGTCACGCAGTTATTCGCTGTGACAGATGGTCTCTTGGCTGGATGCGCCTCTCGGCGAGCGCCAGTCTCCGCTGAGCTCTTCCACTCTGTATAACACGACTGATGCCGCCTGAGGGAACCGGGACACACCAGTTATGACAGGGATTGAAAAAGAGTCCAGGCATTTCACACTCTTGCAAAGAGACGTCCTGTACGGCCAGACCTGCAGGAACGTGGCTCATGTACAAAGGCACATAAATTCAGACTTGTTTGAAGATCAAGGCAAATTTAGCAGTCTGTGTTGTGTAGATTAGAATAACATCGTCTGCTTCCTACTATAACTCAACAGGGGGAAACTGGTGGTGAAAATACTAAATTCTTCCATCCTGACTTAAAGTGTGCAATGTCCTCGATTTTAAAGTGTGCAATTTCATTTTTTATTTATTGTTTTTCTTATGACTCGCAGAATTGAAACCAAATCAAACATTTTAAAAAATAGGGTTAAATAAGATTATAGGCAGCATGCAGTAAGTAAGTACCCTATATAAAGCCCTGGGATGTTCCTGAAATATACATACATAGATACAGATCTTTGAAAGTGCTTGAATCTATTTTATGCAAGAAGTTTTCTGGAAAAAAATCCATATTATTCCCTGTGTATTTTAGGATAATATCATAAAAATTCTATACTTTTTAAGCACACGTGCTAAACTGTTCGCTTTAAATGCTTATATCTTCTGTATGCGAATGTTGATTCATACCAAAATGCTTTTTTACATAGTTGTGTTTGACACATGAAAACGTCTCGGGTTACGTATGTAACTGTTGTTTCCTAAGAAGGGAACGAGACGCTGCGTCTCCCTTGCCATAATTCCTGCGTCCCTGTACCGCCATCTTCTGCAATATTTCAGATAGCGATATACTTCCTGGCTCTCGCGTCACCCTGTCTTTGTCGTTAAGCCTCACCATTGGTTCAATTTGATATACACATTCAGACGCACTTACCACTGGAGGCGTCCCCACAGTGTCACCGCAGTGACGCAGCGCAAGTTCCCTCGAAACAGAACTGTAACAATGTATCTTTAAAGGTAACACGATGTAACCTTGCTCTCACTTGAAATGTGTCCCCACATTTAGTCCTTGAATTTGAGGGTATTGGACCTGGAAAGTCCTTGAATTTGAAGTTAACTAAGGTGTGGGAACCCTGTATATACCTTAGCCAAGAGATATGACGGAGTTCTCAGTTGTGCTACATTTAAGTATTTCATCTCAGATGTCATAGGGTCAGGTCCAAAACCAGGGTCACATTTGAGCTACAGTCCTAAATGTTAAAATCATTGTTTATTTTCTCACTTACAGTCTAAAGTCCTGTAAAGAGCGCGTGATTTTTGGGTATTTGCATGTGCGCACACATTGATGGTTGATGCAGCATCTTTCAGTAAGGCCACTTTACATTCAGATCACCCAGGCTGATTAATGGAGAGGCTGAGGAATGGATCCTTTAATTTGATTAATTAGGCTCAAGACCTTGTCTGCAGAGGTCTGATGAGAATTGGCACTTTGAAGGACCTAGAAACCACCATTAGAGGATCCTTATATATATGCAATAAATTAACATTATGTGTCAGTCAGGAAACTCAATGAATGAAGAAGAGACTAATGGGTTTGATTACAGGCGACCCTATTAAAACTTTTGTCAGTATTGCGAGTATTGACTGGAATCACAACGGTATAAAGCTCTGCGGTACAGTAACGCCGCAATTACTATCATTAACACAAGGTGTGTAGAAGAGAGGAGGTAGTGTTTATGTTCGGTCAAGTGCTTAAGTAGCTCTTCTGGCAGAGCCATGACCACCATAAGCATCAGGGGACCAATAATAAAGAGCCAATAATAACCCTTATCCGCTACTATAAATATATTTTATATGTGTATACTTACATTTGAATAGATGTTATATATTGTAGCATCACTTTTGATTTAAATGTGAATTATCAATGACAATGTGACATTTCTACTTCAAAACACCCTCTGTGTCAACCCTGTTACTTTAAAACGTATGTTATGGTTTGGAAAATCAGTACAAAATGATCTTATAACAGCTTGCGCTACCAAATGTTATTGCATAACGCTGCATTATTTACAGTTGGTATATTTGAGCTTCCTGCCAGGGACAATAAATTATTGCCTTTTATTATCATAACAAAGCTGAACTATTGAGCCTAACAGGACTAATATACAGCAGGTGTATAAGTTAAAAATCCAGGATAATAATCCACAATGACTCCTGCTGGATAAATCTCACCAACACGCACACCACAGTTTCAGGCACAGAGCCACAATGCAGGCAGGTTGTTGTTGGAAGTCCTTGACATGGTACCAACATCCACAGTGTACTGCCATTATAATTGTAAACTGCACTAAGGGCACCCTAAATATAAAATTAGCTTGATAAGAGCACTTATTGAATGGTATGTGGAGTAAAAGGAAATATGCTGTATTAAAGGGAACACACTGTACTGTAAAATTATACTGTAGGATGAAATAATTTAGTTAAGGGCCAATTGCTATTATCACTTAGCCTGATGTAATACTCAATTCTAGTCTGAATTTGAGTCTGATACTGCTCCATTGGGGTGTTACTATGAGCGTGTTTCACCCGAACCAGGTCAAAAAATGCCTCTGCACTCAATTGGATAGACCCACAACCAATCAGAGCAACCGAGTGTGACGTATGTTAAAATGGCGTCGGTCCTTTTGCAGCCTGACCTGAACTGCTAGTTATTCGCTACGATGAGACTAACATTATGATTGTACTAAGTCTCGAGTTAGTAAACATACATCGACACCTATGTTTACAATATTTCATTCATATCACGACATTGTGAGCAGTGTTGGGGAAAGTTACTTTTAAAAGTAATGCATTACAATATTAACGTGTACGCATAGAGTGCATAATGTGACTACGTTCAGTTTAATTCAGTAAATTTTTTATCAAATTAATTAAACAAAAAAAGTAACTTACATTACTTTTTTGAAAAAGTAACTAAAATATTAATGTGTACATTTAAAAAGTAATGCGTTCCTTTACTCGTTACTTCAGAAAAGTTATATTATTACGTAATGCAAGTTACTTGTAATGCGTTACCCCCAACACTGATTGTGAGTTATTTAAGTCATAGAGTCAGACTATCTCTTACCATTTGTAAGTTAGATGAACTTCATCCTCGGCCTTCCGTAAAGGAGCTGGCAACACCCGCTAGTTATATTCACGTTGTAGTGGGAACAGACTCGATGGCAGAATCTTCACATCTCAATTATCCAGCGGCAGCCGTCTTTGTTGTTAACCGATTCAACACATAGACTGTAAAAAAAGGTGGATGACGCGACATTGCCTCCTTCCATTATAATGAATTGAATCCAAAAATGTCCGACCATGTGCGCTGCCATGTTATGTAAAAACGTCATTTTGGATCCAAGGCATGCGCAGAAAGAATCGTCCGTGGAGCCAGAGGCGGAGCTGCGATATCAAACTTCCGCCCAAACGCTTGCGCACCCAATTCAACCCCGCCAATCATAATTACACGCCCCGTTTCTATAGCAATCAAATTACTAGCTAAAATAAAACTTATCACAATGATGAACAAGTGAACATATATCAGCGTTATAACAAATACCTTAAGGACCAAAACCATCTTTCAGAAAATTTTATTGGAAGTGTAAATAACTTTTGTATTTAGAGCAGAGTCCCAATCGATTGCATGGAGAGGGCGGGGTTTATGACTTATACTACAGCCAGCCACCAGGGGTCGATCAAAAAGCCAAGCGGCTTCACTTTTCACGAAGTATGAGGCACACCAGATTCAAAACAAGCGCTCTTTGGTGACGTGGTTGAATACGTTACTGTTGATCATCTGTCCATCATTGTATAAAGCCCTCCCTGACAATTTAATTGGTTCGATCAGCTTTGGGTCGTGCATAGTAGCGCCACAATGGAGCGACTCCAGACCGAACTTCCCGACCTGAAATGTTGTGGGCAGGGCTAAGTTTGGCTGGCACCCAGGCTAATTATAACTACTAGGTGGTATAAATAATCTTTTTAATTTATTACATATAAAAATAACCTTTAAACATTTCAGTGTTTTAAACATTTTAAACAAATTTCAGAGCACCTGGGCTTTAATGAGGCGCCCGGATTAATGGCATCAGGTTTAAGAAGGTTACGTTCATGACAGTGTTGCCCTTAGGGGTTGTGCACACCAAAACTTTTAAACGCGTCTGCAAACGCCTGGAGGACACTGATTGCCAGCTTTCTTCAGTTGAGCGCTTTGGTAGCTGTGATACTTGAGCTGTGAGCCGGTTGGTTATTGTAATACTTGTCCCGCCCCTCCTCCACTGTGATTGGACGTCCGTGTGAGAACTGACATTGACGAGCGAAGCTTTTCACCCAAAGTTGAATCTTTTTCATCTCTCGACGCCTAGCTCCGAACGCGTAAAAACGCTTTTCAGTGCAGAAAAAACTGCTAGCTGCTGGCTTATTTGAAAAACGCAGAGCTTCCATTGGAAACAATTGAAAACATGCGCCAGCCGTGGGCATAAAAGCTTTGGTGTGCAGGCCCCCTTAGCTTCTTTTTTGTCCACCAATCAAGTAACTTGTCATAAATGAGTAAAAAATAAATAAATAAATGAGTAAACTATTGCACCGCCCCCCAATACTATCATGTATCGGCGATCTCATAGGCCAGGGCACTCCAGGACCGACGTCTCCCTTCATCTTCGAGCACAAGCTTACTAGCATGTACCCTGACAACAATATAGTATAATAAAATAAAGTGCTGTAAAATACGGTAAATTACTGTTTTTAAGGTAACAAAATTGTTTTATGTGCTGTAAGTTGTATTACAAATACTGTAAAGTGGAAAACAGCGATTTGCTAGCAATCTTGATGCCAGTAACTTACTGTAAAATACAGGGATGTCATTTACAGTGTATGCTGTGTTGAAACAACCCAGCATAGGTTCATTTACAAACCTACAATTGGTCCTGTCCAGTATTTACCCAACCATGAATTAAAACAATCTAACATTTCTACACTATACAATGTCAAGTTAAATGTTCTGTGAGGATTTCTACATCATCTAGCTCTTACAAGCTATTTTGTTGGTGTTAATAATGGCATCTTTTTATAGAACTATAACCATCAATCTTATTGAAACCTGTGCCTTTTTTATCCATACACTCCTAAAGGTGCTAAAAAAGCCACAAAAGAACCATTTTTGGCTATATGGTTCAAAAGAAGACAGAATTGATTCACAAAATAGATTCACAAAAGGTTTTTTGTAGTGTATAAAGGTAAAAGGTAAGAAAGAATGGTTCCTCTATGGGATAGCTGAGAAGACTCTTTTGTATCACCTTTATTTTTAAGAGTGCATTTGGCCCCTGCTTGTATAAAGAATTAAAAGGTGATCCATAAACAAAACCCCACACCGTGTTCCTTGATGGCAGTTTTAATGATTGGCTTTTTATTAGATTACTGCATAACAGCTGTCTTCAGTTGAAATGGGCCCGAGGTAACGCTTTATGATTGAGCCTCTAATTAAATAACCTTACAACCACTGACAGTATTAAAGATCATGGCCTTGTGAGGTCTATTAAAGGAATAAACTCACAACGTCAATGTTCTGACACAAGCACATCTAATGTCAATATGTCTTCACACTTTGTTCTTCATTAGTATTCTCTGACCGACTACACCGTCTAGAACTATGATTACAGATATTGACAGACGTTGTATCCTTAAAAAAGGCTTCATACATTTCCTGATTATATTATTATATTACATTATATTATATTTAGACACAAGTTACCTCCTCAATGCAAATCACCCTGCTGAAAAAACAGCCAAACAGTTTGTTTTTAGATGGGTTTTGGCCACTTTTTAGCTGGTCAAGCTGGTGGGACCAGGCTGAAAGACCAGTTTAAACCAGCTACTTCCATCTTGAAGCAGCTAAGACCAGCCAACCATCTTAGCTAAGCTTCCAGCCTGGTTAAACTAGTTTTAAGCTGATGTGTTAGCTTGTCTTACCTGGTGGGTCACCTGGTCTTTCAGTCTGACAGCAAAAAAAAAAATGTCAAGAACCCCTCTACAACCTGCTTGCTAAAACCAGACTGAGAGACCAGCTTAAACCGGCCAACCAGCTTAGCCAAGCCAGCCTGACAAGCAAAAAATGTGTCCAGAACCCCTCTAAAACTGGCCTGCTAAACCAGCTAAAACCAGCCAACCATCTTAGGGCGCACTCCCACTATCCAAACCAAACCGCGCTCGGGCGCGTTTGACCCCCAAAGCCTGGTTTGTTTGACTAGTGTGATCGCTCCGTTCCACGCCCGGCGCAGATTGTTTAATCGCGCCGCGGCCGGGTTGCAGAGGTGGGCCGGAGCGCGGTTCACTTGGGCTCAGGCGCGGAAGGCTGTGGTGTGAGCGCAATCGCGCCTGAGCGCGATTCAAAAGGTGAAGACATCAGTTGCGCGACCACTCACCTTCATCTGCCTCCGTAAAAACCTTTTGCTGCAAGCAGCGGGGTAACGTGAATGTCTGAGCTGCACACGTGACAGATCAACTAAGCAATATGATGACATGTGAGAGGGCTGTCTGTAATCGCGCACCAAACGACTCCGAATAAAAAACACAGAGTTATCATTACGTTGGGTTCCAATGTTAAGAGAGAGCTTTACTTCCTGCTTTTTTCAAAACAATCGCATCTTAATGACGAAAGCGCGCCCGGACTCGGATCGATAAAAAGTACAGTGTGAGTGCGTGCACCTGGGGGAGTAGCCTGGTCAAGCTGTCTTCTAGCTGGTGTGTCAGCTGGTCTTTGCTGTTGGGTCAACTTCTCTCCCAGCCAGACCAGCTAAAAAAGTGGCCAGAACCCCTCTAAAACCTGCCTGCTTAACCAGCTAAAACCAGACTGAGAGACCGGCTAAAACTTGCCCACCATCTTAGCCAAGTTGGCTGAGCTATTAGCCTGGTCAAGCTGTCTTCTAGCTGGTGTGTCAGCTGGTCTTTGCTGGTGGGTCAACTTGTCTCCCAGCCAGACCAGATAAAAAAGTGGCCAGAACCCCTCTAAAACCTGCTTGCTAAACCAGCTAAAACCAGACTGAGAGACCAGATTGGCTGGTTTTAGCTGCTTTTTTAATAGGGCTACTGGATCTTTTATCCCCTGCCTGCCAAACCACCTAAAAAGCCAAGCATCTTAAGCTCGATCAACCCAGTCTCACCCCATTTCGTCAATATTTGACGACACTTGACCATTCGTCATATGTTGACGTGAAGGGTATACCTTTCGCGTCATTTTTTGACGAACTGGGGACTTCAATACTATTACGTCCGTTGCATTCTCTTTCCTATTTTATTACCATTTGCGCGTCGGTTTAGGGTTAGATTTACATAATGACATCCCTACCCAAACCTAACTCTAACCCCAACGCCAGGTGACAACTGTTTCTAACCCCAACGCCAGGTGACAACTGTTTAATTTCGCGTACACTGTTTAATTTCGCGTACACTGTTTAATTTCGCGTAATCTAACCCTAAACCGACGCGCAAATGGTAATAAAATAGGAAAGAGAATGCAACGGACGTAATAGTATTGAAGTCCCCAGTTCGTCAAAAAATGACGCGAAAGGTATACCCTTCACGTCAACATATGACGAATGGTCAAGTGTCGTCAAATATTGACGAAATGGGGTGAGACTGTGTTAGCTCGATTTAGCGTTTTTTTCAGTAGGGTTACTGGATGTTTTATCACCTGCATGCTAAACCAGATAAAACCAGACTGGGAGGGCAGCTAAAAGCAGACAACCAGTTTAGTCAAGCTGGTTAAAAGCTGGTGGGTTAGCTGATCTTATCTGGTGGGTCAGCTAGTCTTCCAGCCTGACCAGCTATAAAAGTGGCCAGAACCACTGTAAAACCTGCCCGCTACTCCAGCTAAAACCCAACTATGAGACCAGCTAAGACAAGACAAACATTTTAGCCAAGCTTCCAGTCTGGTCAAGCTGGTTTTAAGCTGGTGGGTCAGCTGGTCTTCCAGTCTGACCAGCTAAAAAGTGGATCAAACCCCTTTACAACCTAAAAGCAGACTGGGAGACCAGCTAAAAGCAGCCAACCAGCTTAGCCAATCTGGCTGAGCTTCCAGCTTGGTCAAGCTGGTTTTAAGCTGGTGGGTCAGCTGGTCTTTCAGTCTGACCAGCTATAAAAGTAGGGTGGCCATTCGTGCCAGTTCCGCCGGACACGTCCCGAACATGTTTTCGAGTTCGTTCTCCGGAAGTCGCGTTGCTCGACCGCATACGTCATCGAGGTTCTCACATTTCAATTAAAATACATTAGAAAATTAAGATTTATTTCCTTTAAGACATACAATCATTGTAGTTTCATTCTTACCTTGAAATGTAACGGTTGCTTTTCTGAAATTAAACCCGAAATATTAAACCTTGATGACGTATGCGGTCAACCAACGCGACTTCCAGAGAACGAACCTGAAAACATGTTCGGGACGTGTCCGGCGGAACTGGCACGAATGGCCACCCTATATAAAAGTGGCCCAAACCCCTCTAAATCCTGCCTGCTAATCCAGCTAAAACCAGACTGGGACACCAGCTAAAAGCAGCCAACCAGCTTAGCCAATCTGGCCGAGCTTCCTGCTTGGTCAAGCTGGTTTTAAACTGGTTTCAAGTTGGTGGGTCAGCTGGTCTTTCAGTCTGACCAGCTATAAAAGTGGCCAAAACCCCTCTAAATCCTGCCTGCTAATCCAGCTTAAACCAGACTGGGAGACCAGCTAAAACCAGCCAACCAGCTTAAACTCATTTTAGCTGTTTTTCCAGTATGACTACTGGATATTTTATCATCTGCCATGTGAACATTATACGTCTGATCTGTGTCTGTGGAAAAATTATGCTGGATAAGTTTAATGCTTAGACAGTTGTTTTATCAAATCCTTAATCCTAAGTATGCAAATTTTTATCAAGTTGTTAAAATCATTTTCGTTTTTTTTTTTGCTATAACCACAATTACCATGTACTGTAGGTTACTGTTGTAAATTTATGTACTGTTTAAAGCAAAACACAGGAACAGATTCCCTAATTAATGTCCTGAAGAGAAGAAAATGATTCATGAAATGGCTGCCAAAAGTTTGCTCCATCATTTTATTAATAATGCAGCAGGGTTTTCAGAAATAACAGCTTAATATAAAGCCTATTATTTATATTCCATGAAAGCGTACCACCCGCTCGATTTAACCGCGTCTGTTTACTGCGCACCGTGGGTGTGACCAAAACCAATTCTCACTCTTTAGGGGGCTTTGATAAAGTGTTAATGATCTGTGGAAATGCATGATTATTCAGTCATTCATATAATGAATCAAAATGCTGTTAAGTTGTTCTTGCAAACCCCATGAGAATAAAGAAAACAATAAATCAATATCATTATTAGTCAGGAATAAAGATGCACAAAATCATTTTCAACAAATAGCAGAATCAGAGATTTAGTTCCTATAGTCAAGGTCTTTGCTTGGCATGTATGGAAAGTGAGTTTGTGTGCTTTTATCAGAAACGGTTTGCGTACTGCAACTACGATGAGCCTTACGAACGGATGTGGGCGTCAGAAGCCGTGGTGAAGATGAAAACACTGAATCGGTGGAAGAGAGTCTGGAGGATCTCATGCCACCTCTATCTTCATCCTCATCATCATCGCAGCACAGAGCATGATATAGCGTTTTGTCATAGTAGTGGATCCTACCTCCAGATCCATAGAGCCAGGAGGCTTTTAGGTTATCTTGAGGCTTTAATGGTCCATTCAGGCCTGGTAAATCTCCACAGCTCTTATGATACACGTTTTGTTTTCTAGCTGCGGCCGGGTCTAACGGAGGAATATGCTTCGAGAGGTCACGGATGCTGGAAAACATCCCAGCTTGAAAGAGGTCATCGGGTGATCTCATGTGATCCTCACTGCAGCATGTAAACGTCAGGTCATCTTCAGGGTCAAGGTGAATATCTGATGTTAATTTGTCAATCTGAGCCACAACCTAAGGAGAAACAAAGAAAATTGTATCATGTTTTCAATCATAATTTAACTGGAAGCATTCAGCCAAAAAATGGTTCCTCTACAGCATAATTTAGCACCTTACTTTCTGTTTTCAGTCGAGAAGAAATTACGTTTTTTTGTGGAAAACATTCCAGGATGTTTAGGTACAGATTTGTACACATTTGGTACCAATTTGAGATACTAATATGTATCTTTGAGTAACTTTGATAAGCTCTCTGTGGTACCAAAATGTACCTATGAGGGACTAATATGAAGTATTTAGGTGCAAAACTTTACTTGTTGAAAGGGTCAGTGCCCCATGACAGGTCTCGCGGCGCGAATGAGGCATTTAGCGCGGCATCTAGTTCGCACGAATGGCGCAAATTAAGCATTGCCACATGAAACGCCCGAGTTGCAGTTTTTTTACTTTGGCAGAAAAACATTCCGCATTAACCAATCAGTAGCTTGCTCTAGTAGTGACGTGATTACAGGAAGCGAGCAGAATTGCAGAAGCCCCTCCCATGACGCGAATTTCCGCGTGAAGGTACATGCGGCTTTCACACGCGAATGAAGCGAATTAACTCAAAATGTTAAAACGGCAAACTAGACGCGGTTTTCGATTACCGTAATCACTTTTTTACGTGGTCGATTCAAAATCGATTCTTCATTTCTTTCCACAAACATTGAACGTAAGATTATCGTTAATCTAATTACTAGTCTTCTCCACTAGATGTCACCCTCTTTTTTCCCTTGCGCGATGTTACCAAGGAGTGAGAGGCGAGCCTGTCATTCATTTAGTCTTTATTCTAATATATTCTAATATAATATTCGTATATAATTTCTAAATTCTATATAATCTATATTCATTGAGTTGATCGAAAACTGAGTATAAAAATCGCCCCGAGAATTGGAATTGAACCGAGAATCGAAATCGAATCGATAGCTTGTGAATCGGAATCAAATCGATCTGGAATATCTGAATCGATACCCAGCTCTACTGTGAACCCACAGTTATATTGACGTCATTCAATCGGGAAGTAGAGGGTTGTAGTCCAAACCGGCCGTTAGCTTTAGGCCTTAATTATTGTAGGAATTATGTTAAAGAAAATATATCACCTGGCAGTGAACTTTGAGCTTTATCACTTTGCAGGTATTATTTATGCTCTAACAGCAACATTACACACTAACTAAAGTTTGAAAAATGGGATCAGGAAGAACGTGACCTTTAAGGCCGAATGATGGTTCATTATTTACACATAAATTTACACAGATTTTTTAAACCCCGCGTACATTGTATGCGTAGGTCACGCATGCGCCTACCGGAGAATGTAGTATGTAGTCCAGGAGATTGCATTTTGTCGCAATGCACATGCGTTAACGTCTGCGTACATGTGTCAAATTATACTTTGCTAGGCTGTGCGTTCAACTGTGCGCTACTACACTCCAACTCTTTTGGCTTAAAGCCCTAAACAACCTCCTACTAGCAACCACTCGAAACACCCTAGCAACCACATAGCTAGAAAAAGTCTATAGTTTTACAGGTATTGTTGGAAGAAACCATATACATTCCTTAGTGTTTGCTAAGGCATGTCTATATTTTCGCTGTGCAAAAGCCATAAATGAATAATAAGCATATATATCTCTCTTTCCATCTACCCCTCCATCGCACCCACCGGCATCAGAATATTTAATATCTGTTTGTGCTGAAGGGAATTTGTCCTCCCGCTGTGCCAGTAACTGTATCTTACATAACTCAACCATTCGCCTATCAATATTCTTTCCCTTGCTTTACGAGGCTCCTTTGCCGCACAGGGTCTCAAGGCCGATCCACAATAGACAAAAACAAAGCGCAGCGCTAGCATTCACACGGGCCTGTACTTTGATCAAAAAATCTGTCTGTAAATTTTAATCAGAGCTGAACACGACCGCGCGCGCGAGTATCACACATATATGACTATGTATGACAGAATGCCAAGATGATTAAAGCTTATACGGTCTCTGCAAACTCATTAAGTAGCTCTTGTCAATATTAAGCAGCAGGATGTGTTATTTGATTCCTTTGGTTTATAAAGATAAAAGTCACGGCTTTGAGTTAAAACAGTTAAAGTTATTAATGATGACGTCTCGCTCTGTTACTCAAAACCTTCGATTGGGACGAGCTCAATGCTTTTGTTGGTGCCAAACGCTTAGTTTTTCATAAGCATTCGTTGAGTAGCATTCAGTAACAGGCTGTATTATTACTAAACGTTTAGGATAAAGCAGATCAGCTATTCATGGGCCGCCGGGTAATGAGCAGTCAAATGTAAACAGGAAGAGTCCAAATGACGTGCATTCAACAGACCGAATATCCATTCAAACTGCACCTGCTGCTCCAAAACACACGCACACACAAAATATTTAAACAATGGGAGGCTTTTTGCAATGCAGACGAGAAAGGGCACGCGTGAACGTTACTGTATTTGCGAATGTATATCGAACCTGCCAGGAATCATAAGCGATGCACTCAGATATAAAGTTATCATGGATTTTTGGGGTTGAAAGCGTCCTGTGGAGGTATTACTGTAGATCATCTCTCATGCCCTGTTCAGCGCTGGCAGACGGTTCATGTTTAATGCATTTCTGCCAACCGTATACTGACTGGTCTGAGATCAGAGTGATCCTTGATAGGACAGTGTGAGTGAGTCAAGGTGAATTGACACGGTCAGGGAAGGATAACATGCATTGCAAAATACTGACCGTTAGAAAGTAATACTTGGAGGGGTAGTAATCAAGTGCGACGTCCCAAAGGATAAAAAGTTGCTTTTTTACCGTTTAGGAGACATAATGGCATTCTTAGTTATTTGAAACATCAACTTTGTCTCAGATGGTTTCTTGAGATCCCATAGGAGAAATGAAACTTAAACAATTGTTAACAGTAAGAGAGCAGAGTTATAAAATGAATATAAGTAGTATAGCTCACATAATTTGTTGTTGAGAAAAATCTGAAAAAGGGCTTATTGCTGGCTGGAGAAACAACAAGAGATCTCATTTATAATTTACAGTATTTTTCCTTGGGGTATGTAGACTTGTACTCACTATAAACTACTGGTAACATATTAGTCATATCGTACAATCTGAGGAAGACCAACCTGAAACTTACAAGAATTCGTATATATTAAACGAGTTTGAAGTGAATCGTAAAAAATAATGATATCACATACTTAACCCCACCCGTAAACCCAACGTCACAGGTGTGAAAGCAAATCATACAAAAGCATACAAATTTAGTCACGCAAATAAGACAGCAGAATAAAACAAGTTTACAAAAAGGTAACACTTAACAGTACCCTGGGTTCAGACTAGCAATGACTAGCAGTAGCAGAGCAACGCAATCTCAGCGACACAAGCCACAGTGACCGGATGGGGCGTGTCCAGTTGCGCAAAAAAGTTAAGAATAAACTTTTCTCAACTTTTTTGCGCAACTGGACACGCCCCATCCGGTCGCTCATGTCGCGAGATCGTGTTGCTCTGCTACTGCTAGTTGCTGCTAGTCTGAGATCTCAAATGATTAGCGACTTTTGGGAGAAACTACCAATGAGAGCGAAGCAGTGGAGTTCATGTCATCCGTCTCTTGTCAGTTACTGGAGTGGACGGTACACAATTGTTTATGACAATCAGATTTAGAAACGCCTCCTAACGACCTCATTGAAAGAGATGAGCGACACACAGTGACAATGTCGCTGGTAATGTGTACGTTACTTTAAGTTGCGTGCACAACGACAGTGACTAGCAATGATGTGCGGGTCAATTTAGAAACATCCTGCACCCGACCAACGTTTTTAACTAACCTGGCCGCAATTCGGGCCGCAATTATTATTCTTTTTTTTATAGTAGTAGCTGTTTAAAATAGTTAACTGGCATCTTTATTTTAAACGAGCCGATCCGGATAGCATTAAGCTTGCGGATCTGCCCCAAAGATTTTTGGTGACTAGTAACTGCAGAGCGATGCAATCTCATTATTTCAATAGAAGCTCAGCGATTCCAGCGCGATGAGCGACAGCGACTATTGGCGACTGGAAGTGGGCGTGTCCCGATGTGCGACAAAGTTCAGAATAGTTACCCCCTTGTTCAACCTGCCAGGTACTTTCTCCCTGTGTTTTGCCGTCTCTTTCAATGAGGCGTTTCTAAATCTCCCATCCGGTCACCAATGGTCACTTTCGTTCGTGTCACTGGAAGTTACCAAGCTTACATTGAAATGAATGAGATTGCGTCGCTCTGCTACTGCTAGTCGCTGGCAGTCTGAATGGGGCGTAACTTTATGCAAATGACGAGTGACTTTCGGGAGCGACAACCAATGAGAGTGAAGCACTGGAGTTCACGTCATCCGTCTTTCTTCATTTGCTGAAAAAACGTGCACTCATTTGTTAAGTTGTTACTGGGACAACCAGAATTAGGTATGCATCCTAACGACCTCATTGAAAGAGAGTAGCGAAACAAGTCGTTGGTGGTGTGCACACACAGTAAGTTTGTTAACTACAATAAGTAACATAAACAAACATTAACGAACAATACTTCTAAAGCAGTTATTAATCTATTTCAACCCTTTCATAATAAATATTTTAAATGTTGTATCTGTTAACATTGGGTACCACATGAGCAAACATTCATTTGTTACATTAAAAAAGATTAATGGTTACAAAGTTATACGCTGGGGTTAGGAGTTTGTTTAATAAAATACAATTCAGGTTATGTACAGTCACGTGTTTTCCCAATTAGCTATTTTACGGGGTCTTCAAACATCACTCATTTGATTGTAGCCAAAACAATCTGTTTTTAACCATGGAGTACTTACAGTGCTGTAGAAGTTACCGAACTTGTATAATGAAGTAATACAGTACCAAGTCTGATGTGATAACACAAAAACGAGAGACAAAGTCCATTTAAGCCCACCATCTCAATCTAATTTATGTAGCTGGTGCGGCAAATCCCACGCCATTTTAAAAGTTACAACCAGCTTATTATCCAATTTGTCTCAGAAGTCATCATACCTGCAGAAGTCTGAGTCCTGGAGTCAGATAATTGCCAAACCCCCCCTCCTAGGCTTTAAAACAAGAGAGCGTGAGGAACAACTTGTAACTATCTGGCCAATTTAAACTGTTTGTGTGACGAAGCTTCATCTAAAACCTGTCACCTTTTGTTATTTCTGCTATTGAATTCTTATCTGCATTATGGTTAGAGATCACAAATCATCGGTTTTGCTGACTTTTTCGTTTTGTTTGCTGTCAGTTATGATCTTGAAGTATTAAATTCTGTATATTAAAGGTGCAGTGTGTAACTTTTAGAAGGATCTTGCCATTTAGAAGTTGCCGTTATGTTTCGTAAGTAGCCGTAAACATTAAAACTGGCCTACAGAGCGCATTTTGCCCTACGTTGTCTGTCCTGTGGCAGCTACCGTAGATTTGCGTAGCATTGCGTTTCGAATAATTCGTTAAATTAGATGTTACTAATGAAAAAACATTTAGATGTAAAGCCAGTGTCTGACAGATGACAGAAATATAAGAGAAGCAAAAAAAATATATATATTTTTAAAAAATAAGTTGAATTGCAAATGAATGTAGTTCTAAACGTAGGTTTGGGAGGAGCCTAAACATTGAGGCCTGTCAATCATTATTATGTGCATATATATAAGGCAGCCTCCAAGCCTCTGCATCCATAATCATTAAAGGAATATTCAATTTTCTTAAAAGAAAAATCCAAATAATTTACTCACCACCGTGTCATCCAAAATGTTGATGTCTTTTTTTTGTTCAGTCGAAAAGAAATTATGTTTTTTGAGGAAAACATTGCAGGATTTTTCTCATTTTAATGGACTTTAATAGAGCCCAACATTTAATACTTAACTCAACACTTAACAGTTTTTGCAACGGAGTTTCAAAGGACTCTTAATGATCCCAAACGAGGCATAAGGGTCTTATCTAGCAAAATGATTGTCATTTTTGACAGTAAAAATAACAAATATACACTTTTAAAGCACAACTTAAGTAAATTATCTGGATTTTTCTTTTAAGAAAATGAAATATTCCTTTAAGATGATGAACTAATGAATTAGCCCTATTGTCATAGCATTTAAACTATACTAATTATAACATATTTAAATATTTTACAGTCCTAAAATATTATAATATATAATATAGTACCTAACTACTTTTTTCAGAGGATAATTTGACTACTTTTAATTAATAACTGTACTCAAAATCTGTCAGTCTAAATTGCTTGATAAAATTCGAGAGGAACCAAACAGCAATGACTGAGCAGTGTACAAGTTACACATGACAGGAAAGAAGTCGAAATTATGACAGATGTCTGTGGAAAAATAGAAAGCTGAAGGACGGATGGTCATGTGGCAAACCTAATAACCATAACAAGATGTCAGTATTAACAATAAGGCCCTGCCATGAGGCATGAGTGACAGATGGAGGTGTTAACTCGACAACAGCACAGCTACCGGTAATGCCTGAATATGACCACGGAGACAAATGAAACAAATCCAGAGGACCTGTGACTGAAATAAAGAGACAAATGCCAGTCGGGACGCTCCTAAACCTGGTGACAGTAATGAGGCGGATGGATATCCACCCGAGGAGAGAGATTAATTAAGGAGATGTCCTCTCGTATATAACTGAAGCAGTCGACCGGCACAAAGGGAGTTAAGTGTATGAGCTGTTGACAGGTGGGACGACATTGAAATCGTATTTTGTGATGCTTGTTGCGCGTGTCGTCTGATGCGCCGGGTGATAATTAGCCATCACAGATCACATCTTGCTTGTGTGGGGTGTCACGGTGGGTTTCGACAAGCAAGTCTTTCCCTTCTTAATGTAGCTGTTGGTTATAGTTTGGGTGATAAGCTGTCACGCCAACAGCTACTACTGTATGTAGATGTACAGTATCCCAGGGGCATGGATGTGTTTGTGACCTTGTGAGCGTTTTTTGTGTTTATTAAATGTCACAACAGATTCTAATGGCAATTTGTAACCTTTTTAGGTGTTGCCTTATTCGTAAAATCGTTCTCATTCTTACATTTTAGTACAATCTGCTTTTGCCTCAGGGATGCTGGGTTTAGGGTTGGATCTTCATTAATGGTTTTTTGACATAGTACATCATACAAAAACATATGATTATGTACAAATAATAAAATTATAAATTCCCATTAGATCAGGCTGAATGTGACTTTTGTACTTTTCAAGTTATGTATTTTATAGTTAAAAAGTTTACAACCATAATTCCATCAAAGCATGTACAATCATGAAACATATCAAGTGTACAATCCCAAAAAATGCATCTGTATAATCCTGAAACATTGCTAGTGTACGATCCTGAAAAGTTGCAAGTGTACGATCCTGAAACATCGTTGGTGTATGATTCTGAAAAACTTCTAGTGTACAATCCTGAAACATCGCTAGTGTGTGATCTTGAAACATCTCTAGTGTATGATCTTGAAACATCGTTAGTGTAAGATCCTGAAACATCGTTAGTGTACGATCCCGAAACATCGCTAGTGTATGAGTCGGAAACATCTCTAGTGTATGATCTTGAAACATATCTAGTCTACGATCCCGAAACATAACTAGCGTACAATCCCAAAACATAACTAGTGTACGATCGCAAAACATCTCTCGAAACGATCTAGTGTACGATCTTGAAACATAGCTAGTGTATGATCCAGAAACATCACTAGTGTACGATCCCGAAACATTGTTAGTGTACGATCCTGAAACATTGTTAGTGTACGATCCCAAAACGTCGCTAGTGTATGAGTCTGAAACATCTCTAGTGTACGATCCCGAAACATCGCTAGTCTACGATCCCGAAACATAACTAGCGTACAATCCCAAAACATTACTAGTGTACGATTGCAAAACATCTCTCGAAACGATCTAGTGTACGATCTCATCTCTTGTGTACGATCTTGAAACATAGCTAGTGTAAGATCCAGAAACATCGCTAGTGTACGATCCTGAAACATCATTAGTGTACGATCCCAAAACATCGCTAGTGTATTAGCCTGAAACATTGCTAGTGTACGATCCCGAAACATCGCTAGTGTATGAGTCTGAAACATCTCTAGTGTACGATCCCGAAACATATCTAGTCTACAATCCCGAAACATAACTAGCGTACAATCCCAAAACATAACTAGTGTACGATCCCAAAACTTCTCTCGAAACGATCTAGTGTACGATCTCATCTCTTGTCTACAATCTTGAAACATAGCTAGTGTACGATCCCGAAACATTGTTAGTGTACGGTCCTGAAACATCGTTAGTGTACGATCCCAAAACATTGCTAGTGTATGAGCTTGAAACACTGCTAGTGTACGATCCCGAAACATCGCTAGTGTATGAGTCTGAAACATCTCTAGTGTCCGATCCCAAAACATATCTAGTCTACGATCCCGAAACATAACTAGCGTACAATCCCAAAACATAACTAGTGTACGATCCCAAATCTTCTCTCGAAACGATCTAGTGTACGATCTCATCTCTTGTGTACAATCTTGAAACATAGCTAGTGTATGATCCGGAAACATAGCTAGCGTACGATCCCGAAACATCGCTATTGTATTAGCCTGAAACATCGCTAGTGTACGTTCCCGAAACATTGCTAGTATACGATCCTGAAAAATTGCTAGTGTACGATTCCGAAACATAACTAGTGTGGGATCCCGAAACATTGGTAGTGTACAATCCTGAAACATCGCTAGTGCATGTATGACATCACATAGCATAACTAGTGTACAATCCTGAAAAATTGCTAGTGTACGATCCCGAAACATCGTTAGTGTACCATTACAAAAGATCCCTAGTGTACTATCCTAAAGCATTACTACTGTACGATCTTGAGAAATCTCTAGTTTACGATCCCAAAACATCGCTAGTGTACGATCCGAAAACATCGTTAGTGTAGGATCCCAAAACATTGTTAGTGTAGGATCCCGAAACATGACAATTGTACGATCCTGAAACATGAAAATTGTATGATCCCGATACATGATAACTGTACGAACCTGATACATATCTAGTGTACGATATCGAAACATCACTTGTGTAATAAGAATGTGCATTATTATTGCTATTACTAAGTAGTAGAGGGCAACAGGGTTGCCTTTAAATATGTGTGACCTAATTATATGTCATTAAATGAATGTGTGATTATTGAAATATTCAACCAATTTACTTCTGAAGGTTCTCATACAACTGTTGCACCACTATGACACTAGTAAACCTAAAGCAAGAAACTAGCTATAGAAGCAAACCTCTTACACTAATAGCACTCACATAACATTCAAACCAGCATGCAGTGCATCCTTTACCTCTCGGAGCTCTTTCGCCACGTCCTTGAGCTCTGCGAGAACTTCCTCCAGCTGCTCCATGACCATCTTAACGTGCCTGCGGATCTCTGCTCTGCGGTCAGGGCTCTCGATCAGGTCAAGCTTTGGTCCTGTCACTGCGCCGTGAAACATCCTTCATGAGGGGATGACAGCAGCCGTGACAAGGGGAGAGGACTCTGGGCGTCATGTCTGAAGACCCTTACGGTGAGGTTTGGTCCCATCTGAATGAAAGACCAATTCTTGGGTCTAAACATGGTTGTTATGTAGGAAACTTCTGAATTGACATCACAAGTTCAGAGACTTTGATGTCAGGCAGTAACATGTCAAAAAGCAAAAAAGTTAGAAATAAAATGATTGTTCACCAAAACGCAGAAGTTTTTTGGCATTCCAGTCACACCAAGATGTCTTAAATGACTTAATTTAAGAAATATTTGCATTCAATATTGTTCATACATTGCAGAGAGCTTTATCAGCGCACTACCACTAACCAAAGTCACACTGCCGATCCAGGAGAGAGCTGTCAGGAAAATAATCCATCCCTCGTGACACCTGGGAAGACTGCAAAAATCTTTTTTTGAGATGTCAAGGATCCATGCAGCAAAGACAGACCACTCTGACAGAGAGTCAGAGTGACATCCAGGTTAGCTAACCCATCACTGAAATGATCAGCTTTCCATGCCGCTCCGTATGTCTATAAAAAGCTTCCGCAGAGTTCCCGGGCTTTGTTGTGCTCCCACTGTGTTCCCGCACCGGAGACACGCGCAACACCTTTGTTTCAATCCTGCTCTCTGTAACTCAGTAATGCTTGGTCTTTGAAACCTCCCCTTGCTCGTTTCTCTCTCACTCTCTCACCATAAACGCACATACACTTATCTTCCTCTCTAACGCATTTTCTACTCTTAATGGTTGCTTAATGTATACGTCATCATCTCACAACACACGCATCAATTCACTTCCGAGCTTGATTTTATTTTCATTCACTTGCTACCTCAGTTAATTCAATTCGGTGTGTTGCAGTGCAGGCTCGTGAATTGTGAATGCGTCTGCTCTGCAGCAATAGACGCGGACCAGATTATCCCATTAAGAAAAGTAATGAATAGCAAAGACGCAAGTAGGTACATCAGGAAATCGCTCGTCCTACCGTAATTGCGCGCGAGAGGGAGGGAGGCGCGCATATAACTGCCTGTATTCATTTTCTTGCTCCACATCACAAATCGACCGGGAACTGTGTCAGCAAGTTTCAAATCCCAATTTACCTGCTTTATAATGATTCTTCAAAACATCCTGCGAGGCATGTCCCGAACAAAGACCCTCATTATTTTTACTGAGCCTCTGGTGAGAACTCTGATAGGAGAAAAGCAAACATTGTTTGTTCGAAACAAGGTTGGGTCCACATTTCTTATCTTTTAATAGTCTGTACAACATTTTTGTAAAGTACAACCTTTTGTGCGACAGAAAGTTAGATTTTCTCTATGTCAACGTGTCAAAGAATCTTTCATACCACAGCCAATTATGATATTTCTGAGCTATTCATTAAATAAAAATAATAATGAATTATATAATAATTAATATTTTGTCGGTCTAATCTTAATATTTTAGGCTGAAGGTAGACTACAGCAACGGCTAAAATTGATTTATTTCATTTGAACAATATTTAAAGACTATAAATACGCACTCTCTCGCTAATTTTAATGTATTGCAGTACCCTTGTCTGCCAGTAGGTGCCCCCAAGCACAAAGGTGAAACTCCGGTCCGACTCCTAAAGCCGTTTGTGGCTAGAAGGGATACAGCTACGGACCAAATCTCGCCGTATAGCCCTGTTTTCACCGTAATCCTACACCAAACCTAGCCCTAAACCAAATATTTCACCGGATTTAGGCCGTAGCTGTATCCTATTTAGCCAGAACCGCTTTTTTTATCCTAATCCTACCTCTAACCCAACATCTCGCGAGATTTGGCCGTAGCTGTATCCTCTCTAACCAGAATTCTTGATATGTCCCTTTTAAAGGGGAAATATCATGAAAATCAGACTTTTTCCATGTTTAAGTGCTATAATTGGGTGCCCAGTGCTTATATTTACCTAAAAAAAAATATGAAAAAGAACAACCCAGTAACTTAGTTTTGGTAAAAAAATAAAAATTCTGCAAGCATGTGAAAAAATAGGTAGGCCTAATTGCTAATTGAAATTTGGCTCCCCCTGTGATGTCATAAGGGGATAATACCACCCATTTATCTGCCCTATCCAACCACGGCATTGCCATTTAGTGCAGAGATCAGCTCATTTGCATGTAAAAGGACACACCCAAAATGATCAAAGTGGCAATTTTAACATCCTATAGGCTAATAAATTATCTATATGGTATTTTGAGCTAGAGCTTCACATACATACTCTGTAGGCACCGAAGATTTATTTGACATCTTAAAAAAAGTCTTGTTAAATGTCCCCTTTAAAATACAGTATTTGATGACCGTGATCCCGGTGGATGGACTTGTGCAATAATGAATTATATTAAAAATGGTCTCTTCGCACAATTGTTCGTCTGATGGCCGTTTATTGTTGTCATTATGGTAGGTAGCCTATTTGACTAATGTTTTAATTTAGTAGTAATGGGTCTCCAACATGAAGTATTAAGATTACTTGAAAAGCCTGCAGCTATAATTGCATGCATTTAGGCCTACTGGTTGAAGCATAAAAGATCATTGAAGCAGATTTCATTTTATGAAAATGATTTGCTTTTCAGTTCAATATTGTTTGAACTCTTTGAAACACAGTTGTAAATCAGAAGATCATTTGTATTCTGTTCACATTTGTCACAGTGTCAAACTTCAATATTTTAATAACTGTCAGAGCAAGGGCCCTCTTTAAATAACATCACCCTATTGAGGTTTTAATTAAAAACCAGCATACTGCACAGTAAATACTATATAAAGTATGCAACAGGATATGCAATGACAAATGTTTCAGATGGTAGGCTGCTCTTAAATATGGTGGTTGATTTAAATTTCAATCCAGATTTGTGCAAAAATATTGGTGTCAAGACAGACAACATTTTCTTAATTTTAAATTAACAATTAAGATTGGTATTACTTTTCAGATTACTTCTTACATTGCAGGTTAAAACTGTTTTTTATGACTATGTTAGCAAATGCACAAGGTTATCATGTGTTTAAAAAAAAATGCAACACTGTGTGCAATTTACATTACACATTATCCTCCCAAATAGTATGGAAGTGTATACACCAAAAATAATGCAGATGGGGGCTTCTAGTGCCATCTACTGGTGAATATTATATATAGCAAATTAATTTCATAAAGCAGCATAAATAAACTTAGAGCCAGGATGCAACATTTTATGTTTACTATCCATCAAGGAGAGACCAAATAATATAAAAAGTAATTAAAATGAAACAAAACAATTCATTTCGGGAAAAACAACCACCTTCAGAGATCACAACAATTGTAATAACCTTATGTTTGCATGATTACTTGATTTGTTAATTTAGTTTTTATCAGGAAACTCAAAATATGTTTAATACAGCTGGGGGGGAAATATGGCTAAATGTGAATAAATTAATTGAACACATGGATATTCAATACAAAACAAAAATGAAATCCTGTAAAATAAAGTGTTATTCTTGTTTCAAGGTCAACAGTACATTCACTTTAAACAAATTAATTCACATCAACACACACATACACACACACACACAGACTGCCTTTGTACGCATAGCACAAGGTTTGATTCAATTCACAAATGCACCGATCACCACACACAACTCACTATACAAAGACAACTATCTGTTTTTGTTGTTACTGGCATCTTCGCTCACTTAACTTTACAGTAATAACAAGGCTATTTTAAACTGTTGGGATATATACGCATTATTATCAGGGCATTATTATCAGGAAGATATTGGATCTTGGCAAAGGACAGTGACTTTAGCTTTTGCTGGTGCGGCTGAAATATATCATTTTCTCTTTGAATTATACACGGCAGATATCGATATTGCGTCTGTCTGTCTGTGGTTGGTCAGAAAACAGAGGTAAAGTTTCATTTATATGATCCTCTGAGCAGCACCATAAACCCATGGATGTCAATTAGGGACAAAATCTCAGCCAAAGCTTCACTGTAAAAAAAAATTGTTGGTTCAACTTAAAAAAAAGTAAGTTACCTGGCACCTATTTTGAGTTAATTTCACTTAAAAATATTAGTTATCTAAAAAAATGGTTTTCAACTAATATTTTATTTTAAGTTGAATTAACTCAAAATTTTTAAGACAACCGGGTATTTAACTTTTTAAGTTGGACCAACTTTTATCCAGTGTTTAATCTGCATGTCCTGTCTCACCAAGTCCTTCTAATGAGTGTACTACGCATGACACTGCTCAAAACACTCAAATACGTACACGTAATAGAAAATATAATTTAAACAAAACAAAAAAAAATACATAGAAAACTCCCCAAACATAACATATATGAAATATATCGCACATTGGCTTATTGAACATTTCACAATTCTTAAAATGCTTGAAGGTATTTTACAAGCCTTGATTTAAACATCTAGATGAACATATGACATATACTGTACATTACTTCATTATTGATTATTTTTTGATATATTATCACCCAATTCTAAAGCCAACCAACTATTTATTACCAACCAGTATCTATCAATGCATACACTCTTTAAAATACATGTGCTATAAAGGTTTTTCACAGCGATGCCTTAGAAGAACCATTTAGACAAAAAATGGTTCTTCTGTGTCATCATGAAATACTTTCTTTTTTTCTTATAGAGCAAATATTTTTAGGAAATGTCGAGAGAAATTGCATGGCTTTTGGAGATGCAAACTGCATAATATATACCAGTAAATAATTATAAATATGATACCATATATACTGTATACTGTTTGTGACAATATTACCTAAAAGTGTGCTTTACTTGCAGGTTTTGACTCATTGCTCAGTGAAAAATAAACCACCCAGACATCATATTTTGATATTTACAGCATTACTGAAATTCATGGGTCTTGAGTAATTCGCAACCAACCATTACAATTTCAGTTATAACAGCCTCTTAAATATCAAACAATCCAATATATAAGGATTAAAATATGATGAAATACACACTATCGTTCAAAAGTTTAAGGTCACATAAGTGAAATGTTTCTCCTGACCTTACAAACCTTTTAATATGTGTGATTAAAGGGATAGTTTACCGAAAAATGAAAAATCTGTCATCATTTACTCGCCCTTACAGAGCCCCTAAGGGGAAATGGAGCAAAAATTAAATAAAGTTGAGTTTTGCGTGCGCACGTGAAACTATCGCGTGCGCACATGACACTACCGCGTTTAGTTTCTCGACGTGCGCAAAAGTGTAGTCCTAGCCATATCTGCCTAGAAAATCGCAACTTTAAATAAAGTTTTGTAAATAAACTAGAAACTAAATAAAGTTTAGTTTCGTGTGCACACGTGAAACTATCGCATGATACTTTGATTATTACGCAAAAATGAAAGTATAGTCTCAGCCGTATCTGCCTAGAAAATCGCAACTTTAAATAAAGTTTAGTAAATAAACTAGAAACTAAATAAAGTTTAGTTTCGTGTGCACACGTGAAACTATCGCATGACACTTTGATTATTACGCAAAAATGAAAGTATAGTCTCAGCCATATCTGCCTAGAAAATCGCAACTTTAAATAAAGTTTAGTAAATAAACTAGAAACTAAATAAAGTTTTGTTTCGCGTGCACACGTGGAACAATCGCATGACACTTTGATTATTACGCAAAAATGAAGGTATAGTCTAAGCCGTATCTGCCTAGAAAATCGCAACTTTAAATAAAGTTTTGTAAATAAACTAGAAACTAAATAAAGTTTAGTTTCGTGTGCACACGTGAAACTATCGCATGACACTTTGATTATTACGCAAAAATGAAAGTATAGTCTCAGCCGTATCTGCCTAGAAAATCGCAACTTTAAATAAAGTTTAGTAAATAAACTAGAAACTAATTAAAGTTTAGTTTCGTGTGCACACGTGAAACTATCGCATGACACTTTGATTATTACGCAAAAATGAAAGTATAGTCTCAGCCATATCTGCCTAGAAAATCGCAACTTTAAATAAAGTTTAGTAAATAAACTAGAAACTAAATAAAGTTTTGTTTGGCGTGCACACGTGGAACAATCGCATGACACTTTGATTATTACGCAAAAATGAAAGTATAGTCTAAGCCGTATCTGCCTAGAAAATCGCAACTTTAAATAAAGTTTAGTAAATAAACTAGAAACTAAATAAAGTTTAGTTTCGTGTGCACACGTGAAACTATCGCATGACACTTTGATTATTACGCAAAAATGAAAGTATAGTCTCAGCCATATCTGCCTAGAAAATCGCAACTTTAAATAAAGTTTAGTAAATAAACTAGAAACTAAATAAAGTTTTGTTTCGCGTGCACACGTGGAACAATCGCATGACACTTTGATTATTACGCAAAAATGAAAGTATAGTCTAAGCCGTATCTGCCTAGAAAATCGCAACTTTAAATAAAGTTTAGTAAATAAACTAGAAACTAAATAAAGTTTTGTTTGGCGTGCACACGTGGAACAATCGCATGACACTTTGATTATTACGCAAAAATGAAAGTATAGTCTAAGCCGTATCTGCCTAGAAAATCGCAACTTTAAATAAAGTTTAGTAAATAAACTAGAAACTAAATAAAGTTTAGTTTCGTGTGCACACGTGAAACTATCGCATGACACTTTGATTATTACGCAAAAATGAAAGTATAGTCTCAGCCATATCTGCCTAGAAAATCGCAACTTTAAATAAAGTTTAGTTTCGCATGTGCACTGGCTAGACAGAGATGGCTAGGACTTTTGCTTTCACGTGCGTACGCGATAGTTTCACGTGCACGCACACGAAAGTTTCGTGTGAGCATGCGAAACTAAACTTAAACAAAAAAATATTCTGCACATGAAAGTTTCACGTGAGCACATGAAACTAAACTTTAGATTTTTTTTACTTCAATGTCACCTAGGGGCTCGGTACACCCTTATGTTCTTACAAACCTGTATACATTTTTGTTCGGATGAACACGATGAGCCACATTGACTTCCATAGTAGGCAAAAAGAATATTATGGAAGTGAATGGGGCTCATAAACGGTTAGTAGGATACAAATACTATGGAAGTCAGTGGGTACTGTCAACTGGGTGCTTACCATCATTTATCAAAATATCTTTTTGTGTTCAACAGAACAAAAAAAAAACATTTTTGGGGTAAACTATACCTTTAATGTTAGTAAGACATTATTATTTTGTTAGGCTTATTATTATAATTTTGTTGTAAGACAAAACATAATTGTGCAAACATTAGTTACTTTTCCTACAAAAGTAAAAACATATTTACAGTAATGTTTTTGAAATGGATGACTCGGAAATAATGAAGAAAAAGCAGCCAAAACAGCCCAGAATAGATGTGAACTCATTCAATACTGTTAAAAAAGTATCTCAGGATGAACCTAAAGCTGCTTCTTTAATCAATTTTAAGAGTACATTTCTACAATTTATAGTGATGATTAATTATTTTGGATTTTTTGTCACAACATAATTCCCATATTTCTATTTGATGAACTTTCTACTTTTTTTAAAATGTATGAAAATATATAAATAAACAATACCTAGTTTAGTGACCCTAAACTTTTGAACGGTAGCGTATAATGTTTCTTTGTCTTACAGTAGATATTTACTCTTTGTTCAAGAGTGTCTATTGAACTACAGATGTACAATATGTACATGTACAAATATTTCTTCCTAACGGTCCTGTTAGCCAAACAGCTGTAAAATGAGACGATTAAATCCTGAGGTCACAAAAACAATGTTAACACAACCACACGTTCTAAAATACCAACAAACGACACAACTAAAAATAATGTAAACATATGGTTTCCCTGTACCTTTACGGCAATTAAAGAAACAGTCAAAAAAGACCTTTGTAGTTGCACTTTTACGCCTCTCTGTGCTTAAAGCAAACGTTCCTTCGTAAGATGTGAGAGTAAAAAATGCATTTGCGAAATTGTTGAAAGTGTTAAATACTATTAGCCAAACGAAATATAAACTGCCTTGCAAACACCACACAGACGAATCTCAAAGGAATCTAGTTACTAAGCTCTGGAATGTCTCCGTTTTAGTACAGCCATTTTTAAAATACAATAAGTGAAGAAACACTACATAACCATTAACGAAATCTGCCGTAATACCGCTGATACCTTCCTATTGATGGGGTCCAAACGCAACTCTAGCTCACACTGTTAAAACCGTTTTAGCAAAATCGTATGCATTGCTGTAACCTATTCGAATTCATATTGGTCAATAGTTCCTCCCAAATACCCTGTTACTGTCCCTCCCCCCTGATGTGGCTATAAACCAACTACATTGGCTCGTTATAGTTATAGGTTGGGGCGGCCGAGTACTGCTGTTGCACGGCCCCCTGCGCGGCCCCCATCGCTGCCTGCTGTGCTGCCTGTTGGACTTGAGGGTTCTTCCAGGCGCCGGTGGTCCATTCTTCCTGAGCTTTGCTCATGCTGCCTCCGCTACCACGGTACATGTTGTGAACCTAAGTGAGAGGAAAATGTTATTGGTTAATGCTTGATCTTTCGTAGATGGGTGATTCTCACGAAATTAGACTTATGAGGTGTCATGAAACATTTTGATAAAAAAGTAAATGAGTATCAAAATAAGAAGCATACAGTTACAAAGATTTCTTCATGTACTTTTTTGCACATGATTTCAAATCATACAAACCAATTATTTTGTTTTTTCCACATTTAAGGGGAACATTTTCATTACCGCAATGTGTCCATGACTGGATTTGGGGGTTTTTGACATGGAAATATTTATAATTAAAAAATCTAAAAAAATAAAAAGGTTCAGTGCATGTTATACGATAAACATTTACAGTAAAGAAACATGTGGTATTTGGTGATCATTGGTAAATGTAGAGACAATAATAAGGAATATAAATGTGTCTAAGACCAATTTTCTCATCCTCTGCAACAATTTTCAATCCTTGTTTAAGCCCTCAAGGAACTAACATTTAAAAAAAATGTTGGAAGGGACATAATTGACTGTGACACTCAAGATGGCTACCAGGTAAGCAGTTCTTATTTTTTCTCTCCATATAAAAGACATTTTACTTTTTAGTTCTCATTACCGGAACATGAGTTTGTAAATGCATATAATCATGTTGCGGTAATGTAAATAATTCTATAGGAAATATTTTTTAAATCCTCTAAAAATAATAGTTATAGTAAATTCAGACCTTAATCTTATGTGCAAAAAAAAATGGCTTCAAGGGCTTTTTAAAAATTCTGATGCTGGACACCTTCTAAATCTGGATTTTGTGAGAAATGTGATTGATTGCAATAAAAAAGATAAAACGATGAAAGTTACCCTGGTGAGGGCAATGAAGGAAAGCACAGCCACGGCAGTGAACATTATGGTTGGGATAAGCATAACAACGGCAGAGCCGATATTAGTGCTGAAGAAAGTGATGGTGGCCAGCCAGCCGCTGTAATAAAACAAACAAATGTTTTTTTTTTTGATTAGCAAAGCATTTGAATAAAGATTTACATTTTTGATCTACCCTAAACATACAAGTTCTTTGTAGTCAATAATTGTATCGCTTAAAAGGGCATATTTAAAACAGCTTGAATGCAACACTTGCTATTCCATGAATATGCAAATTAGTCCCCGCCTCCACTCATTTGCACCAGCTTCTACTAGCTTCTAGCAGATTAACACGATGACGATTGGTAATAAAATTAGCATTTTTCACACTATCCTTGGAAAACTGCAAAACTAGCAAATGTGTTGAGGGATAATTTTAATTTGCATATTAAAAACACGACATATGCATATTATGAATAACATTAAACACTTGATTTTCACCACAGGGGGACTTTAAGTACAATGAGCGGTTCTTACCAAACTCCCCATCCTGGGATTCCAACAGTCTGAATGATGCTTATAACCACCTGTGCCATGAATACGAAAAAAAATGCCATGAAGTTGAAAGAGCTGTCTGTCCTGTAAGAGAAGGAGAGTATGGGGTTAAGATAACGATTGTATGCACGTTTAGGATTAACCGATTTGAAAACATAAGTGAACTCACTTGAAGGCTTTATAGATGGGCCTAAACCAGCACACGTATGAGCATGGGGTGAACAGTATCAGCCAAAGAATGGCCATCCCAAAATTTGTTGCCCCGCCTCCACCGCACATCCAAGCCAGACAACCAATCAGGTTCGTCGCTAGGGTGGCGCTATTTACTACGAGGAAGAAAAACAGTTTTTTAAATAACACATTTTTAATTTGCGTCCCAATTCACATACTATTAATGCTAAATAATAAATAGTATCTAAAATTATTATTAGTGTGTCCCAAAAATCTTTATGTGCCTGAATGGTTTACCATTTACATGAAATTTTTAAGTGCAGATACATGCATACTTTTCCATTGCATGGTACCCCACGGTTTAGGTCGAGTCAGCTCACCTCACTTTGGCTTGATTAGCTTTTCCATCAAGTTTAGTAACACTTCGGAGTGGGAGGGATTACAGGCGTGTCGTTATATTTGCGCTGCCTACTGCGGTGACATCATACAAGTGAGAGTGTCGTTGTCCACCACAAAATAAAAAATTGAACACAATAAATAGATGTTTGCACATCGCGTTTATCACTATCTTTATCTCACATAACATCTTCTGTACAAACACGTGTGTCGCCGGTCGACATGCTCCGCTAAGCCTCATTTAAGTTGCATTAAAGCATATATGTGAATGTGCGCATCGCAAATGTGCCGCCACAAACTGCAAGTCTGGAAAAAAACTGTTATGGTGTTCCTGATTCTCAACCTGTGGATGTTTCTCATCGCTAATAGGGAGTTTGGGAACTAACAGCAAAGTACAAATGACCACTGGTTTACTCGAGACAGCGCAAGCTAGCATGAAGGTAAAGCTTATCTTTTACATTATAGCTGTGACGCTAGTAGTGACGATTCTCTCAGACCAATCAGTGATCTACAGTGTTTTCGCGTCACGTTTTGGTATCTGCTCAGCTCGCTTGGAACCGCAACCGACGTGGTACTGTACTAAAAAAAGTATCGGGTACCATATACTGCACCCAGTGGAAAAGCCCCCAAAAGTAAGCTGACCCGACCCAAACCAAACCGTGGGGTACTATGCAAATTGTTAAATAAATCAGGCTACAAAGGTTAGGTGGTAGTATGTCCCAGTACTTGCATACTCTTGCTACGCACTAAAATGTACATACAGTACTTTTCCCATAACAAAAACAGCATATATTTTTATGGCATAGTGTAGGTGAATTGGGACACAGCATCTATAATTTAAGCTTGCATTGGTAAATAGTATATTTTAAATCTAAAAATAAATTTACACCTTTATATCACATCTGTTGCAACATGAGAGATGCTGGAAAACAGCACATTTTCAGCAAAACAAGCATATTTTTAACACACAATGAAGTGTGAAACTGTTCCGATATAGTGTGCTATTAAAAAAGGGAACCTTTATCATACCTTTCAAAAGCAACGCTAACATTATGACAACCCATAACTGTATTCATGAATTCACAGATCAAAATCAAAAACCTGTTTCTCTGTCACTGTTTACAGTGGAAACAATCGCAAATAATGCCACGTGACTGTAATCCACTCCACAGCACACACAACACAATGAACAGCTGCCTGTCTGCACAGGATAAACTTCAAATATAATGGTAAAATCCAATAAAGGTTGGCATATTTAACAACGTACGTATCCATAAGTAATACAGCCGTTTGCACATGGTCCGGTGTTGATCTGGAATCTCGTTGAAGTCCTGGTAGAAACATGGCTTCAATGGGATGAACCGTGGAAGGGGAGGAAAATTGTTTTCTGTAAACCAAACATTTAAGTTGAACTAAATAACAGTTTAACAGTAAATGTGTAAGATTGTATAAACAGTCGTCATTGGTTCAAGAAAGTCAAATGTCGAGGTCTCACCTGCCATGGAGTTTCTTTGTGTGTATCACCTACGTCAAACTTTAATATCCAAATCCCTGTTTGAAAAACAAATACGCAATTATAATACAACCTCATAACCACAGTTTATATTTCAACTTAGTCTTTAAACATTCCGAAAAGTAAAAAACAATAAAAAGCTTGTGCTATATAAAAACAACAGGAATTTTCTTCATATGGTTTTTCCTATTCATGCCAGGTATCTAATTAATGTAAATGATGGCATTCCTCATTCAAGATTGAAGACATTTCCATTGGGTAAGTTAACCATTGTTTTTTTATTATAGTAACATTATAGTATATGTCCATAGTAAATGTTTATTATAGTAAGTGTAGTAACCATATTTTTAGTGGATTGATTATGATAAGTATCACCTACAAATATCATGCTTAAACTATTGTTACCACTGGGATATACTTTACTATTTACTATAGTAGACTGCAGTAAAATTACTAGATACTAAAAGGGGCCTTTGCACCTTATCATAGTAAACATTAAGGTATAGTACAGTATTTATTTACTCCAGTTTTGTCAGAATTCTTCGATTAACTGTAGTTAATACTAGGGATGCACCGAATCCAGGATTCGGATTCGGCCGAATAATGGGCTTTTTGACGGGGTTCGGGTTCGGCCGAATCTTACATTTTTTTTCCACCGAACCGAACCCTAAGCTTGCGTTACGCTGGTCGACGTCACGCGGCCGTTGATTACACACATCAGATGCTGACGTGGAGATAAGTGTTTTTTTCCGGTGAGCCTTAGGGGCGTTTTACATTTCGTGGACGCACCTGGAAAAACTAGCGCATCGCACCGCATCGCTTTCATTGTGCTTTGCAGTCGGGCTATCAAAATGCATCCCCGCCCTGCCCATCGGGCTATCTTGACTTATAGGGAGGAAAAAATGCTTAGGTATTCTCTCAAAGATTTGGATGGGTAACTGTGGTGCATGAAATTCAGGCATTGGGTATTTAAATTGCATTTGAGCGCACACAGAATCGCTCTTAAAGCGGCAGTAGCCCCTGTTTTTCTGATCGAAAAAATTATCCAATCTGGATGATCCAAACTGTGAGTTTAGTGACCCACTGAACCACTTTTAAATGGTGGGTATATCTGGTGTGGGGGTGAGCAGGAACAGTTGGTTTACATGGAAATCCAGTTTTTTTGTTTGTTAAAAAAAAAACAGCATCAAAACAACAACAAGAATAGCAGATTAAACATTGTGGTTAGAGGCCCTATTGGCTTTGTATTGGCAAAATTTCGGGCTACCAAAAACTGAAGAGTGGCTGCCTGAAGGGCTACCAGGGATTTTGAAATTTTGCGAGCCCTGTAATGGAATAAGGATGCGAGTAGGATTCGGTATTCGGTTTCGGCCGAATCTTAAACAGTGGATTCGGTATTCGGCCGAACCCATAAAATCTGGATTCGGTGCATCCCTAGTTAATACTACATAATACAACTATAGTGTATTTTAAAAATGCATAGTAATTATTGCAATATGATAATTACATAAATCAACCATGGTTTTACTGTTACAACCAAAATACTATGGTTACTATAGTTAAACCATGGTCAGGGGCGCTGCTAAGGATTTTGGGCCCCATGAAAAGAATCTTGACAGGGCCCCCAACACAGCTGAGACTATTTTCATATTAATTTACATAAAACCATGCGCTTTTATGGTATTTTGACTACCAATGGGGTGAGAAAAGTTTACTTGAATTAAGTGTTTAAGAAAAAAGAAATCTTATTTCACAAATTTTTTCTCACCCCATTGGCAGATCATTTTGCTTGTTTTAAGGACAATTTAACTTAAATTGTATATTAATTTTTCTTAAAACTAGACTCATTTACTCATCAAGAAAAAGCATCTTAATTTAAGAATTTTTTGATATTTCTACTGAAAACAAGACAAAAATACTAAGTAAGAAAGTCATTTTTTGCAATGTTGAACTAAAACTGTGTATTGTTATTTTTTCCAGCGTTTTCTTGACCTAACATGGGGAGAAAATTTAGTTCCCTTATCATGCACTTTTAACACTAGAACAGCCACCAGTAGTCATTTTAACTGCAACATTTAAACTTATGCATTGCAAAAAAAATTATTTTCAAGAAACAAATTCTTAGTAATTTTTTTCTTTTTTCAGTAAAAATATCAAAAAATTCTTAAATTAAGATGCTTTTTCTTGATGTTGATGAGCAAAACGACCCAAGAAAATAAGTCTAGTTTTTAGACCAAAATATTACATTTAAGGGATTTTGTGCATAAAACAAGCAAAAACAATCTGCCAATGGGGTAAGCAAATTTTTCTTGAATTTAGTGTTTAAGAAAAATGTTCAAGATTTTTTTGCAGGCAAATTGGGTAACATAATGTCGACCCTTTGCCTCTTTCACTTCTTATTTTTTTCTCTTTCCGTTTTTGACTTCCAGATTTTTGAGGCATTTTCACTTCCTTGTCAGTCAAGTTGATATTCTGCCGACGCTATAAGTGAAGTCAAGCTGTGTTCCCTGGATTATACAATTTGGGCGGACTGAACCATTTTATGATAATTGAGAGGGGGGCAAGGGGCCCACGGACGTTTGTGTTTCCTAAACAAATAATTTTTTTGATACCAGGAAACAGCAAATAGAATAATTTAAAGTTAATAATTTTTACTATTAAATATTTTTAGCACCAAAATTTTGGGGGCTTCTCTGGGCCCCCTCTTACCCGTGGACCCCGAGAATTGTCATTGTTTACCCCCCCCTTTACAGCACCCCTGACCATGGTTACCACAAAATAACCATAGTTATGCAACAAAAAACACTGTTACTGAAGAAAAAACAATGGTTTTGCCAATGGTATTCTATATGCCAAACATCATGCTCAACAAAAAATTAATTGTTAACTTTGGTAATTCATAAGGAAAAATTTGTGGTTACTATTGGTTTACTTCAAAATAATTAATTAATAATTAATTTTTCTAATGGTTCATCTATAAACAATACACAATCCACAGCATTATGACACTGATTTTGAAACACTGTTTTATTATTTAATCCATCCCACATGAAATATACTACAGTATACAGAATACTATGGTATTTACTATAGTATTCTGTAAAATATTATACAAATATTACCCACTATACTGTAATATACTATACTATACAAAAACACTATTATGAAGAACTTTTACTACAGTTTACCATAGTACATATAGTATAGTATATAATAAAGCATTTTTCTCAGGTTTGCTGTTGATTTTAAAGGAAAACTATGTGAGGCCTGGTTACCGAATCATCCCTGATTTATCCACCGTACAGCTGTCGAAATAGACACAGAATAATGAAATACGATTACAACGTTAAAATAATCGACCGATTATTCATAGCATTTATTAACATAACGTTATTAACTTATATTATTATCAGTCATATTTTTCTGGTTTGGATCTAGCAGCTAAACGCGGTAGCGATGTGAAGGACATAGAAAGGTGGATATAGACATGTAGTAAAACGACTATCTAGTTATCCTAACGTTAGATTGCATTTATCCAGCCCGACAGATTTGAGATTAAAACGCATCGTAAGATTTGAAGGAGAACACAAGGGCAAAAATATTTTTTTGTATCAAGATCGAAAAGAGCGCCCTTCAGATGAAAAGATGGATTGTTTATTTGGCCTTAACTGGATCGCGTGCCAGTTTCATCCACCACAAATGTGTAAATAATACCAATAAAATAAAATAAAACATTGGTGTTGCTCACCGCCTCGCGCGATCACGACGATGCCCGGCTGTGCTAGCGTCCACTCACATGTAATGAATCACTGTCCATTCAATGATCGATGCACTTGCAAAGGGAAATGATTAAATTTCGTTATGTTATAAGATGTGATTTGGGATATGGGAGTAAAAACAATCACGTCACGATCTTCCTACACACGCACGCAAGCACGAATGAGTTGGGCGAGGGATGATCGTGTGTGATGATGCTGAATAATAGGCGTGTTCGTTCTTTATGCGGCTCTGCGCAGAAGATGATATCACAGTGCCGCGAGAGCACACACGTCGAAGCGTTCTCGCGGTGCTTAGATGTCATTCGCCGCTCGGTCTGCGCAGTGCCGCATGTGCCCTAAAATCAGCTGCACTCGCGATGCTTCATTCCGCCACTGTGTTGCTGCTCTCCACGGTACTGAAGCAAATTACACAACCGGTAAAAAATACAGTTTAAGAGTTTAAGGTCACGTCAATAAACCTTTTCTCGTTTTTAATGCTATATGCTTATAATCTACCTGATATCAAAATTGATGATTTTTTTTGGCTTGTAGACTGTATTTAAACATGTTAGCTTCAGTGATATCTATAAGTGTTTTCCAAAACACTGACAAAATTCACGTTTAGATATAAGCATTAAAAGCAAACTTACTTAAGTTTTTCTCTTCAATACATGTCGATATTTTTATGACGTCATTCTGCACTTCAGCTACTCATTTGATTGGTTAGGCCAAACCAAGCATCTGGTGTGTTTACAGCATAGCTTTAACAAACACATAAACCTCACATCAACTGTATAAAAACCTTTACAGGTTGCTCTTAATACTGTGCATGCACAAATGTTACCAAGTTCTTGTACAGAGCCCCAGTGAATCATTCGTTTTTAATGATTGCTGATTGGCTCATTTCACTGGAAGGAGACAGCTTTGTTGAGGGCTGCACCTTTCCCCATTTATACTAATAGAACTGCACCATCTTGGTAATATCTATAGTCTTTAATTAAACATAGTCCCCTGAAAACCAAGCCCTTAAGTATTTGTTTGTGTTGTGTGCCACTTTATGGGAGCATGAAATATAGCTGGAAGTCCTGCCCATTGAAAAACCTTTAGGACAAGTGTTTAGGAAAACTTTTCCTTTTTTACTCTATAATTAAAAGCATGATTTCCAGTGCAGATTGTAGGTTGGACATCTGTGGTCCTCTATCCCTCAACACAATGCTGACCTCATTTGTTTATACATAATTTAATTATTGATAAAGTCAATAAATGCTTTCAGATATTATAGTGTTTCTTCAGATATTTCTCACTAATGTTCCTTTTGTTAGGCTTACATGTAGGTCACATAAAAATTGGCAATGTTTTATAAGACTTCATCATTTCTGCTACTTTGCTACACTTTTATTGTATTGATTTTATTGTTTAACATTGTTTTAATACAATTTGAGATGTTGTGTGTGTAGACATTTTACCAAATTATGCAAAAGTGTTAGAAAATATTATTTCATTATATAATAAGGACACGCAAAACGCTAGCTATGAGTTTAACCGCATGAAGACAAAAGTTGGTCATAATTTCATAACAAAAGTGTTTTCCATTTAATTATTGTTTTAAAAACAATACATAATTTAAGATTATATTACACTTGCATTAAAATGACACATGCTTCTATGATGTTTGTATGTCCACTGTTTGTCATTGTTAGTAGACAAATTCATTAAACTAAGAGTGATCTGTTGTATAGGACTTGATGTTGATATCCCTTACTTGAAATGCATTAAGGAATATCAACATCAAGTCCTAGATCAAGTGAGAAAAAAAATAAAATTTTAACTGAGTTTAAGGTCTAAAATTTCACTAAGCCAGAGTTGCAAAAAACAAACAAACAGTGAAATTAAACTTTACTGAAATTAAAATAATAGTACTTATTTGATTAGCCCTTTCCACAGACAAGCAGACAGACAGATCAGATGTCCCCGCATGGAGTCTGTCAGAGTTGTCCGCCAAAGCCATTAAAGGAGGGGTCCATGATTTTTGAAAAACACTTTCGGGTCGAAAACCAAAACACACTTGTAGCCAATCAGCAGTAACGGTACATTCACACGGGGCGAAACCGTTAACGCTTGACGGAAGGCTTGTCTGAAGCGTGGCCTACAGCCAATCACAGTGGCCGCAGCACATGCTCCACTTTTTTATAAACGTAATTGGCTGGCTCTGGCTAGGTTATTTGCATCTGATTGGCTGACGCACACGTTGCCGCTTGAAAAGTTGAGAAATGTTCAGACAAAAGTTCAACTTCTGCCGCGAGCAACGGCACTGACGTGGCACCGATGGATCCACAATTCAGTTCGGCAACACATGATGTCACCCATTAAAAGTGGATGGGAAGCGTTAACGCTTACGCCCCGTGTGAATGTACCGTTAGGGGCGTGTCTACTAACTGACATCGTTGCCTGGGTTGCGTATGTGTGGGCCAGGTCTATCAAATGATGGTCCAGATTCTATTGGAGTAGGGGTGTGTTTGTTTAGGTGATTTCAAATGTCAACATTTGCTTTCAGAGATCATGCACCCCGCTTTAAATAGCACATTCCATTAATTAATTTATTACATATTTTTATATTGGCTTGTTTTATGTATGCTAACATTTTAAACAATGATAAAACATATCAACAAGTAAAATAAAAAAAATGTTTTGAGTAGACTATATAAAAAAGTAGCCCTCCAAATTGTTTATCCATTGTGGTGGCCTTGTTTACAAAAAGTAGAGACCATTGTCTTATATGTTATGTGGCGCCCCCTGCTGGTACGATCAGTCAGGTGAGCTGAGCACCAGCAGTTTTGGCCACGTTTAGCTTCCGGTAGCTGTCAGATGCCTGGAATTCAGGCCGATAAGGTAAGAGAAATACCTGAACAGTTTTCTCATATTTTGAATCGTTGTATTTATAGGAAGAATCCTGAGTTTTCTCACTGCAAAAACGATACAGGATGTGTGTGGTGAAACTTATGAGAATTCCTCTAATGAACTCGGCTAAGTTAGCAGGCTAAACATGTAAACAAACATACGACAGAGCTAAGTTAAATAAAATCACAACCGAGCAAATAACTACAGCATTAACAACATTGCTAGTCGATATTTAAAAGGTAATTTTAAATAGTTAAGCAAGTTGTACGTTTAGCTAGCTGCCTTAAAATGTGCTAACAGCTAATCTGCAAGCTAAGTTCTCCTCATTCACAAAAAAGTTATTTACATCTGTACGTCAAAGTTTCAGATAGAAATATTTTAGTAAAATGTCTTTAAACTTTTAATCGACAGTATACAGAGTCAGGAAATTGCTTTGTAGTGTGTACTAGTCAGTGTACAGTGATTTGCATTAAATGAAAATGATGTATTTTAGTGTTGGGAATGGAGCCGCCTCTCCCGACAGCCGCAGTAAGAGAGCTCGTGTGCTCGTGCCTCCATCGGGACCCTGTAGCGTCAGATCTGCGCTGTAGTCTTTTCGTGGCGGCTGTACAGAGCTACAAACATGATTCAGTGCTCAGACCCTTTCCTCCTCGCTATCTGAGAGGAGAGATTAAAGACTTTGAGGAGCTGGTAAGACATTGGCCATTTGGCTAATATACTTTCACAACAGGTGCATTTTACAAGTCTTGTGTCCTTTACAGCAAAAAGATGTTGACACTTTACCAAACGTTAGGGATTTGGTACGTCTGGGACACGGAGATGGAGACCATCACCTGGCTCTTGTACACTGGGTTCTGTCCTCTAAGAGCTTTGCTGTGAAGACCCTCCAGAAAGAAGAAGTATAATTAAAGTTCTCTGTCTGTCTGTCCATCCGTCTGTCTGTCTGTTTGTCTGTCTATCCATCTATCTATCTATCTATCTATCTATCTATCTATCTATCTATCTATCTATCTATCTATCTATCTATCTATCTATCTATCTATCTATCTGTCTTTCTGAACGTCCATTCATTCATCTATCTATATTCTGTCTGTCTTTCTATGTGTTTGTCTGTTTATCAATCTATCTGCCTGGATGTTCGTTTTTCTATTTATCTGTCTGTCTGTCTGTCTGTCTGTCTAGGCATCTGTCTGTCTGTCTACGCGTCTGTCTGACTGACTGACTGTCCGTCTGACTATCTGTCTGTCTGTCTGTCTGTCTTTATATCTATCTATCCATTTATCCTTTCATCTGTCTGTCTTTCTGAATGTCCATCCATCCATCTATCTATAATCTGTCTATGTGTTTATCAATCTGTCTGCCTGGATGTTCGTCTGTGTCTATTTGTCTGTCTGTCTGTCTATACATCCGTCTGTCTATGCGTCTGTCTGTCCGTCTGACTATCAGTCTATATATCTATCTTATATCTGTCTGTCTGTCTGTCTGTCTTTCTATCTATCTATCTGTCCGTCCCTCCGTCTATTTGTCTATCCATTCATCCATTCTGTCTGTCTGTCCGTATGTCCATCTGTGTCTATTTGTCTGTCTATACATCTGTCTGTCTATGCGTCTGTCTGTCTGTCCGTCTGACTATCAGTCTATATATCTATCTTATATCTGTCTGTTTGTCTGTCTTTCTATCTATCTATCTGTCCGTCCCTCCGTCTATTTGTCTATCCATTCATCTATTCTGTCTGTCTGTCCGTATGTCCATCAATCTTTCTATCTGCCCGTCTGTCTATCTGTCCATCTGACTGACTGACTGTCCGTCTGACTATCGGTCTGTCTATCTATCTGTCTTTCTATCTGTCCGTCTCTCCATCCATCCATCCATCCATCCATTTTGTCTGTCTGTCCGTCCGTCCATCCATCTTTCTATCTGCCCGTCTGTCTGTCCGTCCGTCTATCCATCTGCCCATCTATCTATCTTTCTGTCTTTTTGAAAGTCCGTCCAGCATCCATCCATCTCTCCATCCATCTATCTATAATCTGTCTGGCTTTCTATGTGTTTGTCTGTTTATCAATCTGTCTGCCTAGATGTTCGTCTGTGTGCCTATCTATCTATCTATCTATCTATCTATCTATCTATCTATCTATCTATCTATCTATCTATCTATCTATCTATCTATCTATCTATCTATCTATCTATCTATCTATCTATCTATCTATCTATCTATCTATCTATCAATCATCTATCTGTCTTTCTATCTGTCCGTCTGCCTGTCTGTTTGTCTGTCTGTCTGTCTATCCATCCATCCATCTGTTTTTTAATCTACCCATCTGCCTATCTATCTGCCTATCTATCTGCCGATCTATCTGCCTATCTATCTGCCTACCTATCTGCCTATCTATCTATCTGTCTATCTGTCTTTCTGGACATCCGTTCGTCCATTCATTCGTCCGTCCGTCCGTCTGTCCGTCTATCTGTCTATCTGTCTTTCTGGACGTCCGTTCGTCCATTCATTCATCCATCCATCCATCCATCCATCCATAATCTGTCTGTCCTTCTATATGTTTGTATGTTTATCAATCTGTCTGCCTGGATCGTCTATCTGCCTATCTATCTAGCTATCTATCTATCTAGCTATCTAGCTATCTATCTATCTTTCTGGACGTCCGTTCGTCCATTCATTCATTCATTCATTCATCCATAATCTGTCTGTCTTTCTATATGTTTGTCTGTTTATCAATCTGTCTGCCTGGATTGTCTGTCTGTCTATCTATACATCTATCTCTGTCTGACTGACTGTCCCGTCTGACTTTCCGACTTATCTATCTGTCTACTAACTATCTGTGTATCTATCTGTCTGTCTGTCTGTCCATTCATCTATCTATAATCTGTTTATCTGTTCTATGTGTTTGTCTGTTTAACAATCTGTCTGCCTGGATGTTCGTCTGTGTCTATTTGTTTGTCTGTCTGTCTATCTATACAACTGTCTGTCTGTCTGTCTGTCTGTCTGTCTGTCTGTCTGTCTAACTATCTGTCTGTCTATCTATCTATTTTCTGTCTGTCCGTCTATCTATGTATGTATCCATCTATCTATCTATGCATCTATCCATCTATCACACATATATGTGACATAATAAACTTTCATTCTCTCCGTTAGTTTTCCAGACTGAGTCAGCTGACCCAGACCGAAGCGCTATCTGCCCCAGCCCCAGATTTCATTTTTGAACTTCAGTACTGTGATCTGCTCAACTCCAAGTTCGAGAGGACGCGGGCCGGACGAGACCTCATCTATGCATTCCACGGCAGCCGACTGGAAAACTTCCACTCCATCATACACAATGGATTACACTGCCATCTGAATAAGGTCAGGACCTGGTATGTCAGTGGATGATGTACTTGTTTACCTGTTGTTGGATGCTGGCCAGGCAAGCAGAAGGTCTAGAAGAGTTCTGTCTGGGAAATCTGTCAGTTATCAGTCGGTGTTTAGATAATATGTGTTATGATGATGATTACAGCCTTGGTGTTATCTAACAGTTGGCTCTTAACAAAGCACATATGACCGCCTCAACCTTAATATCAGTGTATTTCAGTATTCTATTGTTTGACAGCCTTGAATTTACACATTTGGCAGACTTGCTGTGTATTTATATGCCTGAGGATCGAACCCATAACCTCGTGCTGCATCACGCTAAACCAGTCAAACTTATGAAATGATTGTATATTTCATTTGTCTTTCAGACATCACTGTTTGGGGAAGGCACGTACCTGACCAGTGACCTCAGCATGGCCATTCTTTATAGCCCCCATGGTAATGGATGGAGGGAAAGCGTCCTCGGCCCGTTGCTCAGCTGCATCGCCTTGTGTGAAATCATCGATCATCCAGATGTGAAGTGTCAGGTGAAAAATAAAGGTAATGTGTGCTATTTAGTAAACATACGTAGCTTCTGATGCTTACGAATGGTCTTTAGACGTTATTATTGTTTCCTTGTAGCCAGAATTGGCACCTAAACTTTTTGAAATTTTAGAGATGCACCAATATTAAAATTTTCAATTAATGCCGATAGCCGATTATTCAGAGAGACATTGTCCGATACCGATAGAGATAGTTTAATGATCATATAAACTTGCATTAACAAAATTTTGAAGATTAATTTTAATGTTATTCATTCATATAACGACCATTATTATTGAACATTAAACTAGTGAAGTTTCTTTACATTTTCTATACACAGAGCTCAAATTCATTGCATTTTCCTGTTCTCTTTTGATTGACAGGATATATCTGCCATAACTATCAGCTGATATTGACCGATATATCGGTGCATCTCTGGTTTATATAGTATGCAACAATAAAAAATTAAAATACTACTATGAATACTACTGCTGCAGTATATACTGCAAGCTGCAAGCCATTTTTTAGTATGCTATGCAAAAAACTGTAGTCTGCTGATCGGTTGTCACATTACCTCTAACAACTCATTTGCTGATATGATTATATTTAAATATTTAATCTATGAATAAATGTCCTCATTTGTTTTAGACTCTGAGAGCTTTGACCGCAAGCGTCTTAGGGCCAGGAACAGTGAAGGAGGCGAGGTACCCGAGAAGTACTTCGTGGTGACCAACAATGAGCTTTTGAGAGTGAAATATCTGCTGGTGTACTCTCAGCGACGCAGTAGATCACGGTGAGACCTTTATTATGACACTGTGCTTATTGTACTTCAAATGATGTCATTCATTTACATAATAATATTCTTTAGTATTTCTGTGGACCTAATGATGTCATTTTTACATTTGAAATGTTTTCTCGTTCGAGCTTAAAGGGACATTCCACTTTTTTTGAAAATATGCTAATTTAATACGACACAATAAGAGTATACTGTAGTTCATAGCCATATCTGCCTAGAAAATCCCAACTTTTAATTTTCCGTCTGTCTTAGTACACGATATAACTGCAGAAGAGTCAAGTTTTAAATAGGAAAAATAATGAAACTCTTTGGTTATTTTTAAGTGCGATGATATTTAACTATAGGGGAGCTTGAAAATGAGCATATTTTCAAAAAAGTGGAATGTTCTTTTAACTTGGTGTGATACTCTGATATGATTATTATAGGCATTCCCGAGGGACATCATGGCTCGTGAGACATCATTTTGCTATAATGATGGGTCTGTATCTCCTGCTTCTTATATTCATCGGTGCCTTCAACTCAACTGCGTTCCAGTCTTTCTGGCACAAAATGTTCCGATGACCCGGAACGTTTACATCACATAAACGCTCTTCCCCAAAGTGCCTTGTATACACCATGAAAGAGACAAAGACTCAGGAACTGTTTTATGTGGATAAGCAATGCGTTCCTCCCTTTATCATTTAATTTCTATACGGTTATCAGTTCACCTATCTCTTTTTTTCCTGTAGACAGTGTGCATCTTCCATAGGTATAACCGCACCGATGTTAGCTTTCTATCAATGTGAAGATGCAACCAAGCACCAACGTTACATAATAGTATGTAGTCTATAAAATAAAAATATGGTGCAATGTGTTGGAATGATGGATTCAGTGCATTGGTTATAACAAAATTATGCTGTTTTTAGAAAACTAGTTTTCTAGTTTAGTTTTGGGTACAAAACTGTAAAAATGTACTGGTTTAATTAATTCATTTCAGAAAAATGTTAAAGGGAGATTTGTGCCTGTAAAATGTTTTTATATATTTGGTTGAGTGAAATATGGTCCCAAGCTGTCACTGGGGCAGTATCCTTTAAAAATGCCCTACCATTTATGTAAAAATATTTGGTACCAATACGTACCTTTGAGGTAGTAATACCATATTTAGGCGCAAAGGTGTACTTTTTGAAAGGGTACAGCTAGGGACCATTTTTTTTCTGACAGTGTATCTACTGTAGATCAAGTTAACTATGCAAAAGCACCATGTCAGTGTGGTTAGTCATCAGTAAAATATACAAATGTATCTCATGTAGGAGTTGTATAATCCAGATCTGAATGGTAAAATTATTCATGTAACTAAATAAAAACATAACACTCAGACATTAAAAGAGTGCAAAAAAATGAATATATTAGTGAACAGACTGTTCTCTTGGTTTATGGGTTCTGGCACACTCAACGTTTTGTCTGTCCATTGTTTTTATCAATGACAACAGCAGTAATATACGACTGATAAGAAAAGCGGCATGTTTTTATCTTAAGAAACGCCGCCTTGTTTGTGTGGATTACTCAAGTTTTACAAGTAGAAAAATGGGTAACGCTTTACGATAAGCTTCTATTTGCTAAAATAGTTAACATACACGACTAGAACAGTTATTTTTTCTAATGTTTAATACTACAATTCATAAATATTTTTAAAGATATATCTGTTAACATTAGTTGATGCACAATGAATGAACAATATACAATTGTGTGTATAACTAAGATTAACAAGGATTTTAAATGCTCATTGTTAGTTAAGAGCTTTTTTAAAGTGGGTCCTTTGTTGGCTCTTAGATGAATATCTGACTATAGACTCATAAACGCATTATTAAGTAACAAATTGGGGAACAAAAGGCTCTTGGTGTCTTTGTTTTGTCCATTTCTGCATTTCGATTAGTTCCTTTGAGTATTCAATGATCTCATATCAAAAATTCTCAACAAAATATTGTTATAAAATAATACATATGTAAAATATGACATTTGTCATTTTATTTAGGCAAACGATTAATTATGGCATATTATGGTTATATAAAATATAAATGTTATAGACACAGGAATTAAGTTTTATTATAATAATGTTATAATAATCATAAGTATTTGTAAAAAGTTCAGCTGTGGACATAAAGTTATGTGCGGAATGACAATTTGTACAATATTTGCTTTGAATGCCCCCTCAGATTTGATTAAACCATCAAAGTATGAGGTGTAAAGTACCAAATATACAACACACTACACTTTTACACTGCAAAAAATTACTTTCAAGAAAAAAATTCTTGTTTTTTTTTAATTACTTGTTTTCAGTAAAATATCTAAAAATTCTTAAATTAAGATGCTTTTTCTTGATTAGCAAAACGACCCAAGAAAATAAGTCTAGTTTTTAGACCAAAAATATCAATTTAAGTGATTTTGTGCATAAAACGAGCAAATAAATATGCCAATTATGTTTTTTTTCTTATTCCATTGGCATATTTTTTTGCTTGTTTTATGCACATAATCACTTAAATTTTATATTTTTGGTCTAAAAACTAGACTTATTTTCTTGGGTCGTTTTGCTCATCAAGAAAAAGCATCTTAATTTAAGAATTTTTAGATATTTTTACTGAAAACAAGACTGAAATCATTTTTTTTAAGTGTACACTTTTACACTGCAAAAATGACTTTCTTACTTAGTATTTTTGTCTTGTTTTCAGTAAAAATATAAAAAATTCTTAAATTAAAATGTGTTTTCTTGTTGAGCTACATGACCTAGAAAAATAGGTCTAGTTTTTAGACGCAAAATAAAAAATAAATTTGTGCTTAAAACCAAAATCTGCCAATGGAATAAGGAAAAAAATCTTGAAATAAGTTTACTTTTTTCATAAACACTTAGTTCAAGAAAAATTTTCTTAATTTGTTTTAAGCAAAAATTTGCTTACATTTTATATTTTTTGTCTAAAAACTAGACGTATTCTCCTAGGTCAATTTGCTCATCAAGAAAATACATTTCAATTTAAGAATTTTTAGATTATTTTACTGAAAACAAGACAAAAATACTAAGTAAGAAAGTCATTTTTTTTTCAGTGTAACTCTTTCCCCACCATTGACGAGTTACCTTTTCAATTAAGAGAAAACATTTGCATGAAAAAACGTGTCCCTGATGAGTTTTAATGTTATTCTGTAATACCACGATTATCCGCTTAGCCAATTTATAAAAAAATGAAGCAAAAAAAATAATTTACTAATTTTAAACTCTGTGTATGTTTTGAAAATCGTTCTGAATCTGATCTCTAACAAAATTCCTTCTCAAAAATGAAATTATTTCAGCTTTTTGCTAAAAAGTTTTATTTTTTTTTAAGAAAAATACCCATATTTAAGAGATTATAAGCAGAGAAAATTTTTTAGATCGGATAAAACAATTTTTCTGTTTTATTTTATTGTTTGTTTGAAAGCAGAGGGTCTGTTCTTTCATTTGATATTTTTGTATGTTTATATATTTTTAGAAGAAAATTTCCTGAATTTTTCCATTTTGGGAAACTTTTATGAAAATCTCAAAAAATGCTGGTGGGCAACTTTTCGAAAAAATTCTGGGGGGAATGAGTTAAGATATTTATTGGACATAAATGCAAACCACTGTGTTTCAGGGAATCTTGGTTTTATTCAAAAATACTGCATAGAAAAACAAAAACTCACAAGTAATCTAGCATGACTAAAATTTTATCTGTTATTATATATATGAGGAGCTCAGATGCAAAAGCCCCTAAATGCCACTTCCATAAACAATTAGATGATGATATTAATCTAATACTCTCAGCAGGTATCATACATTCGTTAAATACTTTCATTTCAAATCTGCTTAATCCTAGCCTCGCATCTAGAAATACCTGTTTGTTGGCAAAATCCATTTAAAGCTTGACAAAAAAATTGTTGAACCTCTTTTAAATTCTTCTCAAAGCTGAGCTTCAGTTTATAATTTGAACATACAGATAAAAACTAATAAAATATTTGAAGAAAGAGCAAAGATGTCAGTTGTTCAAAGATAGACATCACTTTGTATTTTATAAACAAAATTTACAAAAGCTTTACAAATGTATAATTGTATCACATGTATAACAAACATTTATTTAAAAATTTATTTTTAATAAATGATGATTAAAATGTATTAAAACAAACAGCTGCCTTTAATGCTACATTTTACGAAATGATCACATTATCTTGAGTTTTTCAACACGTAAAAAGTCAGTCGGCTGTTTTTGGACATGCAGGTGCCAGACACACAAAGAATCCCTCAGATTCACTCTATTGAAAGCAAAGTAACACAATCACAACTATTGTAACAAAAATGCACAACACAGATTATGATTTTTATTATAAAATGAAATGTCACCTGTAGATTCTGGTGGCAGATTGAAGGGTGTTTCTCCTCAGCCAGGTGACCGCGTACACATCTTCCGAAGCGATGGAGACAGACGTGATCTGTTGGGGAACAGGACTGAGGACATGATGGTGGTCTGAGAACCAGACAGCTGGAGCACGTCGTGTGCTGGCAGTAACCTCCGCATTCACGCTTTTCCATTGACACAGACCTGCAATGTTTAAATACGTTAGGTTATTTGAAAATGACATTGGAATAGAAGTGAGCAGAGGCGCCATGCCCATTCAAACTGAGGGGGCACGTGCCTCTTAGTTTTTTTGAGCCAAATGGATTTTGCATGCAACCTCAAAATCAAAGTTAATCTGTTATTTGACTTTTAATGTGTTTAATATGCACAATCTTATCAATTCTGTGCTGCATCCTTGTCACTTTTCGGAGATTTTCGCCGTTTTGATCGTGTTACATTACTTTATTCTGGCATCGCTTCAGACAGCGCAGTCGCAGACGTCATCAACGTCTGAGCGCCCTCACGGGCTCTTGCTGCTGCATTTTGCTATCTGAGGAATTAAAACGCTCACAACATTTCCAAACCCCAGTACGGTAATGTGCAGTTAACCTTCTCTGTGTAGAAAATGTATAGTTTAAAATGTGACCGTCTCGACATTATATTTAAGATTAATCTTGGTACAACGCCAAAGTTCGTCAGAGTTCACGGGGAAGCGGAATCACACATTCTCACATATGAGGTAAAATTTGATGCAATAATGCGTTCCTCTAATAATTTTATCTACAAATACTTTTAAATCATTATTGAACATTAAAATCAATCACGTGGCTATAGCTTATGTCATTTTCGTTGTTTATAAACTTTATAGATTTAAAATTACATTATTTTGATAATGCAGTTGTTGTGCAAAATGCATTAATGACACAATTAAACAAGTCATTTATTAAAAATTAAATAAATAAAACATGCCGTTTCAGATGTAAATATGATACCAATATGTCATTATTTCTATCGAATAGTATTTGATATGAAAGTTAGTCAACACTTTTATTTTGGAGGTTTTTGCATGAAAGCAGGGGTGTTCAGATTGTTAGAAATGTAAGTGCCATGGAAATGACTGAAAGCTCGTTTAATATCTGTGTATGCACAAATTTCTGTGAGCTGTGCACACTGTGCCCCCTTAAAAAATGGTGCATGAGCATGACGCCCCTGGAAGTGAGGATGAAATTTCCAAAAAATTCAAAGCAAAGAGCAGGTATGGAGAAATCCTTGCAGCAGTTACCTTGCAGAGCAAATCTCATTGGGGTTCGCCTGGCAGAATTCCCACGTGCAGTCGGGTCGACAAGAATTCGTATTGAGAACCTCAAGCACTGTTTGGACAAAAAACAGATGTTCATTCATTAATTGTGGACAAACCTAACCGTTGAGAGGAATTAACCAAAATGTCCAGATTTGGCCCAACAACCCAGCATAGATTAACTTTACTTGTGTTCGAAACAAAGGTTTGTACCCAAAAAATTGTCAAAATATGTACCCCAAAATTCCTTTTAAAAAGCTTCTAATATTAATGGCACAGATATTAATACATTTGGTACCAGTACTGCAAAAAAATGATTTTCAAGAAAAATCTGCCAATGGGGTAAGCATATTTTTCTTGAATTTAGTGTTTAAAAATTTTTTCAAGATTTTTTTGCTTACCCCCATTGGCAAATGTTTTTGCTTGTTTTATGCACTAAAATAACTTAAATTTGATATTTTTGGCCTAAAAACTAGCCTTATTTTTGTGTGTAGTTTGGCTCATCAAGAAAAAGCATCTTTTTTAAAGAATTTTTTTCTTAAAAATATTTTTTTTGCAGTGTATAAGGGTACTAATATGTACAAAGGTGTACTTTTTGAAAGAGTACAGACCACCCAGTGACAGCTTGGGTTCACATTTTGACAATTTTTTCCCTGACACAAACTGATAAAATGTAAGTCACTTTAGATAAAAGCGTCTGCCAAATGCAAATGTACTTTAATGTCCATATTTTATCAAACCAATTTTAAGCTACCCAGCATTTTGTGTAATATCAGAGAAACCTAATCACATTTTCAGGAAAAAATATAGCTTTGTAGATCAAACCAGAAAAACCCATAAAATATGGATGTAGTTTCTATAGAAAAGGTTGTGGATTTCATCATCATCTTGATAAGGACAATCAGAGCTTCAGTTTTATGAGAAACATCAAAGGGATCCTTGAGAGCCGTATCTCTTTTCACAGTTCATAAATGAGATCAACCTTGATACGAGCCAACAATACAAACATGTACTAATGCAGTAAATCCATAGGAAAGTGCAAGTTATTGTGCATGCACAATTCAGACCTTCAGGTTTTGGTTTTTGTAATAGATCAGACTTGTACCTGATTTGCAGGTTCCCTTGCGTTCCACTTCTGGTTTGCTCTCTTCACCCTCTTGGAAAATGCACACCAGACCTTCATCGCATTTTCCCAGATAGTCCCACGTCCCTCCGCAGGTTTCTCCTTCAAGTTTGGCACAGGCTGGGCAACAACCACAAATCCCCGTGGTGATGCCACCTCCACACTGGAGCTTCAGCGCTTTACGAGGAGAGCAATGAATGCGTTCACAAGGCGGACAGTGCAAGGCCTGGAGCACTTGCGGTCCAAGACGAGCGCTCTCCAAGGTGGCCATCTTCACAGCCAGTACTGGCCACAAAATTACCAAAATTGAGAAGATGCATGGACTCATTATTGCGCTCAACAGTATGACTTTACCTCGAGGCCAATCGTTTATATAACGGTCCTCGGGTATAAGACCACACACATCAAACGTATAACCTCATACGGATGTACCTCCTCCCTTTCTGACAACCAATGAATGATGGGGTATGACAGTATGCGTTGGTCAAGTCTGAATTAGCTGTTAATTATCCCTCAAGTCTTATCTTTACAATCTCTTTTGTTTTCTTTTTGTCTTAAAACAGATTTTTTTTTTCTTTTGAGCACTTTTAGATAAGTCGGGAAATGACTGGACCCTTTGTGGATGGATCACGTGACCAAAAGAGTGGGGGGGAATTCAGGGTGTGATCAAGATAATCGTTCACAAGTAACAAGGACAAGATTATGACATTGGCAGGTTATCTGAGAAGACTTTTGTGTGCGAGTTTTGTTAAAAGGTGGTGTGCAATAAACCAACGCTTTTCATCTGGATAAATGTCAGTACAGTTGCAAGGTGTCTCAAAGGTCCTGGATGCATTTCTACCCTAGACTGCACAATATTAATGTAATTGCCTCATAAAATCTTAGTTTCTTAGTTATTATATTTAAAGGGGACATATCATAAAATCTGACTTTTTCCATGTTTAAGTGCTATAATTGGGTCCCCAGTGCTTGTATCAACCTAGAAAATGTGAAAAACAACAACCCAGTGACTTAGTTTTAGTAAAACATTCTCTGCAAGCATGTGAAAAATAGGTAATTGAAATTTGGCTCCCTTTGTGATGTCAGAAGGGGGTAATACCAGCCCTTAATCTGCACTATCCAACCACGTCCCTGCCATTTAGTGCAGAGATCAGCTCATTTGCATTTTAAAGGACACACCCAAAACCAGCACATTTTTGCTCCCACCTACAAAGTGGCAATTTTAACATTCCATAATAAATTATATATATGATATTTTAAGCTAAAACTTCACATTTGTACTCTGGGGACACCAAAGATTTGTTTTACATCTTAAAAAAGTCTTGTGAAATTTCCCCTTTAAAAAAAACAGCATTGGGTCCAAAAGGGACAAACCCATCACGTTGGGTTTTAATTTAACCTATGCTGGGTTGTTTTAACCCATTGTTGGGTCAGATATAAACATTTGCTGGGCTAATTTAAACCCAGCGGCTGGGTTTGTCCTTTTTTGAACTAACGCTGGGTTGAAAATAACTCAGCATTTTTAAATGTAAATGAACTAAGATTTATTAGTATTTATTTGTACTTATTAAGTATTAGTACAAAAAATCAAGTTATGTTAACTTGATTGCTGAAGTAAAGACAACATTAGGTTTACAGTGTCGAAAGACTGAAAGTACAGTAAATTAACACTGAATTTACAAAATTCATGTACACAGTGAAAAACCAGCATTGAGTCAAAAAGAGATGAACCCCGCCATTGGGTTAAATTAACCAATACATTTTTTTATATTTGACCCAACAATGAGTTAAATCAACCCAGCATAGGCTAAATTTAGTGCTGGGCAAAGATTAATTGCATACAAAATAAAAGTGATTTTTGGCATAATATATGAATGAGTGTAATTATTACGTATATATAAATACACACACATTGTATGTATTTAAGAAACATTTACATGTGTATATATATATATTTATTTATATTTTATATATTATAAAAAACTCTAAAACGAATATATGCATGTGTGTGTGGTTAAATATACATAATAATTACACACAGTACACGCACATATTATGCAAAAAATCACTTTTAATTTGCATGCGATCAATCGCTATTAATCTTTGCCCAGCACTAGTTAAATTACAACCCACCTGGCTGGGTTCGTCCCTTTTTTACCCAACATTGTGTTAAAAATAACCCTTTTTTTGTGTAGTCAGCCAATCACATTAGTACTTACATGCATCATGGCTGGCACGGTGAGATGCATGTTTGCAGATATGTTAAACAGTGCAAAAAGAAAAAAAAGAACAAACTATTCACAGATTTTAAGCAACTTTTATTAAATTAGACCTTTATAAAACAGCACAGAGTCCTATGGTCAGCTTTCAGTCTCTTTGAAGCATGTCTATCACACAGAAAATTGAGAGCCAAACAATGCCTGACCCCATATCAGTCCCTTTTATATCAGCAGACAATCTCAACCCTTGAGATCGCACCAATTTCCTTGCTGGCATGGTTGAGGTCAAACGAGTAACTGCATAATGTGTTGCATTGAAAACTTGAGTCGTGTTTGTAAATATTTGTATAATTTGCTCTGGAAAAATTCGGAGGTAATCCTAAATAATGCTGCAATGCATCTTTGAAACCTCTGCACAATACTTTTGGTCGTATACTTTATATGAAATGCATCATGAGCTACAAATGTCAAAGTGTTATTTTCTGTTTAAGACTTTATTAGGCTTAGATAAAGTACCCTACGCTCTAGGCTCAGATACCTAAATCATCTAAGAACAGAAAATAAACATCTGATTGTAGACATGATTTTTTTAAACCTTCTTGTCAACCAGTATGCAAAATTATCATCTCGTTCAAATTTTTAAAGAAACGCTGGCTGTAATTTTTTTTTATTAATCCAATGACATATCGACAGGTTCTGAAATTTGCATAGAATGGCATTTATTTAACAAATAGCAGTTTTTGAACAATAACACTCCGTTCATATTTGTCTGAACTGTCCAATGATTAAACTACACCGCTGTTTGACACTCGCTAGTGTTCACATTTGAGGATTTAACGTTGCACGATCTGCTACTATTCCGACAAATGTTGCCTTAAAGTCATGACCGATCAGAAAAATAACGTAGTTATTTAATTCTCTGTATAAATCTCTTCAAAGGGATATTGTGCATTTCGTGGGATGGAGTTCAGAGTTTTCTAGCATGGTTCTGGTAACGGGCCTGACAGTGGGGTAAGGTCATGCTGTTAAGGTGTATGGTTCAGCAATCGGCAAAAGTTATAAGTCGGTTAAGCCATGGTCACATGAAATCTTCATAGTCTTGTGCATAACCGCCATCAAACTCTCCGTAATCTGCAAGGTCATCTTTCAACTTTGCTTTTAATCCTCCTCCTGGTAAAACTCCCTTCTTTTTCTTTTTACCTTTGTTTGCCTGCTAACACACAAAAACAAATAATTGCAAAAACAATAACTATTGAAACGAATGCAAGAAAATAACATTGAAGTTTGCATTAAAGTGCACCCATTTCATTGCAAGAAAACAACATTATTTTGTGTATTTGGTATAATACAATGTGTTTGCGTGGTTTATGGTTAAAAAACAATATTTTCCACACACCATAAATTTTTTTAGCTCCAGATTTTCCTCTCTTCCTGAAACGCACTGATTTTGTACAAAATTCATTGATTTGTACAAGTGCTGTGTCTTTGATTGGCCAGCTAATCTGTACGTTGTTATTGGCCTGAATACCTCTGACGTCAACCGGAAATGTGACGCTCCTTACCATATTTGAAAGATTCGCTCACAATGCAATGCTTACAGGAGTTAACTTACAGTCTGAGTCCCAAGCGGGAGAAATTATGATAATGTCTGTTTTCTCTACATCACCAATCACAGGAAGTAAACTGTTGCCTATAATCCGTGTGTTTGTTGTAGTCCAAGAAAAGAGATTTACGTTGGAGACGATAACTCGCGTTATCATTTACTTTGTACCTTTTGCATATCTTTAACGTACTAATACACACTTACACACCAAAGGAAATGTAAAATCATGAATCGGACCATAGGGGCTTTTTAAATTTTGCGCTAATTGTATATACGTACATATAATATCAAACATGCCTAAAAATATCAAAGCACAAAAAACATGACTGAATCAGATCACCTTAAAGGAATATTCCATTTTCTTAAAAGAAAAATCCAGATAATTTACTCACCACCATGTCATCCAAAATGTTGATGTCTTTCTTTGTTCAGTCGAGAAGAAATTATGTTTTTTGAGGAAAACATTGCAGGATTTTTCTCATTTTAATGGACTTTATTAGAGCCCAACATTTAATACTTAACTCAACACTTAACAGTTTTTTTCAACGGAGTTTCAAAGGACTCTAAACGATCCCAAACGAGGCATAAGGGTCTGATCTAGCAAAACGATTGTCATTTTTGACAATAAAAATAACAAATATACACTTTTAAAGCACAACTTCTCATCTAAATCCGGTCCAGCGCGACCTAACGTAAATGCGTAGTGACGTAGGGAGGTCATGTGTTACATATATAAAACGCACATTTGCGGACCATTTTAAACAATAAACTGACACAAAGACATTAATTAGTATCAGTTGACATACAACAACGTAGGAATGGTCCTCGTTCTCAACACTTGTAAAAACTGGGGCGGAGTTTCGCGTTCGTCCTCTGTGACCTCTTGACGTCAGGATGTATTGCGTGGGGTCACGTTGGCGCATCACGACCGGATTTAAACGAGAAGTTGTGCTTTAAAAGTGTCTATTTGTTATTTTTATTGTATAAAATGACAATCGTTTTGCTAGATAAGACCCTTATGCCTCGTTTGGGATCATTTAGAGTCCTTTGAAACTCCGTTGAAAAAAACTGTTAAGTGTTGAGTTAAGTATAAAATGTTGGGCTCTATTAAAGTCCATTAAAATGAGAAAAATCCTGCAATGTTTTCCTCAAAAAATATAATTTCTTCACGACAAAGAAAGACATCAACATTTTGGATGACATGGTGGTGAGTAAATTATCTGGATTTTTCTTTTAAGAAAATTGAATATTCCTTTAAGGCCTGAGTATACTTTGTTGTACATGCACAGCCATACAAGGAACTTCAATTGAATCGTATGTGTAAACCGTTCAAGAGATGCGAATTGCGTAAAATTGCAATACCTCTGCTGGCCGGTTATTGCGATTACAAAAATATGAGAGCGTGTGTACAGTAGGCTTCTATTTGTGTCCCACATACACATAACAAGTGAAATATATTTAAAACTTTTACAAAACTGGACATGCTCAATAATTGTCATCAACTAAAGAAATAAAAACATTTGTACGGCCTAATAGTGCGTAACAGCAAACTTGGCAATAAAACAACAATCGACTGGCAAAAAAATTCGATTTCATACCTTTTCTTGCTTCTGCTTTTCACTTAGTAACACCGTGAGCGAGTTGTTAATTTTCTTCAAGTCATCAATTTCCACTGAAAGACAAATTTCATATGTTAAGGACAATGCTTCTTGGCATAGGGATGTGATTCATAAAGTATCAATATTACTAAAAGCTTAAAGCATACTTACATGAAAGACAAAGGTCCCTAAACAGTGATTCTAAAAAGCTGGAATAGTGTATAGACTTTTCATATGGAGAAATTTTTTCTTTTAGCAACCGCTCAAACTCTGTGAAGTCGTCTTTTGAAGAGGGGCTTATAGCATCAATTCCTGTAACATTATTTGATACTACACCTGATAAAAGAATGCATAATGTTAATGTTATCATCTAATTTACACATCACAACTTAAGATGTACTGACAGATCACTTACCAAAAGCCTCTTTTGCTAGCTCCAAGTCTGAATCCTCCTGTAGTTTTTTTATTTTGAGTTTCTCTGCCAGCTCCTCTTCTGGTGTCAGTTTATCCTCTTTTGACTCCTCTAACTGTTTAAAGCCAGCAGAAGTCATTATTAGTCACTAACCTTGACTGTAATCTTTGCAAATTTACGCTGTGATAGGTTAAATTATTATACAGTTCAGAAAGATCATATAAAAGGGAAAAAACGTGTCAGCATCATGTACACTTACTCGTTTTTTGAGCTCCTCTGCTTTTTTCCTCTGTAAACTTTCCTTCTCTTTTATTTTGTCACTTAGTTTCTTCTTTTCTGTAGGTTTTGTCTCTGTAGATGATAAACACATAATTAAACCACTAAGTCAAAGGTGACAACAACTAGGGATGGGCAATCTGACGATTTTATATCATGATCGATCAATCGATCTTATAGACGTGCACGGTCTACTTTTTAAGAGAATCGTATAGATCGTGATCTCTGTTATTATAAAAGTTGTAACATTAACATTAAAGTATTTCTTTACTGCACCTGTCTTTTCCTCCACCGTATCCTTCACCTTTTCCTCCTCCTTTTCTTCCTCTTCATCATCATCCCAATTATCCTAGTTGAAAAAGAGCAAACAAAATCATGAATTCTAGACCTGTCAATATATTTATGATGACATTTATTTGAGTTATGTCTCTAAAATACACTATTACTTACCAGGCCCTGTTATACACCTATTAACAAGTATTTAAAACAGATCCTTCGGCCCTACATTAACTTTATATTTATATAACAATAAGGATTATGAACTTATGACTGTCTTTAAGAGAGTGCACGCACTTCTATGTTATTAACTGGTTATAAATGTATATCCCACCATGCTGTCAGTCAAGAGTTAGCAAGAGTAGTTAGCCTCAGTTAGCCAAGAGTAACATATGGGCAATAAAAACGTGTTTCATTATTTAATAAACACATTCCTTGTTGTGTAAATAATAAACAAGCCGTCGGTTACTAACTTTCACGTCGTCATCTTCATCTTCGCCCTCCCATTTGTCATGAACTGCCGCCTTTTTAGCTGGCTCTTCGGGCTCGAAACTATCAGCATCTGGACAGAAAACAGAGAATTTACTAGCCTTAATCTATGTGAGCCGTTTTAATGAATATACTTTATTATGTTGTTCATGTTTATGTGTATCAATATCGTAATACGTTAGAAATAACGGTGAAGTTTAGAATAATTCTCACCCCAAGAATCGGCGTCCTCCATTATGTGATAGCGCTGAGGGAACGAAAGCGTGAAGCTGAACACACGACTGGAGGAAGAGTTGCGTTCATATCAAAATAAAAGTCCTCAATTACACTGATTTATGTCACTGTTCGTTTCCTGCCAAGTTACAAGTTAGTTAGTAACAGAAAACTGTGCATGATTCTACAGATTAAATCGTAATCTGAATTTATTCCACTTGTATGTGAAAATGTTATTTATTTTACAAATAGATGTTTAAATAGTAACTCATAGAATTCCTCTATTTTTCGATTTTACATGTATATTAAATAATTAAGTTAAAATTATATAATAACTATATAAAAATAATACTTATTTTCGAATATAAGTTAAATGAACAAGCATAAGACAGAAGATGTAAAGATTTGTTGCATATTGAAGGATACAGTGATTTCATAAGAGAGCATTGTTTTGGTCATGTGATCATTCGTCATACACTACAGTAAAAAAAGAGTAATTATTGTTTATTATTGTATATTGTGTACTTTATCATTTACGATTCATAAAGGAATCTGTGATTTGATGTAAAAAAAATTTTTTTAACAAAAATGTAAATACATTTTAAAAAGTTTGATTACATTTTCTTCGTGTTTTAAATGCTTTGTTTTGTTTACTTCTAGTACTGTAGTGCTTTACACAGAAAGTAAAATATATATTAGTTTTTTTTTCTTGCGGAGATGTTTTGTTCTGTCTCTTTAAAAACTCACAATGCAGGTGACTGATTGTGTGTCCCTGTCCTGGGATGCTGAGGGTGTGTGTGAGTAAGCTCATGCATGCTCCTCAGAGTCAGCATCTGTGCTTTATGAATATTATGGCATTTTGTTTATAAATGTCGTAACAATACCACGACTAATACAAATTTGGCTGAGCGACCCCAAACTGGCTCCGGTAAGTACTAACGTTACGTTTTCAGTTATCTTTTTTAAGATTTTAGTTGTGCCCGCCTTGATTAAAGCACGTCCGTTTTATATTAACCGCACTTGTGGAAACGATATATTATACATAAACACTCATCATGCTTAATCTCATTTTCGTGCAGGTTGTGGGCACGCGCATGCACGGGATGTTTCATTGACGATGAAACGGAGGAGATCTCACGCGTCGTATTGTTTGTTTTTAGCGGTGTAAGATAGACAAACAAACATTTCTAATAATAACGTTTGAAAAAAATAAGAGTGTTCGGTCAACGCTTTTATTTGACCAGCCTTGTATTTGTAAAACATTTGGGGTCGATAGATGCAGTATTTCAGTCTCGAAATAATGGTGACGTCAGAACCGCTGGATATGACGCTTATTTGGCGCTAAAGGATCGGTTCATAAAGAAACTTTTATTAACCTTTACATTCAGAATAGAAATAGTGTGTTTGTGAAGCTTTTTGTACCATAGTTGGCTGTTAACATGTATTTGCAAAAACGTTTCTAAAGTGTGTTTTCAGGCATTGCTGACCAAAAGCAAGTGTTCAGAAAAATGCATTTGCATTTAGATGAGGCAGCAACACTGCTGAACAAAACAGCTAACACCAGGGTTAGCTGGTCTTGGCTGGAAGTAAATGGTTTAAGATGGTCTTCCAGCCTGGCCAGCTAAAAGTGGTCAAAATTGAGCCAATCAGTTTGGGTGGGTTAAGTAGTTTTTTGGTGGGTATTCTTGAAATATCAGAAAATGTAAAAAATCTGGAAAGCTGTGGCCTTGGGAATTCTCCATTATGAATCACATGGAGAAAGCTCAATTTATTTGCAAGCAATAGCTGAAATTAAAAGAGCGCCAGTGCAGCTTCGACCAAAAGCACATTTCAGCTTAGGTTTGCTGTTTTTCTCTAACTGTGCGTTCACACCAGACGCAGAAGAGGCGAAAAACACCCTACTCGTGTGTATTTGGACGTTTACTCGCTTCATTCGCGTGTGAAATTCTAGTCATTCGAGACATCCACTCATAAATTCGCATCATGCGAGGAGCTTACATAGCTCAAATTGAGTAAACTTACCTATACCTGTAAACTTACTTATTGTTCGACCTCCTCACTCACTTTCTTTTAAACAAGATCCTTTTAATTCCTGTAAAAGTACGAAGATGTCTCGTGTAGCAATGATGATTGTCCTCCATTGTTCGCTCGCTTCCTGTAATCACGTCACTGCTAGAGCAAGCTTCTGATTGGTTAATGTGGCGCGAAAATCCACCAAAGTTTAGATTTTTCAGCTCGCACGGATCACGCAGCAATGCTCAATTCGCACAGAAACGCGCCATTCGTGCCGCGCCATCCGCACTTAGCATGCCACAGGATGCCAGTTCGCGTCTTTGCATTGACTTAACATGTAAATCACTCGCGCTTGCTGCCTCTTCCGCGTCTAGTGTGAATGCACATTAAGGTCTGGGCCAGTTATTATACCTGAATACTTTGAGGCAACCTCAGATTGATAAATATCGTCATGATGATTGATCACCATTTTCAGTATCGTGTAAAACCTGGATGATTTCAAACTAAAACCAGGTCATTTCTGGTTAAAAAAGTCTAATAAGTCGCATAATCAAAATCGGGAAGCTATAAGCTTTCTTCCCACCACAAGGGAATTTGATGCCTCTCTTTGAGATCCCTGTAGTGAAATATCAGCATGTTTCCTGCTGATGCTCATTGCTGAACTGCACAGATCTGTCCTCCTGATGCTATGTTTTGTTTGGATGTGGTTGTGTTTTCGTCAGGTGTTTTAATGCATCTCAGTGTGCATTCTCCCTAATGTGAAAAATACACAATGTTGTGCCAGTTTGGTGTGAATCCATATTAAAAACTTAAGGCATTTTAGATAAACTTCTTAATCATAAATCAAACAGATGTTTTCTTTAGTAGGAACATCAGCGAGTTTCAGACTTACTTGTTCTTACAGACTTGAGTCTGAATATAAAGTTACCTATCACTCAATTTTCTCACATTTGGTGTTTGGAAAGTAATATTATAAACTAATTTGTTCAAACTTTGTTTCAGGGCTGACTGAATCCCACTTGTGTGGGTCTGACGAAGCCTGTTATGGCTGTCAGAAGAAAGCAAGGCCCCAAAGCTTTTCTTTCAGAGCTGTACCCTTCGGCATCCGACATTGTGTCTGAGGGACCTGGAAAACTTTCTGGACATGGAGAAGATCCAAATCCTAAGGAGCCAGGGGAAATTCAGCCAACTTCACCCAGGTTTTGTCCAAGTGAGGGATCTGGGGATGAATCCGTCCGAGGAGAAAGCCCTCCTGATTTTGACAGCATGGAGGAGGACTCGATGTCTGAATATGATAATGTGGGATCTGGAAAGGAGGAAGAGGGGGAGCAGGATTATGAGGAAGATCTCCAAACCGAAGCAGACAGAATGGCCTACTACGTCCACCGCAGCCCTGAAGACGAAAGTTACATGGAAGGAATGGACTGTCATGAAGAGCCAGATGGTGCTGAGGGTCCCAGCACATCCAGGCGCTTCAGAGATCACTCCAAACCAGAGATTCGGGGGCACTCAAAGGGTTTGTGTGAGGTAGAGCAAAAAAACACATCAACGTTGGTCTACAAGCATCCTGAGGCCACTTTTGTGCAAGCCCCCATGGCTGAGGATGAGGAGGACGAGACGGAGGAAGAGGACAGTGAGGAAGAAGACAATGGGTATTTTTTCTATGAAGGTAAAGATGCTGAGCAGAACAACAATGAGATCCGCCATAAAGGTGATAATGGCTTACCGCAAGAAAGCAGACGACATTCCCAAGATTCCAGTTGTGGTCAAGTTGGACAAGAAAACGATGCAGTTAGGGACCATAGAAGGAATCAGGAAAACACTAAACAATCCAAGGACATCACTCCAGAGTCAAGTTGTCTTCATAGAGAAGGAATGGGAAGGGTTAGGGAAGAGTCCACTACTAAAAATCGGAAAGATTGTGATGTCCTAAAAGCCAGAGGAGGCAAAGTGGACCCCGCATATAAGCCAGAAAGAGAACACAATAAAGACAGGGTTTACCAGGATGACAGTGGGGTCACTGTGAAAGCTAAATATGTGGATTCTGGGGACAGGGTTTGGAAAAAAAGACATTTAATAAAAGACTACAGAGATGATAATAGGGACAAAGATGAGAAACATTCACATCAAGACAATAATAGCAAAAATAGAGGACGACAGCAGCCTGCTTATAGTCACAAACCAGAGGGTGGGAAAGAGAAGCGAAACGTGGATGTTGACAAAGAAAAGGTGGAAAACCAAGCTAAGGCCAAACCGAAGGTTGCGCCACAAAACTCAGGGAGGGACAAAGATGCAGCTCAACACACAAATGATGACTCCAGAACTTTAGCAGCTTTATCCTGCAGGAGAAACAGCCAACAAAAAGCCCATGATAACACATCTGTGCAGTCTCCAGACAAACAGCTGCTCCAACCCAATGAGGAGAAGTCAAGGCCTATTCAGGAACAGGTAACAGTGAATTCAAGCAGTCTTGCTTTTAAGACGGGGTGCAGAATTTCTTAAAAACGCTTTGTCAGGGAGTCGGGCCGTGTACCAAAACACACTTGTAGCCAATCATCAGTAAGGGGCGTGTCTACAAACTGACATCGTTGACTGGGTTGCGTATGTGTGGGGCGGGTCTATCAAAAGAAGGTCCAGATTCTATTGGGGTAGGGGCGTGTTTGTTTAGGTGATTTCAAATGTCAACATTGGCTTTCAGAGATCATGCACCCCGCCTTTAAAGGGATAGTTCACCCAAAACCCGAAAACTTCATGCCGTTTTATTCCCCCCTTTTTTTTCTTTGTTCTTTAGAACAAATGCAGATTTTTTTGTTTTGGGTTTTCTGGATACTATGAGAGTGGATGGTGACCACCTCTTTAAGCTTCAAAAGGACTCAAAAGTGTTAAACAAATAACTCAACTTGACCCGTGCTGTATATTGTAAGAAGGCATACATAAGGGTTTGGTGAAAAACAAACTAAAATATACTGTTGTTTAGTCAGTTTTAGGATGTTTAGTTTTAATGTGAAGGAACTGAAACAACGGGGATATCCACAACAAGAGGAGTAAATGTCTTCAGGACACTTAAAGGGGACATATCATGAGAATCTGACTTTTTCCATGTTTAAGTGCTATGATTGGGCCCCAGTGCTTCTATCAACCTAGAAAATGTGAAAAATTAACAACCCAGTAACCTAGTTGTGGTAAACCATTCTCTGCAAGCATGTGAAAAAATAGGTCATTGAAATTTTGCTCCCCTTGTGATGTCAGAAGGGGATAATGCTGCCCCTTAATCTGCACTATCCAACCACGGCACTGCCATTTAGTGCAGAGATCAACTCATTTGCATTTAAAAAGACACACCCAAAAACTTTTTAAATTTTTTTTGCTCACATCTACAAAATGGCAATTTTAACATGTTATAATAAATTATCTATATGGTACTTTGAGCTAAAACTTTACATACATACTCTGGGGACACCAAATATTTATTTGACATCTTAAAAAAGTCTTGTAAAATGTCCTCTTTAAAATATATGACACAAGTCGAGAGGAGTTATTTATTTTACAGCCTTTGGGTCCATTTGAAGCTTAAAGGGTTTTCTGGGACAGAAAGGTTAAGTGGATGGGGACCGTCACTGTCACTTTCATATTAACCAGAAAATGCAAAATAACACTTTTAACTAAATCTGCTTTTAGATTCTGAACAACAAAGAAAGAGATTGGGGGTTCAAACGATATGAGGATGAGTAAACAATGAAAAAGTTTTAGTTTTTGTGTGAACTATTCATTTTATAAAGGGTTTTACAACTTTTGGAAACATTTGAGTTTGGAGTCATCAAAATGCATGCTTATTAAAAAACACATTTAGAGGATAAATGAATTGGATACTAAAATGGCAAAAGTTATCAAATTTGAAACAGCAGAAATTTTTGGGGGGGCTCTTGAAATGTAACTTTTTAGTGTTGGCAAGTAGTAATCCATTCAGTTATCAATTTGGTTGCAGTATATAAGCATTAATGATAAGACCCAATAGCCCATACAAAACAATACAAAACAAAACAAAACATATTTACTTAAAAACTAGGGCTGTCAAAAGATTAACTGCGATTAATCGCATACAAAATAAAGTTTTTTGCATATATATAAATACACACACATTCGTTTGTATTTAAGAAACATTTACATGTATATTTATATATTTTGATATATTTTATGATATAAATATAAATAAAAAATATACCTAAATAAAAAATTTTTAATTGTATGTGTGTGTATATATATATATATATACATACATACATAATATATACAAACACAGTACATACACACATATATATTATGCAAACACAAACTTTTATTTTGAATGTGATAAATCGCGATTAATCTTTTGACAGCCCTATTAAAAACTCTTTGATCCACTTATATTTTGTACATTTTATATGTTATCAACATTATTCATGTCAGTTTTGGCCTTTATAAATTGTACACATAAGGGTATGTTATATCTCTTTTAAAATATTTCTTGCAGGGTTCCCTGAGCAGTCCTGTTGACAAAAGAACAGGGACACCATCTGCACAAAATAAAGAGGCAAGTAGCCAAACAGTTAGGTACTTAACAGTAACAGTATTTTCAATGTCTAAATTAATTTATTTCTGTCTCAGAATGCATCACATACTGCAAGATGTCACTTTGAAAGCAACCTTTAATCATGTATCCTTTGCTTTTTAGCCATTCCAGAAAAGTCCATCTTTCCCAAGCTTTGTGGATAGTAAGTTAGTAAACAACATTGTGTATCTGAATTTAAAATAATTCCTTTTAAGCTTAGCTGTGTTGCAATGCTACTTTAAGTTTGCCAACCTAAAAACATTAGTTCAAACTTCCGTTCAAGTCTTTGCATTTCTCGTTTTAGTCCCTGGTCCGTGTGAGCCAGAAGATCTCCTCAATGGAATCATCTTTGCTGCAAACTACCTCGGCTCTACCCAGCTGCTCTCCGACAGGAACCCGTCCAAAAGTGTTCGCATGAAACAAGCACAGGAAGCACTGGACTGTGTTAAGGTATATTTTTAAAGATCATTTGGAAAATCTCATTAAAGGGATTTATGGTGGAAAATTGTGACGCAGTCTGACTCTGTGAATACCCAGCTAAAGTCATTCTTGTAATTTATTGTTTTCAATATTTTACATTTTGTTAAAATATAACCTTGATATCTTTAATACTGACTAAGTAAGATCAAAGATTGAAGTCAATGATTAAAATCGAATAACTCTCATTATTAGATGAGACTTTAAGTTGGAGTTCACAGACAGTGTCACATTTATTTTAGCTGAACCCTTAGCTGAATGGTTGATGTTTTTATGTCAGTCCACTAGATGATGCTGTAAGCTTTGTGTTATGGCTTTTAGTCCGTAGAGAGTGAAGCTCACAGCTTGACTGAGATCGACCTTTTCATCTCAACCAAGGCAATCAAAGTGCTTAATGCTGATACACAGGTAGGTAATGTTTTACAAAATCAACAACATTTTATGTAAAGGTGTATAATATATATTAGGGATGCTTAACGATTAATCGCGATTAATAGTTAGCAGAATAAAAGTTTTTGTTTACATCATATATGTGTGTGTGAACTGTGTATAATAACTTTGTATAAATAAATGTACACACATGCATGTATATGTTTTAGAAATGTTTACATGTGGATATACATTTGTATATTTATTTATAATTTATATTATATATAAATATAAATACTTAATATATAAATTTTTTTCTTCTTAAAATTATACATGAATGTGTTCATATTTTTATATATATATATATATACATATTTATTATACACAGTTTACACACATATGTGATGTAAACAAAAACTTTTATTCTGCTAACGATTAATCGCGATTAATTGTTTAGCATCCCTAATATATTTATATATATATACATATATACATATACACATATACATATACATATACATATATACATATACACATATACATATACAGCCGCAGAAAAAATAAGAGATCATTTCAATGGTCCTTTTCAGTTTTTCTAGATTTACTATTTATAGGTATGTTTTTAAGTAAAATTATAATTTTTCATTCTGTCAACTACTGACAACATTTTTGCCAAATTCTTAATAACATTTTTTTTTATTTGCATTTATTTACTAAAAATTTAAATTGGAAAACAGTGTCAAAATAACAAAAAAGATGGCAGTGTTTTCTGATCTTCAGTACTGCAGAGAAAACAAGTTCAAATGTATTTCTCAACAACAAAATACTAATGTTTTTACATGTATTTTAGGGAAAAAAATGTAATCTCTGATTTTTAGTCATATCTTTCATTGGTCTTGTCATGCTCCCAGTCTTTTACATTTGCTATTGGGTCACTTGGGTCACTCCCGAGGTTTGCTTTTGTTGAAATTCAACAGACACGGACTGAAATATTCACAAAAGATCTAGAAATGATGATTAAATTCAAAACTTTGGTGGTCTCTCTTTTTTCATATTGAAATATAATATTACTACACAGTGATCACTGCACTGGTTAGTGCTAATGTTAAGACATGATGCGGTAATGGTACACAGGTTTGAATCAGGTTTTCCTTTTTCTATACATTTCCTGTTGTGCTATCTTTTGAAAACACAAAATGCACCTGAATAAATATGTTATAAAAGCAAAAATGATGAACATGATCTGATCCATACAGACTTCATTTCATTTTCTTGATCTCATAATAGGAAACGATGATGGATAACGCCCTCCGCACCATTTCGTACATCGCGGACATCGGTGATGTGGTGGTTTTAATGGCTCGCAGGCGTCTGTCTAACTCCTCTTCCCTCGACTGCACCGATTCAGGCCTCAGCGCAGAGAACAGGAAGCAGTACCGCATGATGTGCTACGTCTTTGAGTCAGAAGATGTGAGCTAAGACTCTGATCTTATTCAAAAATACTCAATAAAGTACATATGTTTTTACATATAGGGGCGGTTTCCCAGACAGGGCTTATTCTAGTACCAGACTAAAATGCATGTTTGAGCTGCCTTAATTTAAAAACACCTTGCATTAAAATATATTAACATACACTCACCTAAAGGATTATTAGGAACACCATACTAATACTGTGTTTGACCCCTTTTGCCTTCAGAACTGCTTTAATTCTACATGGCATTGATTCAACAAGGTGCTGAAAGCATTCTTTAGAAATGTTGGTCCATATTGATAGGATAGCATCTTGCAGTTGATGGAGATTTGTGGGATGCACATCCAGGGCACGAAGCTCCCGTTCCACCACATCCCAAAGATGCTCAATTGGGTTGAGATCTGGTGACTGTGGGGGGCCATTTTAGTGCGGCGAACTCATTTTCATGTTCAAGAAACCAGTTTGAAATGATTTGAGCTTTGTGACATGGTGCATTATCCTGCTGGAAGTAGCCATCAGAGGATGCGTACATGGTGGTCATAAAGGGATGGACGTGGTCAGAAACAATGCTCAGGTAGGCCGTGGCATTTAAACGATGCCCAATTGACACTAAGGGGCCTAAAGTGTGCCAAGAAAACATCCCCCACACCATTGCATTAATGAGAAATTGAACAGGTGTTCCTAATAATCCTTTAGGTTAGTGTATATCAGTGCCATTGTTTTGTCTGAAGATGCACACCGGTATTGTTTTTTGTAATGGTATGTTTGTAAAACTACTTAAATGTCCTAATATAACTAACACCCAGTCCTGGATTAATCTAAACCCTGTCTTAGAAACTGCCTCATAGTGTTTAACTTCAAAAGTTGCATAACAAGGCTGTACTAGTCTTTAAAGTATTTCTTTTTTTGTGTTTTACTGTTTTGTACATAAAACAATTCAGCGTAATAAACAGAACATTTTGGGAAAACATAACCTTGATATCTTTAAATGGATAGTTCACCCAAAAACATGCATGCTTTCACTTTTAAGCTCTCTCGATTCGAGTCAAGCACACTCTCGCTCTGCGATGTCGTCACATTGTCAAGTATCTCCTCCACAGGCCCAGCTCATCGCACAGTCCATCGGTCAGGCGTTCAGCATGGCCTACCAAGAGTTCCTCCGAGCCAATGGGATCAACCCCAAAGACCTCAGTCAGAAAGATTACAGTGACATCCTGAACAAACAGGAAATGTATAACGATGACCTCATCCATTTCTCTAATTCTGAAAACTGTAAAGAGGTACAGAAACAAAGAGCCAATCTCTTTGCTGTAACTGTTTGCTTACTTGTTAGATATGTGTGATGCTCATGCATGATTTCTGTATTATGTCTATTAATGGTTTTTGTTTAATGATATCAGCTTCATCTTGAGAAGCAGAAGGGAGAGATTCTGGGTTTAGTGATCGTGGAGTCGGGCTGGGGCTCCATTCTGCCCACCGTCATCCTGGCCTGCATGCTGAACAACGGCCCAGCTGCCCGCTCGGGTAAACTCAATGTGGGCGATCAGATTATGGCCGTCAATGACACCAGTCTCGTAGGCCTGCCCCTCGCCACCTGTCAGAACATCATTAAGGTTTGATGTGCTTATGATTGTATGCGCTACTAGTACACCAGACTTTAACAATACGCATTATTTTACATATACATCTGTGATTGTATCTGTGCTTTAGGGTCTGAAAAATCACACGCAGGTCAAACTGAGTGCAGTAAGTTGCCCACCTGTAACCACTGTGCTAATAAAGAGACCGGATCTACAGTACCAGCTCGGCTTCAGCGTTCAGAACGGCATAGTATGTATCTTAAACCGGCTGCAATATGACGAACTGGGAAAAGGACATACATCCACTATTAAAGTAATCCAAAGTACTCCCATGGGTTAAAGGGATAGTTCACCCAAAAATGAAAATAATGTCATTAATGACTCACCCTCATGTCGTTCCAGCTCGTAAGACCTACATTCATCTTCAGAACACAGTTTAAGATGTTTTATATTTTTTCAGAGAGTTTGTTGACCCTTCATTGAAAAACTACGTACGGTATACTGTCCTTGTCCAGAAAGGTAATAAAAACATCATCAAAGTAGTCCTTGTGACATCAGTGGGTCAGTTAAAATGTGTTGAAGCATTGAAAAAACATTTTGGTCCCAAAAAAAATTATGACTTTATTGAGCATTGTCATCTCTTTCGCGTCTGTTGTGAAGCACATGCGCGAGACTAAAGTCACGTGACGTGGATGACGTGTTATCCTCAGACATGTTTGCAAAGTTTTTTTTCAAACTTACAGCGTGCGTCTCCCTCAAACTGTAAACGAAGCCCGGGCGCACAAAAAAACAGCTGGGGCGCACCAGATAACACGTCAGCCACGTCACTGCAGTCATGTGACTTTAGTCTTGCGCATGAGCTTCACATCAGACGCGAAAGAGAAGACAATGCTGAATAAAGACGTAATTTTTGTTATTTTTGTACCAAAATGCTTCAACACATTCTAACTGACCCACTGATGTCACAAGGACTACTTTGATGATGTTTTTATTACACATGGACAGTATACCGTACGTAGATTTTCAATGAAGGGTCAATAAGCTCTCAGACTAAATCTAAAACATTTTAAACTGTGTTTGAAGATGAACGGAGGTCTTATGAGATTGGAACGACACGAGGGTGAGTCATTAATTACATTATTTTCATTTTTGGGTGAACTATCCCTTTAATATATGTCTCCTAAAGAAAAATAATACATTTGTGATAGACAACAATTCATATTTTTCTATATCTGGGTCAATTACATCCATTTACATCTATTTTGTATTAGCACAGTTGGGGTATTTTGCCATATCATGCCGAATTCACAAGATTTAATAATCATCCTGTTGTTGATCTGACAGATCTGCAGTCTGATGCGTGGAGGTATTGCAGAAAGAGGAGGTGTGCGAGTTGGCCACAGAATAATTGAGATAAACGGACAAAGTGTTGTCGCTATGCCGCATGAGAAAATCGTACACACCCTGTCGGTATCTGTAGGAGAGGTACGTTATAACTTTTAAAGGGCACCATTTATACAAAATTCACTTTTATGAGGTGTTTGGATATAAGTGTGTGTTGGCAGCATTGTTGGGGGTAACGCATTACAAGTAACGTGCATTACATAATAATATTACTTTTCTGAAGTACTGAGTAAAGTAACGCAAGTTTAAATGTACACATTAATATTTGAGGTGTGCAAGTTACTTTTTTTGTTTCATTAATTTGATTTAAAAAAATTATGTACCGAATTAAACTAAACGTAGTCACATTATGCACTCTATGCGTACACGCCTGTGTGGGAACAGTTTGAGTCAAAAACTGAGATGGCAGGCCAGAGCTCGACATTTTTGTGATGAAATATGCAATTTCTGAATGCAGAACTTTTCAGTCATAAAAAACACCTGCAAGGCCTGAAAGAGATCAAGACTCAGCCAAGAAAAAGTAACGCAAAAGTAACTAAAAAGTTTCCATGAAAAGTAACTAAGTAACACAATTAGTTACTTTTTTTGGGAGTAACTTAATATTGTTATGCATTACTTTTAAAAGTAACTTTTCCCAACACTGGTTGGCAGTGTGTGAACACAACCAACTTACAAAGAAAAAATCCACCCAATCCTTCTGTTTTAATCTCTATTAAACCAAAGTGGTCTCTTTTGATTCTCTTGTGATGTCACACAGATAAAGCCACGCCCATGGCTACTGACTGACATTCCTGCATTACCATAGTTTCCGCCCTCAGCGAGTTTACGCTGTCCGCCCCATATCTTATAGGGCTGGGCAAAAAAATCGATTTTTCGATTAATCGTTTTTTTTAAACGTGGTCGATTCAGAATCGATTCTCAAAGAGCAGAATCGATTTTTTTCCCCATATTTTTTTGTGCAAACATTGAACGTAAGATTAACATTAATCAAATTACTAGTCTTCTTCACTAGATGTCACCCTCTTTTTTGCCTTGAGCGATTTTTCCAAGGAGCCTGTCATTCTTTCATTGAGTGCTTAAAATGGCGATTTTAGGGGGTTCATCGACGTTGATGCTACCTTCACATAAAAAGTAAGAGGTATGGAAGCATTTTAGATTTTGTAAGCAAGACGACAAGGTTAGTGTTGTGGCTTTTAATTTCTTTTTATTAATTACCCACTTGTAAACTTATGTTAACTGTTATTTTTTATTAATATAGTATTTTTATTAAATCTATATTCATTGAGTTGAATCAAGAATCGAGTAAAAAAAACAACCCGAGAATCGGAATCGAAAATTGAACCGAGAATCGAAATCGAATCGATTTGATAGCTTGTGAATCGAAATTGAATCGATCTGGAACATCTGAATCGATACCCAGCCCTAATATCTTAATAGTGAGATACTATCGTCTCAGACTGTATTTACAGGAATCAGATCTATTTTTAACCAAAAGCGCTCACTGTCTGTTGATAAGGGAGTGAGGAGCTGTAGCTCATTTGCATTTAAAGGAATAGTCCATTTTCTTAAAAAAAAATCCAGATAATTTACTCACCACCATGTCATCAAAAATGTTGATGTCTTTCTTTGTTCAGTCAAGAAGAAATTATGTTTTTTGAGGAAAACATTCCAGGATTTTTCTAATTTTAATGATCTTTAATGGACCCCAAGACTTAACAGTTTTAATGCAGTTTCAAATTACAGTTTCAAAGGACTCTAAATGATCTCAAACGAGGCATAAGGGTCTTATCTAGCGAAACGATTGTCATTTTTGACAAGAAAAATAAAAAATATGCACTTTTTATATGCACTGTAATTATCTGGATTTATTTTTAAGAATGTCAAATAACTTGTAATTTAATAAAAAGTTAGGATTCTTTTAATCTTTTTCATTTAAAATCGAGAAATTCTGACTATTTTAACATTGTACATTAATTGTTTTTTGTTTTCATTGACAGATTAACATGAAAACTATGCCAGCTGTCATGTTCAGACTGTTAACTGGTCAGGAGACTCCGATGTACATCTGAGGAACCATTAAGTTTACAGCCCCTGTCCAAAAAATATTGAAACATTGAAGAGCTAGTATGTCTTGCTTAATATACAGCACTGTATACATACATGCATGCACACACTAACAAAAAGCATAATCATATAAGTGGTTATATCTAAGACGCGCTGTTCATTATTACTGATTTATTTTGGCAATGCAATTACAGCAATAATCTTTCTATTTCTTTGTATGTCATATGGCTTTAGTTCAAGCTCTTGCATAACAAACTACTCTGTAAATATTTAAGGGACCGCGCTTGAGTTAAATAACTAAGCTGCTCATGATCAAATCAGTATTAGCAATAAAATTAAAACTCATTAAAGATTAGCAAACATACAAAAGCATGTTAAAATCCAAAGAGAACTATTCAGTTTGTTAAATAGGAAATCTCTGTGATAAATTAACCTACACTGTGAATGAAACTTTTCTTTAGATATAAGCATGCTTGACTTATGAGTAAACATACAGTGACACATTTATGTTTATGCATGAAGTAATAGTATGAATGAATACGTCTTAATAGACGTTGTCTCATGGTACGTGTTTTTTACTTTAAACTTGCACAATCTTAGAATAAGAGAACAATTACATATCATGTTTAGCCCTTGCTGATACTGAAACACTGCAATAAAAAGTCATTAGATTCATAATTGCATTCATTTTGAGATTCCACATTCCACACATGGCTTACATAAGAGTATAATAATAATAATAATAATAATACAGATATTGGAAATGCAATAAACCATGCTTATATGGTCGTGAACTCAGTATCTTCACATGTAAATAAAAGAAAATTGTTGACCAAAAAGAGAGAATAATGGGGATTGTGTTTTATTTATTTCAGCAGCATTATGTACATATTTACATATGAAAAAGCAGGCACAAGAGAAACAGTAACACAAATACTATACATTACAAAGTCTATAAATTATATGGAGCTGCTCTGAGCTTTTCAATCTCAGATGTTCAAGTAGTGTGAGTGGATGAAAACTGACTCAGAGTTGCTGTAAAGAAGAGAATAAACGGATGAAACTTTTAAAGCAATAAATATCATCATGGTGTTAAAGAAATAGTTAAAGACTTCACAACCTAGACATTTAGTTTTTTATGTTTATGAGAATGTACGCGCCTGTCTGCGTATGCGCAACCTATGCATAAAAAGTAAACGCAGTTACAAAAATCCTATTTTAGCTGTAGCCCAAAATACATTAAAGTGCACCTATGGTCCGATTCATGTTTTTAAATTTCCTTTGTCAGTGTGTATTTGCACATGTTAACGATATGCAAAAGGTACAAATTGCTGTAACGATAAATCGTGTGTTCAATTAAAAAGACCTGTCTCGATTCTGCATCGCAAGGCTGCTTGTACTTGTGCGTGTACTATGGTGTTTTGGTCAGTAAGAAGACCTTATCAATCTAAAATCATTTTGAGTCGGAGTCTTTTATAACGTGCATTTAAAAAAGCAACACTCGTTAAACCAAATCATTCAAAATATTCTTTATTATCATGAAAATACCTGAAACAATCTGAAGAAAGGCGATATAAATATCCTTCTAGACATTTCCTGGAATAGGGTTGGTAATGCTGCTTCTTCTGTTACCCAATTTCTTGCACGAGAGCGCCCTCTGGCTTTTGGATGTGATGGCATTTTACCGTAATTCATTCAGATTCATTCATTGAGAAAATGCGCATTTGCACGATAAATCTTTACAGCCCTAGTACAAACCCCAAAGTAAACGATGGCGCGAGTTATTGTCTCCAACGTAAATCTCTATTCTTGGACTACAATAAACACACGGATTGTAGGCAACAGTTTACTTCCTGGGATTAGTGATGTAGTAAAGACCGACATTATCATAACTCCTCCCGCTGCGGACTCACAGCCTGTAAATTAACTCCTGTTAGCAACCGAATCTTTCAAACATGGTAAGGAGCGTCACGTTTCCGCTGATGTCAGAGGTATTCAGGCCAATCACAACGCACAGATTAGCTGGCCAATCAGGGACACAGGGCTTTTCAAATCCGTGCATTTCAGGAAGAGAGTGAAATCTGGAGCTACAAAAATGTACGGTATGTGGAAAATAATGTGTTTTTTAACCATCAACCACGCAAACACATTGTATTATGCCAAATACACAAAATAACCTTGTTTTTAGCAATGAAATGGGTGCTCTTTAAATAAAATAAATACATAAATGAAACCAAACAACTCGTAATCACTGTTGACTTTGTTTACATGTTGAAATATACATCTTGCAAGTTATTTTGGTTATTATGTAACCAATTTCAAGTTTATTTTAGCTTGAAGTAAGTTACTCATAGCCGGACTTTATCGGGTCTATACCTAGACGGTGAAATGACAGCTGCTTGCTAGGTATCCAAAGCAACATTGGGAAAATAAATGCTGAATTTTTTCAATTCATTCCTTGGAAATCGAACCCATGGCCTTGGCGTTGCTACTGTAGCACCGTGCTTTACCAGATGTTAGATTTTTTTTACTTTAAACAATGCATAAACTTCCACATTTTCACAATCCCTTTCATGGCCCTTAATGTCTAGCAAATGTTGATGAATGTTTGTTTTTTCGTGGTTTGAAACTTACCGTTAATGTATCGATCTGCTGAGGTTCCTTGCTATTTCTCATCTGATTGATGTCATCGCATATCACTCCATCTAGAAAGCCTTTGTTGAGGTAGCCTTCCTCAGTACGACCTTCCTCATCCTCACTGTCTAAGGCCACACTGAATGCCTCCCTCATCTTGACAGGAAATAGATAACCCAGCAACACCACCATCAAACCAATAAGAGCGCTCAGTAAACCTATAATACATTTTAAAACACAACATTGTTTCTCAAATTGCTTTAGAACCCAAAACATTTTACATCAATTTGGGTTATTTTCAACCCAGCATTGGGTCAAAAAGAGACAAACCCTGTCGTAGTGTTAAATTAACCCAGGAATTTTTTTATTTTATACAAAAATGGGTTAAACCAACCCAGCATTTTGGGTTAAAACAACCCAGCATTTTGGGTTAAACCAACCCAGCATTTTGGGTTAAAACAACCCAGCACTTTAGGTTAAACCAACCCAGCATTTTGGGTTGAATCAACCCAGCATTTTTTGTTAAACCAACCCAGCATTTTGGGTTAAAACAACCCAGCATTTTGGGTTAAAACAACCCAGCATTTTGGGTTGAATCAACCCAGCATTTTTGGTTAAACCAACCCAGCATTTTGGTTTGAAACAACCCAGCATAGGTTAAATGACAACCCAACGGGGTGTTCTGTTTGTCGGCCCTTTTCGACCCAACGCTAGGTTCAAAACAACCCAGCATTTTTAAAGTGTGTACAGTACAAAAGTAATACAAATATGTCAAATCACTAGCTTGAAAAAAGACTGAATATAGAAACTAGCAACATTTCGATGTCTAATATAAACCAAGACCTATTCGAGAAGAGACCATGGGTCACCTATTGAGTTCGACTGGTGGTTAAAGCAAATTTATTTATAGTATTACAAGTTCATTTCAATGTAAAATCCTTGATCATTTACCCGTTGCCAAAGCTAGCCAGAAGGAATGGCTGTAGTTTGTCCTAAATGAATCTGCGCCAATATTGAAGTCACATGGGTATGTGTTGTATATCGTTGAGAAGGAAGCCATGGAGAAGAAGATGAAAGTGGCCGTGACTATCATCATGTACCCAGCATAGAGGATGACGGGCATTGAAAACAGGATATTGGCCACCAGCCAGCAGAAAAAAGATGTCCTATGGGAGAAAGGCATTCTTTACTTAAGCTTCTTTGTTAAATAGGACTGAGTTTCTTTACTCTAAAGAAGGATTTATCTGTGCACAGGTGTGGCTCACCACAGACTGGCTGATGCAAACCGTCCAGAGTATCTGTATTGATAGATGAGTCCACAAGCGCTGTTGCTGGTGAATTTCTCAGCGATGTAAAGGATAGGGTTGGGCAGACCCCTTTCCAGCGCAGCGGCATACTGGTCATCCATATTTTCGGACCAACTGAAGATTTCATTGTAGTCTATAGTCTCGTTTATCTGCGATACAGGGTTTCCTGTAAGACCAGATATTAAAATGTTGACGTGGATACACTATCAGAAATAAATGGTCAAAATATGTGGGTCACTGGGGCAGTACCCTTTTAAAAAGTACAGCTTTGCACCTAAAAATATAATAAAGGTACATTAATATCTATAATGTACCGCATTTGTGTCCTTTTGAATGTTTTGCTTTCGCCCATGTAATGTTGGGGTTTCAGTATTATTTTTTTCCAGTAATCGTTTTTTTTTTTGTACGATTCGCTTCCTAGGAATTCATACAAATTAGTCCACTTGTAAGGTGCGTATAAATTCCCATCAGATCAGACAGGACCTATGGTTGATTTATTATATTCAAGTTAAAGGGACACTCCACTTTTTTTGAAAATATGGTAATTTTCCAGCTCCCCTAGTTAAACATTTGATTTTTACTGTTTTGGAATCCATTCACCTGATCTCTGGGTCTGGCGCTACAACTTTTAGCATAGCTTAGCACAATCCATTGAATCTGATTAGACCATTAGCATTGCGCTAAACAATAACCAAAGAGTTTCGATATTTTTCCTATTTAAAACTTGACTCTTCTGTAGTTACATCGTGTACTAAGACAGACAGAAAGTTAAAAGTTGCGATTTTCAAGGCCAATATGGTTAGGAACTATACTCTCATTCTGGCGTAATAATCAAGGACTTTGCTGCCGTAACATGGCTGCAGGAGGCGCAATGATATTACGCAGCAGCCGAAAATAGTCTCCTTGGTAACTTTCAATGGCAGGGGACTATTTTCGGGCAGTGCGTAATATCACTACGCCTGCAGCCATGTTACAGCAGCAAAGTCCTTGATTATTACGCCAAAATGAGTTCCTAGTCATATCTGCTTAGAAAATCGCAACATCAAATTTTCTGTCAGTCTTAGTACATGATGTAGCTACAAAAGAGTCAAGTTTTAAATAGGAAAAATATCCAAACTCTTTGGTTATTTTTGAGCGCGATGCTAATGGTCTAATCAGATTCAATGGATTATGCTAAGCTATGCTAAAAGTGGTACCGCTACACACAGAGATCAGCTGAATGGATTCCAAAACGGTAAAAATCAAATGTTTAACTCTAGGGGAGCTGGAAAATGAGCATATTTTCAAAAAAATTAGAGTGTCCCTTTAAAGTAAAAAAATTTGGTACCAATATGTACATTTGAGATATTAAGAAGCACCCTTTGGTACCATTATGTACCTCTGAGGTACTAATAAGAACTCTTTAGGTTCAAATGTACATTTTGGAAATGTACTGCTTCAGTGACAGCTCATATTTTTGGATCATGTTTTGATAAGATGTCACAACAGAAAAACTATAATGGTGCACAGTGTTAATGAAAATCTATTACCTCTGAGTGTGATGTTGATACCATACAGTCCAACATGCAGACCCACGTCAGCTGATACCACTGCATTACTGAAGGACTTGTAAGAGGCATTGGCCTTCACGCTGGCTTCGGCCCAATCTCCAGTAAAATTTAGCGCTTGAGTTAACAGGAAGAGTTTACAAACAGTTACACAACCTCATAGTTAGATAACTGGAGGCATATTTCAATTTTTCAAGCTGTGAGCTACACAAAGTCTGCTTCTTAGTTCAGTGTTATGTTTGGATACAACCACAGAATTTGGATGTAAAATGTAATTGAGTAAAAATTATGGAACCATTTATTTTTACAAAAATACATTTATTTAATTAAGATGACAGTATATGGATATTTTTGGTTGAAAATATGAACAACTGACTTTATACAGTACATCTACTTAATGTAATTACAAAACAAAATGGTTCCTAAACATGAGTTATTTTAAAGTAATTTGTTTGCATTTATATGCATTTAGCCTATAATGCAGTGTAATATATACATTTATGTGCTGCTTAAAGGGATAGTAACAAAAAAAATTAAATTTTGTCATAATGTTCACCTCTAAGGTTGTTACACTGTATACATTTCTTTGTTCTGCTGAACACAAAGTAAGATATTTGTATGTTTGTAACCAAACAGTTATGGGGCACCATTCACTTCCATAGTATTCTTTCCTATTATGGAAGTCAAAGAACCCTCTGCTTCCTGCTCGGTTACATTTACAGATTTGGCAGACACTTTTATCCAAAGTGACAGTGCATTACAAAGTATACATTTTTTATCAGCATGTGTTACTTGGGTTTGAACCCATTACCTTTTGCGCTGCTAATACAGTGCTTTATCACAGAGCTATAAAACACTGAGCTATAAAAGATTGCGAATCATAATTTTTGTTCAGGAGAACAAAGAAATGTATACAGGTTTGTAACAACTTGAGGGAGAGTAAATGATGACCGAATTTTCCTTTTTTGATGAACTATCCCTTTAAGTGTCCAAATGCATTTTAGGGTCACTATGGTTTACTGTACAAAGAAAGGAAAATGTGTAAAAAAAACAAACTCACCAACTAAAACAGCTCCAATGAATAAACTAATTATTATCCTGAACATCCAGAACAGTCTCTGCAAAAAAATAGATATTTTTTGCAATTGCTTTTTTACGTTTAATACACTGAACCAAACCATTTAAACTTAAAAATGAAGGTAAATTAAGAAATTATAAATAACTAAAAATCATTTCTGGCATTTTAAAGATCCCAGAAACCAATCCACTGTCTAATCTAAAGAGGTTGTATCACTAAACCCATTTTTGATGAAAAAAGGTGCTGCAAAAGTTAAAAGAAGTAATACTGACCGATTTGCCGCGTATTCCCGGCAGGATGAGGAGGAAACTGACAGCCAAAACCGAGAAAACCAGAATAGCAACCAGTAAGCTTTTGTCGACGATGAACGGTCTCCTTTGTAGTGGATAAAACGGGTAAATGCCATCGTAAAAAGTCATCTTCTCTAAAGCTGAAAGCAGTGTTGGGTTACCTGGAGATGAAAGATAACAGGTCCATATCTCCCCCTTACTTTTTCATATTGCTTCAGATTCGTCTCTTAAAGACTTAAAAATACATCCACAGGCTATAGGCACAGAAATGTGTAGTCTGCTCTTTAAAACCGCCCGTTATAATGCAAATGATACGCGCTGAGGTAAAGCGATCCGAGCGCGCCTGGCTGCGATTGTGCGCGTGAAAGAAGATACGGAGATTGACACTCTAAATCAAAGGACATCGGATCTTGTTAAAGTTGGACTGAAGTGGCTGTTACTTAATACAATTTAACAAAGCTGTAACTAACAAAAGGATGCAATTCGACTTACCTGTATGCGTAAGGAGCACTTTGAGGAAAAGTGCGCGTTGGGAATAAGGTGACCGGGTCGTCGCGCATCTTTTATACGGTCGCGCTTACTAATTATAGCTTTGATTTGCATTGATTGGTTTTTCCCGAAAACAGAGGTGTCAACCCGTCAGTATAAAGTCAGTGTGAGGAGACTAGGTGTGGATGTGGGTCGGATCTTCAGACGCCTCAGTGAGTTTCCTTTTAATTCGTGTTCCCATTTCACCTCCTGTACCTGACAACAGGTGAGTTAAAAGCATTTTGTTGTTGTGATATTCGTTTTAAACTTTCTGTCTGCTGTACATTACAGTAAAATACTGTAGTAAAACTCTTCAGTTTACTTGTAGTAAGATAATTGTAGTAGACAGTATATTGTAATGTTAGGCTATACTATAGTATTCTGTAGTTTCAACAAGAGTAAATTATAAACTTTAGTAAATACTGTAGTTTACTTTTAATATGTATAATAAGGTTCAAAACCACTATACTGTATAGGAATTTACTACAGTTTACTATATTAAATATTACAGTATACTAAAGTATTTGACATATGTGAACATAGAGCTCACACTGTAAAAATGATGTTACTTAAACTTAATTTGTTAAGTTAAACAATTCTAACTTGTTTTAATAAGTTATGCCAACTTATCGCAAGTCAAATGTTAAAATAGTAGGTTAAATTGACATGTAAAACCAAGTTGTTTTAACCTCATGCTGCATTTTGTTGTCTAAAGTAAAGTGCTCATGCACAGGTGAAGAGGTGCTTCATTGGTTTGCAATGATGGGTTTGTTTGAGTTACTCTGGAGAAGTTTACCTACCCTGGTTGTTCTCTCAAGCGCTGTTTGTGAGTACAATGTTATACATTTATTTTCTTTACAGTCATTAAATAGACATTAAACGTGTAAATTAAACATTGAAATGTTAGATGGTTTTTGATACGATGAAAGGAATGAGATTCATTGCATACAAAAGTATCTTTAAAGCGTACTCAGGTCATGTTTGGATAACACAAATAATTTTTTTTGCTTGTAGATTGCTGAAATAATATACTTTCGTATTTACTATAATAAACTGTGGTACGTTTCCTAGATACTATAGTGTTTCTGAACTTTACCATAGTAAAAACTACAATTTACAACAGCTTACTACAGTAAAGCTTACCACAGTATTTTATCATGTGGGCATGCAAGCCTGAGTGCATGCTGTTATTAATAAAACAGGAGGATATATAATATGTTATATGTTATATATTATATTTGTTGATTTTTAATATATATTTCACTCGAATCATTTACAGTTTTATATTTTATTGAAGAATAAATGTGTTAAATGTGAATTACATTCCTTTATATCTTACAGTATCTTTATAAGACATATCATACATATCAGTTTAATATATACATACATACATACATACATACACATATACTGTACACACACATACAGTATAACAATAAAAAATAAAAAACATAGTTATTTCGTTTTGGAACCAAACTCTTCATATATATTTACTATATATATATATATATATATATATATATATATATATATATATATATATATATATATATATATATATATATATATATATATATATATATATATATATATATATATATATATATAGTAATATTTTAGTAATATTTTATATGTGATATATTATATTTGTTGATTTTTAATATATATTTCACTCGAATAATTTACAGTTTTCAACTGTATTTTTATATTTTATTGAAGAATAAATGTGTTAAATGTGAATTACATTTCTTATATCTTATATCTTACAGTATCTTTATAAGACATATCATACATATTAGTTTAATATATACATACATACATACATACATACATACATATATACACATATACTGTACATTGTACAAAAAATAAAAAACATAGTTATCTCGTTTTGGAACCAAACTCTTCATATATATTTACTATATATATATATATATATATATATGTATAAGTATATGTATGTATGTATGTATGTATCTATGTATGTATGGAAATTTTGTGAAACTAATTCATGCATACTCATGTAAGTTATTATAATTTGCTTCCAAACTCTCTTTGATCCACCTTGAACCAAACAGGTGCCGACTCCGATGCCATTACTTGGGAAGTTCAGAGGTACGACGGGTGGTATAATAATTTGGCAGATCATGACCGAGGGTCTGCGAGTGAGTGGGTTAACAATAATTCACCTTAAAATAAATTATTAAAAAGCTTAACATATAAAAAGTAGTTTTTAAACATGACTATTTTGCTATTACAGATTCAGCTCTAGTGCGTCTCCTGCCGGCGCAGTATGCTGATGGAGTTTATATGGCCCGACAGGAGCCTCACCTGCCCAACCCCCGGCACATAAGTAACACTGCCATGAGTGGTCAATCCGGTCTCCTATCCCACAAAAACAGAACGGTTCTCTCTGTGGCCTTTGGTGAGTGATCCCCCTTTTATGCAAGACGCAACCTGTTGAGTGACACACAACCAAGTCTTTAATTATAAGTTCACATTTTAAGTAAGATTTAATTTTAGTAAAGGCTGCATCTTGTGTGTAAATTACCTTAAATAACAAAGAGAAACCTTTTGAGCACCACAAAGAACTTTTACTAATAAATGTACTGTTACTTTAAAAAATTAAAAAGAAACCAGTACTCTTTTTGATGCAAGGTCAAATTAGAGACTGGGGCTGTGTCCGAAAACCAAGGCAACTGACTTGTTGCCTCGCTGCCTAATAACTTCGGCGGCATGAAGACAGCTTCAGGAAACGCATTCGGACAGCCTTCATAGGATATGCAGAAATGCATTGCAAACACTCACATTTCAACCAAATACAGAAATGTGCTTCAAATACTTGGAGTGCAACCAGATACAAAAACACACTGCAAATACTCACAATGCAAGCAAATACAGAAATATGCTGCAAATACTCACAATGCAAGCAAATACAGAAATATGCTGCAAATATTTGAAACACAACCAAATGCAGAAACGCATTCCAAACACTCACAACGCAACCAAATACAGAAATGCGCTGCAAATACTTGCAATGCAACCAGATACAGAGACACACTGCAAATACTCACTATGCAACCAAATACAGAAATGTGGTGCAAATACTTGCAACACAACCAAATACAGAAACGTATTGCAAACATTCACAACGCAATCAAATACAGAAATGCGCTGCAAATACTTGCAATGCAACCAGATACAGAGACACACTGCAAATACTCACTTTGCAACCAAATACAGAAATGTGGTGCAAATACTTGCAACACAACCAAATACAGAAACGTATTGCAAACACTCACAATGCAATCAAATACAGAAATGCGATGCAAAAACTTGCAATGCAACCAGATACAGAGACACACTGCAAATACTTACTTTGCAACCAAATATAGAAATGTGGTGCAAATACTTGCAACACAACCAAACACAGAAACGTATTGCAAACACTCACAACGCAATCAAATACAGAAATGTGGTGCAAATACTTGCAATGCAACCAGATACAGAGACACACTGCAAATACTCACTATGCAACCAAATACAGAAATGTGGTGCAAATACTTGCAACACAACCAAATACAGAAACGTATTGCAAACATTCACAACGCAATCAAATACAGAAATGCGCTGCAAATACTTGCAACGCAACCAGATACAGAGACACACTGCAAATACTCACTTTGCAACCAAATACAGAAATGTGGTGCAAATACTTGCAACACAACCAAATAGAGAAACGTATTGCAAACACTCACAATGCAATCAAATACAGAAATGCGATGCAAAAACTTGCAATGCAACCAGATACAGAGACACTGCAAATACTCACTTTGCAACCAAATATAGAAATGTGGTGCAAATACTTGCAACACAACCAAATACAGAAACGTATTGCAAACACTCACAACGCAATCAAATACAGAAATGCAATGCAAAAACTTGCAATGCAACCAGATACAGAGACACACTGCAAATACTCACAATGTACGCAAATACAGAAACGTGCTGCATTTATCTGAAACACAACCAAATGCAGAAACGCATTACAAACACTCACAAAGCAACCAAATACAGAAATGCGCTGCAAATACTTGCAATGCACAGATACAGAGACACACTGCAAATACTCACTATGCAACCAAATACAGAAATGTGGTGCAAATACTTGCAACACAACCAAATACAGAAACGTATTGCAAACACTCACAACGCAATCAAATACAGAAATGCAATGCAAAAACTTGCAATGCAACCAGATACAGAGACACACTGCAAATACTCACTTTGCAACCAAATACAGAAATGTGGTGCAAATACTTGCAACACAACCAAATACAGAAACGCATTGCAAACACTCACAATGCAATCAAATACAGAAATGCAATGCAAAAACTTGTAATGCAATCAGATATATAGACAAACTGCAAATACTCACAATGCAAGCAAATACAGAAGAACACTGCAAATACTTGCAACACAAGCAAATACCAAAACGAGAAACTATTTTGTATATGCATGTCAGTTGCAATGACAAAATTTTATTTTTTCTGTATTTTAAATAGATCCCTGTACAGCAGGGATATAAGGGGCTACACTTTAATTTGGTTAAAACTACAGCAAATCAAAAGCCAAAATCCATTAATAAAAAAACCCAACAAAAAACAACTCAATTAACAAATCATTATCAAAAACCTGTAAAATGAATATGACTTCCTGCCAGTTTACCACTGCATTTTCCTTTACTAACCCTGAGCTCTATGTTTTTCTTTCAAGGATTATTAATTCTCTAAATATGTAATTCCGAACTATTACAATTATTAACTTTTTTTAAACATATGCAAATTTGTTGAGAGCACTGTAAAGTTATTTTTGCACATGCTCTTTGTTAACCCAACAGGTTATCACGTATGGTCTGAGATCTCAGAATCGCGTAGGCCCAGTTGCCCCCCTGAGTTCATGCCTATTGAGGTCCAAAAAGATGACCCAGTCTTCGGCTCCAACTCTTCAAAACCAGTGGCTGCTCTTCCATTTCAAAGAGCAGCGTGGGACCAAAGCACCGGCAAAAGTCCCAACAATCCCCGAACGCAGGTAACGTACAGGACAGGACACGTGCATGTGGCCAAACTTCAGTTTACCTACCCATAATTCTTTTAAGGTCAATCATGTGACTGCATGGATAGATGGCAGTTCTATCTATGGATCCTCCGGTTCATGGTGTGATGCTCTGAGAAATTTTTCCAGAGGTCTTTTGGCTTGGGGCTCTTCTCAGGATATGCCCAAACAGAGTAGCAGTAGTTATCTCATGTGGAGCGCACCAGATCCCACCACCGACCCTGGTTCGCAAATACTCTATGGTAAGGCAAACCTTGATTTCTCACCATACGGTGTAGATAGATATCAGTGATATGTGAAGAATAATTTAAAATAAAATTGATGAAGGAACACAGGGAGCAAATGGGGGACTGGTGCTCAAGGGCACTTCAGTCGCAAACTATGAGCCATTGACCAAACCAGAAACTCGTAGGTTAGAAGCCCAACTCTCTAACCATACATCTACGACCGTGGTTGAAATCTTTTCCCGGTTTATGGAGAAATCTGGAAAAAACTGTTAAGGGAATGTCTTCCTCTTTCTTCCTGTTATTCATTTGGGTTTACAGATCTCCACACATTTTCTGTTCATAAGGAAACCATTCGTTGCGGTCTAATTAACTGGAAAAGATATTGTTTACAGCACCTTTAAAATCTTATTCTAGTTTCAGACAGCAAACCACTCCAGGCCGGATCCACAATGGATCTGGGCCGAAGTCGGCAGGTACGTAATGGATCCAAGGCATATCTGGTCTGGAGTCATCAGCTGTTTGGATGTTTGAGCTGCCTTAATTTAAAAACACCTTATACGGACATATCTTAACATATATCAGTGCCATTTCAAGATGCACAGTAGTATTATTTTTTAAAGGTTTGTTTGTAAAAACTACCTAAATTTCCTCATATAACTAAGGGCTAGTCTTAAATCCTGTCCCGGAAACTCCCATATGCATTTGTTACAAACTTTGTTTTGACTTACGTTCCTATATGGGGAATTTTCTGTAAAATCCCGTTAGAGATTTATTTCCTCCTGCAGCCCATAACAATGTGCAGTTGTCATATTGCTATGAAAATGACATAATTCCAGTAAGGTACTAAGGTGTGGTTTGTGAATTAATGGTAATGGCCATAGTCATTTCTTAACTTATTAACCCAATGACTAATAAACCTGATATGTAATATTAATATTTTATCCTGATACCACAATTTTTCCGACATCTGACTAATAAGTCATATATAAGTTACAGCCCTGTGTACGTGCGTAGTGTTGAAAAATTCATCAACTCACCTTTAAACGTAAAAAAGTAAAATTATATACATTATTATTAGGGCTGTCAAAATTAACACATTAATGTAAATTCATTTTAAAGACACACATTTTATTAATGTGCAATTAATGCGCAATTTCTGACCCTATAGGCCTAGCATGTTGTTGGATAGAAATTACAACTAGCTGCCAGTAACTTACTGTAGATTTTACATTTATGTTATTTACTGGCAACAGTTTGTTCAAAGTTAAATGAACATGAAATATTTTCAGGTAATTTTGTTTTTGAACCTTAAAATTGCATTAAGCATCTATATTTGAAGAGTTTCGTTGCAAAAAACCTCTGTTTTTAAATTTTTTGTCAAAACATGTTTATTATTATGTTATCATGTTATTATTTTGTTTTATGGTGCTACTTAGCTGTATTTTTTAAGTTATGAAGGTTTAAATCAAAACAAACCAACTGCAGTTGAATTGATATTAATTGGAATGCACAAAAAAAAAACGAGATTTCTGAAAAAATAAAAAAACTGAGTTATCTCGTTTTGCAACGAAACTCTTCATTTGTCCATGACCATGTTGATTAGAGTTTTAAAAACTTGAAAAGTGTTATATTAAGGTAAATATCGAACAGTTGTGATTCATTTGCGATTAATCGCAAGTTAACTCATGAAAATCATTCGATTAATCAAGATTAACTAATTTAATCGATTGACAGCCCTAATTATTATACATATATATTTATATAGTAAAATTGTATACATTTTATATTATTATTCTTTTTATTGTTAAGAATAATAATAACAATAATAATTATATAAAATTCATAAAATTTTACTATATAAATATATATGTATAATAATATAGAACAGATATAAATGTGCGATTAATTTGCGCTTAATCGCGAGTTAACTCATGGCAATCATGCGATTAATCGAGATTAAATATTTTAATCGATTGACAGCCCTAATTATTATACATATATATTTATATAGTAAAATTGTGTACATTTTATATAATTATTATTATTGTTATTATTAATAATAACAATAATAATAATAATACTAATAAATTACTTTTATTTTAATACTTATATTTTTGTATTTCATGCTTGTGATACATATTTTGCAGCAATAATCAAAATATAAATGTTACATATCCAGCTAGCAGTGTGGTTTTGTCCTCAGAGTTTGGAAATGCCTGGGCCAATGAGAACATCTTTTCCGTCATCGAGGGAATCATTTGGTTTCGTTACCACAATCACCTGGCCTCCAAACTGCACGAGGAACACCCCTCATGGTCAGACGAGGAGCTTTTCCAAAATGCTCGAAAGAGGGTTATTGCAACATTTCAGGTAAGGCAGATAGTCCAGTTTTACTGAGTCACTGCACATAATAGGTGCCAATTTGGAAGGCCATAACGTACGACAGTATCTTTGTTTCCTTTGAAGTCTTTGTTCGAAGCACTTTCTTATGAATATAGTTATTAATCTACATGGATTTATGCCATCTATGGTTTTCTTTTCAGAATATAGCTTTCTACGAGTGGCTGCCGGCCTATTTGGGAATTCAAGTGCCTTCTTATTCAGGTGAGAATTTTGTATGCATGAATGTGGAAATGTAGGCCTAAACTGTGGTTAGTTACAGCTTCAGACGGCACACCTGCGCTCGACATGCTGACCGTCTGAAGGTGCGGTCGCATTCGATTTTATTTTTGGTCATTTACACACCTTTAGAAAAAAAAGAAATGCCCAAACTGGACGTTTCCACCAATTATTTCAGTAATCTTACTGCTTTATTGTTGTGGGATCTATTCAGAGGTAACCATGCAATTGAAGAGCACATAAAAAGCAGGCCAGATAAAGCAACAAAGTGGCCCAGACTTCATGCCGCAAGTCAGAAGTCTGGCTACACAAGACTAATCTGTGGTTTGTTAAAAGATCTCTTATGGCTTTTACGTAACATTGTTGCCTTTGCAGTTGGCAACATGGTCTTGGCCCCTACGTCATTACAGGTTAACACATGCCAAGTGTGTAATTTCTGCTGAGTCCCTTAAAAATGTACCATGGTAACCACAACTTCTGTCAAAATGCAATAGCAAAGTAAAATACAGTTACTTTGTAAATAGTTGAGTAAAAAAACAATACTGTTATTGGCCTCTTATTGGCTGCTTTTTTTATTATTTAAAGACTGATGTAAAGTCCGATATTAAATGTGTTCTCAGTTTGTCACGCCACAGAAAAATGTGTTATTAACCACCCACACAAATTTGAATGGTTTAAAAAACGGCAAGTAAATAAAATAAGTTATCAAAATCTGGGAAAAACAGGAAGGCTTCCCTGCACTCAAACGTTGGGGGCGTGTCCACTGTCGCTGCTAAGACCACACCCACTCATAGGAAAGCTGGCCGTCTTTTTTAAAGTCGCCATGAAACGGAGGTACCGATGTCTAATTTCCCCCGTGCTAATGTATCTCTGAATGAAACGGCTTCTGAAATGAAAAAAGGTAGGGATGGACTTGAATTCGTCCATCGAGAACTGATCGGATCGTTTAAAGTTGGGTGGTGTTGCTAACGCTGCAATCTTTTCCCGGACCCTGCCCACCTGCCATACCATAGACCGGAAAAAAGGAGAAATCGTTTTGAGGAGGTGAAGAGATTTGCATTTTTGATTAAAGATTATGAGGCCACATGAATTTTTTTTAAATAATGAAGCTCACAGATAAGTCATTTGTAAGAAATACCATAATATAAATTTAGACTTTAAAATACCGCCGCTGCAACCTGATTGGATGTTTGCGATTGTTTTAGGGGTGGGGCCATGCTCGGTGACTCCAGTGTGTCATTAAGCCACCGTTTTAGCCCCGCCCACATGATTCTGAACACATAAATGTAGAAAACGGTGTAACTCCACAATAGTTAACACTAGGGCTGTGACGATGCATTGCGTTCCCCATTAAAAATAACTTTCTGAAATCGATTCTGAATCGCAAGGCTCCGATTCTGTGTTTCATGCACAGCTTGTGCGTGTACTACGGCTCTGTGGTTAGTAGGAAGTCCTTATCAATCTAAAATCACTATGAGTTTGAGTCGTTTATAACGTGCATTTAAAAAAACAACTCTCTGCAAACACAATCATTCAAAATATTCTTTATTATCATGAAAATACCTGAAACAATCTGAAGAACAGCGATATTAATATGCCTCTCTAGGCGTTGGCTGTTTCTCAATATACGTTCTTCAGCGATCTTGCGTCCTTGTGTCCTCGCTCTACCTCAGGGGTGTCAAACTCAATTTCATCCTGTTTTCATCCAATTTCATAATATTCTGAAACAAGACAGTCTTGATGACGTATGCAGCCTGGAAATGCGACCTCCGGAGGCTGCAGCGTTCGCATTCAGACACACCCACTCTAGTAGTGCGCGCGTGCGGGGCGTGGCTCGTTCTTTCTCATGCAATCATCAACATTATCACTATAACTACATTACAAAAAGACTTTGGCGGGACAAAAATTTGTTTTGGTGGCTGCTAAAAAATCAATGTAGGAAATAACCTGCAAAAAATAAAACTTATAATAACAATAAAATAATCTGTAAACTCTCGCGGGCCACATAATTAACATAATTTGTAAACTCTCGCGGGCCAGATGAAATGAGGGGGTGGGCCGGATTTGGCCCGCGGGCCTTGAGTTTGACACCCCTGCTCTACGTCAGTGGTTCTTAACGTTATTCCTGGAGGCCCACTGCCCTGCACATTTTGTATGTCTCCCTTATTTAACACACCTGATTCAAATCATCAGCTCATTAGAAGAGATCTCAATTAACTGAACTGAGTCTGCCAGATAAAAGAGACATACAAAACATGCAGGGCAGTGGGCCTCCAGGAATAACGTTAAGAACCACTGCTCTACGTCATCATTAACAGTCAAAGTTCAATTCCAATTCTCAAGAACGCAAGTACAGAGGACGCGTGTAAAATACCCGGATGAGTTCTTGATATCGAGGATGCATCGAGTGCAGACTTGCACGTTGAAATCTGGGGAGGTCACGTGACCAGCAGGAAGATCGCACACATCTCAATTCTCACAAGTGCATTCTGTGTTCTCGCGACCTTCTGAGTTCGCTCTTCCAAGGTCGCTTGGCAAGACCAGTCTCCACGAGAACGCAAGTCCGTTCTTTTGGGTTCTTAGAATTGAGAAACAGACATTTCCTGGAGTAGCGTTTGTAATGGTTCTTCTTCTAGCCCTCTAGCTTTTGGATGTGGCGGCATTTCACCGTAATTCATTATAATTCATTAGAGAAAACGCGCATATGCACGATTATTTTTCAAAGCTGTAGTTAACACTGACTTTGTAACGTGTTTCAGCAATACATTTCTCTAAAATGACTTTACACTGACTTTAACACAATCCATTTAATACAAAAACATTTGTATTAAATAAAATTTTGGTTCTATATCCAAGTACGTATCTCCCTCAGAAACAGAAAAAAAGGTTTTTAAACATTTCAGTAGAGTAACCCTAAACATTTGCAGCAGGGGCGTCGGACTGGGGGTAAAACCAGTACTGATTACCAGGGCCCCAAAGGAAGAGAGGGCCCTTGAAAAGTCTGAAATATATGATGGGGTGGGACATGGGGGCCCATCAGAACTGCCTATGCATAGGGCCCGAGGTCTTGTTCAACACTCCTGATTTGCAGTACAAAGTAGTGTATGTAGCCAGTAGGTGCCCAGAATACCTCTGGAGCCCTTTAAGACGTCCCCATTAGGTGTATACTGCACTGTCTTTCTGCAGGCTATCAGAAATATGTTGATCCAGGCATCTCTGCTGAGTTCGAAGCAGCTGCAGTGAGGTTTGGACTGACTCTTGCTCCACCTGGTGTTTATAAAAGGTACGTTTCTTGAATCACTTTAAATCAAATATTAAACATTACTTTTATTTTAATGCACAGGTATTAGTTGTACTTCCTCAGTTTTTGGTCTATAATTGAATTTGTAGCTCATTTGATAGAGCAAAGTTAAGGTCATCAGTTTGATCTCTCAGTGAACACACGTACTGATCAAATCTGTATCTTGAATGCACTGAATCTGCCAAATGAGTAAATGTAATGTACATCGTTTCAATTATTATCTCTGGGATTCAGGAACAGGACGTGCCATTACCAAAGTGCATTGAATGCGGATGGGAGTAAATCTCCTGGCCTGCGTTTGTGCAACACCTTCTGGAACCGAAATGTGAGTCATAAAAAATGCTTTGGTTTGGATTTTTACTATGGTTAATGAAAATAGCTAAAGTAATTTTTTGTGATTTAATGTTTTCTATACAAAATCATCCAGAACATTCTATGAAAAAATAACCGTGATATCTTTAATATTAACTGATATTTATGACAAATTATTTTTATTCACATTTCTAAGCTCTTTTTTGTTGTACTGTAGAATACAAATGTGCAGTCCGGTCAGGATGTAGATGAGCTGGTGATGGGCATGGCCTCTCAGATCGCGGAGAGGGAGGACAACATCGTCGTGGAGGATTTGAGAGGTTGGTTTAAACAGGCACTAATGTTGTAAAGAGTTTTTTTGAAGGGGTGAATTCATCTTTTCTGTGCCATCCCTTGGGCAGACTACATGTACGGGCCCCTGCGGTTCTCCCGCTCGGATGCAGTGGCATTGACCATCCAGAGGGGGCGTGATTTCGGGCTGCCTAGTTATAATCAGGTCAGAGAGACCTTCGACATGAAGCAGGTCAATACCTGGGAGGAGATCAACCCCAAACTGAACAATACACAGGTATGATGATATTTGTAGGATTTCTGTAGCTAATTTGGTAGTGTAAAGTTCATGCATGCATGCTAAATTCAGATTCAGTGCCTTGAATCCCGCGTCAAATGCACCAATTATCCAATTCACGATTTTACATTTACATTTGGTGTGTAGGTGTGTATTAGTACATGTTACCGATATGCAAAAGGTACATACCCCAAAAGTAAACGATGACGTGAGTTGTCGTCTCCAACGTAAATCTCTTTTCTTGGACTACAACAAACACACGGATTGTAGGCAACAGTCCTGAGATTGGTTATGTAGAAAAGACCGACATTATCATAATTCCTCCCACTTTGACTCATAGCCTGTAAGTTAACTCCTGTTGGCATTGCATTGTGACCGAATCTTTCAAGAGCGTCACATTTCCGGCTGACGTCAGAGGTATTCAGGCCAATCACAATATACAAAGTATCAAAGACTCCAAATAGCGACCATAACATTATGCCAGAGCATTGCTTTTTGTAATAATATTAAGTAATTCATCTATTAAATGTTAACATATTTATGTTTTTTTCCAGTTGCTAAAGAAGCTTGCAGATTTGTACAATAATGATACTTCCAGACTGGAGCTGTTTGTAGGCGGGATGTTGGAGGCTCAGGAAGGACCTGGTCCTGTATTCTCAGCCATAATATTGGACCAGTTTGAGCGCATAAGGAACGCTGACCGCTTCTGGTTTGAGAATAAACAAAATGGGTGGGACATTGTTGGTCAAATGATTATACACATAGCATCTTGTAACTTTTTGTATTAAATAGTCTCTGATAAAAATCTCCTTTAGGTTGTTCAGTGAAGAAGAGATCCAAGACATACGTAGCACCACATTTCATGATGTTCTCCTACATGTCACCAGCGCAAAGGAGGGCGACATTCAGAAAAATGTCTTTTTCTGGTTGAACGGTACCAAGCAGCTCACATTCAGCAAAAATTGTTTAAATTATAATGGCAGGAATTGTTCACTTTGGACTTTTTTTAAATAGGTGATCCCTGCCCCCAATCTAAACCAATCAGAGACACCGATCTTCACCCCTGTACAAAGGCTACGTCTATGAGTTACTTTGATGATGGCAGTAAAGTTGGTTTTGGCATAACAGTGGTGGTGCTCTTCTTGTTTCCTGTTGGTAAGAACGGGTGATTTTGTATTGATTATTGAATTTACATTTAAGCCCTAATGTATTGGCGGGATTAATCTACACTCACCTAAAGGATTATTAGGAACACCTGTTCAATTTCTCATTAATGCAATGGTGTGGGGGATGTTTTTTTGGCACACTTTATGCCCCTTGGTGCCAATTACGCATCGTTTAAATGCCACGGCCTACCTGAGCATTTTTTCTGACCATGTCCATCCCTTTATGACCACCATGTTCCCATCCCCTGATGGCTACTTCCAGCAGGATAATGCACCATGTCACAAAGCTTGAATCATTTCAAATTGGTTTCTTGAACATGACAATGAGTTCACTGTACTAAAATGCCCCCCACAGTCACCAGATCTCAACCCAATAGAGCATCTTTGGGATGTGGTGGAACGGGAGCTTCGTGGCCTGGATGTGCATCCCACAAATCAACTGCAAGATGCTATCCTATCAATATGGGCCAACATTTCTAAAGAAAGCTTTCAGCACCTCGTTGAATCAATGCAATGTATAATTAAGGCAGTTCTGAAGGCGAAAGGGGGTCAAACACAGTATTAGTATGGTGTTCCTAATAATCCTTTAGGTGAGTGTATGTGATAGTTGGCCATTCCTGTAGCTCAGTTGAAAATGGATTTGATACCAGGGAGCACAGATACTGCTAAAAAAAATTATATGGAATGCACTGTAAGTTGCTTATCCAAATCGTCTGCCAAATGCATAAATATGAAAGCATATTTTGTAAATTTTGTGCTCCTGTATAGTTTAGATCATTGCATTAGCATCACAAAAGGTCATGGGTTCGAACACACCTCCACACACTGTAAATCACTTTGGACAAAAATGTCCACCAAATGCATTAATTTCAGGATTCATTGTGTAACTTTTAGGAGGATCTATATCATCATAATGAACTGTATTGTTTTTATTACCTTAGAATAAGCCGTTTTTATCTACATACCGCAGGTCCACTTACATCAAAATTACTGCAATGTTTCTAAATGGCCAAATAATACCTATAGGCTAGGAATGCATTTTTAAATCGACACATAGACAATGTCATTCTGATCTTTTTACAGTGAGCTATATAGTGGCTTGCGTAGTGGCTCATATCCGGACAGCCAGATACAAACGTTTTCAGAAGAAGCTCAGCGCTTCCACCAGCGATGAAGAACCTGCACGTGGAATGACTGGTTAGTCACGTGACCTGATACGGTGCATCACATTGACCTGATCTGCCAATCAAGTTGACTTTTGCGTTTTACTTTTACCTCCAGCCAAAGAGTGGCTGGGTCAGCATACCACGCCACGGCAGGTCACGCTTGCCTTCAACGAGAAGAAAGTCTTACAGATCTTTGATGAGAGTGGATCTCTGACCTCTCATTGCCTTGCCAACCGGGATCGTCACCTGGATGTACAGATTTCCAATGATCACCTGCATCGTGCTCTACTTTTGAAGGTCCCAAAAGAATTTGATCTGGTAGGGAAACTTTTATTTAAGCATCAAGCATACCTTATTCATTCTCCAAGACAGGGTAACTCAAAAATATACTTATTTAATCTTCAGTGGTGCTTATAGCTCATACCTGTACTTTGTTACCTTGAACTAACTCGTTCTGTATTTTGACCTTCGACAGCAAACGCTGTTTCCCTTCTAGGGTTAGGTTTGGGGGTAGGATTAGGATAAAACAGCGGTTCTGGCTAGATGGGATACGGCTACTGCCTAAATGTTGGGTTTAGGGTTAGGTTTGGGGGTAGGAATTTGCCTAAATCTCGTGAAATGTTGGGTTTAGGGTTAGGTTTGGGGGTAGGATTAGGATGAAAACCCTAGTTCTGGCTAGATGGGATACAGCTATTGCCTAAATCCAGTGAAATGTTGGGTTTAGGGTTAGGTTTGGGGGTAGGATTAGGATGAAAACCCTAGTTCTGGCTAGATGGGATACAGCTATTGCCTAAATCTCGTGAAATGTTGGGTTTAGGGTTAGGTTTGGGGGTAGGATTAGGATAAAACAGTGGTTCTGGCTAGATGGGATACATCTACTGCCTAAATGTTGGGTTTAGGGTTAGGTTTGGGGGTAGGATTAGGATGAAATCAGTGGTTCTTGTTAGATTCGATACAGCTACTGCCTAAATCTCGTGAAATGTTGGGTTTAGGGTTAGGTTTGGAGGTAGGATTAGGATAAAGTCAGTGGTTCTTGTTAGATTCGATACAGCTACTGCCTAAATCTCGTGAAATGTTGGGTTTAAGGTTAGGTTTGGGGGTAGGATTAGGATGAAAACCCTAGTTCTGGCTAGATGGGATACAGCTATTGCCTAAATCCAGTGAAATGTTGGGTTTAGGGTTAGGTTTGGGGGTAGGATTAGGATGAAATCAGTGGTTCTTGTTAGATTCGATACAGCTACTGCCTAAATCTCATGAAATGTTTGGTTTAGGGTTAGGTTTGGGGGTAGGATTAGGATGAAAACCCTAGTTCTGGCTAGATGGGATACAGCTATTGCCTAAATCCAGTGAAATGTTGGGTTTAGGGTTAGGTTTGGGGGTAGGATTAGGATGAAAACAGTGGTTCTGACTAGATAGGATACAGCTACTGCCTAAATTCAGTGAAATTATGGGTTTAGGGTTAGGTTTGGGGGTAGGATTAGGATGAAAACAGCGGTTCTGGCTAGATGGGATACAGCTACTGCCTAAATCCAGTGAAATGATGGGTTTAGGGTTAGGTTTGGGGGTAGGATTAAACAGCGGTTCTGGCTAGATGGGATACAGCAACTGCCTAAATCTCGTGAAATGTTGGGTTTTGGGGGTAGATTTGGGGTAGGATTACGATGAAAACAGTGGTTCTGGTTAGATGGGATAAAGCCACTGCCTAAATCCAGTGAAATGATGGTTTAGGGTTAGGTTCCGGGGTAGGATTAAGATGAAAACAGTGGTTATGGCTAGATGGTATACAGCTACTGCCTAAATCACTTAATGTGTTGGGTTGAGGGTTAGGTTTGGGGGTAGGATTAGGACAAAAACAGCGGTTCTGGCTAGATGGGATACAGCTACTGCATAAATTTCATGAAATTTTGGGTTTAGGGTTAGGTTTGGGGATAGGATTAGGATGAAAACAGTGGTTCTGGCTAGATGGGATACAGCTACTGCATAAATTTCATGAAATTTTGGGTTTAGGGTTAGGTTTGGGGATAGGATTAGGATGAAAACAGCGGTTCTGGCTAGATGAAAGACAGCTACTGCCTAAATCATGTGAAATGTTGGGTTTAGGGTTAGGTAGGGGGGTTAGGATTTGGATAAAACAGCGCTTAACATTTCACGAGATTTCGACATTTGCTGTATCCCTTCTAGCTACAACCCTGCTGCTAGAAACCTTTAGCAACGCCTTAGCAACCACCCTGAACATCATAGCAAAATGCTAAAAATCACGCTAGGATAACCTAGCAACACCCTAGCAACCACCCAGAACAACCTTTCAACCACTTAGATCAGCAGCATAGCAACTCTTATTTGTGTGACATCAAATTTTATTTAATGTTTGCCCATCAGGTTTTTCTCTTTGAGGATGTGGATCACAGATCTCAGTTCTTGAGTCAGCTGCGCTCCGAGCTGGACGGCAGAATACAGAGTCTGAACGTGACGGAAATGAGCGAGAGAGAAATGCTGAAGGACGCAGTGACCAGAGAACAACGAGAAAAGATTGTGGAGACTTTCTTCAAACACGCTTTTGCAAAGGTACGCATGTTGACTTCACAACACTAATAATGCGTCTTAAAATCTGTGTAAATGGATATTAAATATGTGTTCTGAGTTTGTCACACCAGAGAAAAATGTGGTAGTCACCACCCAGACAAGTTTGAATGATAAAGAAATGCCAAGTAAATGAAATAAATTATCAAAATCTTGGAAAAACAGGCAGGAATCTCTGCTTTCAAATGCTGGGGGCGAGTCCGCTGTCGGCGCTGAAACCATGCCCATTCGCAGGAGAGCTTCTGTCTCTCTCAACATTCAAAAACCGCTACAACCTGAATGGATGCTCTCGATTGTGTTAGGGGCGAGGCCATGCTCGGTGACTTCATTGTGTCATCGAGCCACCGTTTTAGCCCCGCCCAAACAATCCTAAACACAGAAATGTGGAAAAACTGTTTAACCGTGTCTCTAGACCCATTTAAAGTCTAAAGACAGAGTAAAGACAATTAAATTTTTATTTGGGGCTGCAATAAATATATTTTTGTATGCATATCATGTGTAGTGATTTCTTATTTCTCCATAATGTGTAATTTCTCTGTCATTTCTTGTTTGCGTTTATTTTATTTTTTTCACTCCGCGGCTGCCGTAGACTACTACGCCATAATTTTTTACATGACGCATTTCCGCGGCAAAAAAAAAAAGAAAATACAGTAGAGAGGTTACTATAGCGGCTGTCTACATGAACATTAAGGATGGACAAATATAAACATAAAAGTGGGGCCTTAAAAGGAAAAAAAGGCGGAGAAGTTAGTCACAAGTCAAAAACTACCCAAAACATTTAGTTTTTCTTTATTTAAATCTACCCTTTAAAGTAAAAAAGTAACTACTTTATTAAAAGTATATGTTGTTAACAGACCTGCGCGCCACAGTTAACAGTGCCAACGGGGGGGGGGGGGGGGCTTTGGCTAAAGGGGGCCCGTAAATTTTTTTTGCATATGGGCCCGGGACTGACTTGCTGAGAGTGTTAAATGTTTTTTTGACCATAGGTTTTGGACATTGATAAAAGTGATGCGGGAGACCTGAGCAAGAGGACCAGAGAGGCTTTACAATGTGAGATAACACGAGATGAATTTGCCCGCGTGTTCGGCCTTAAGCCTGATTCACTGTTTGTGGAGTCCATGTTCACGTTGGCCGATAAGGACGGCAATGGATATATCTCCTTTCAGGAGTTTCTGGATGTCATTGTCATTTTTATGACAGGTAAGGCTGTTCAAATTATACATTTGCAAAATTAATAATGTGATGCATGCTAGCTCTTCCATAAATGTCATGATTGTAATTTTTTATTGCATTTACTTTATGCAACCCTGTCTGAAAATTCAGCTAAATTCATTTTTTTGTGATTTACCGTTTTCTACATAAAGTCATCCTACATAACAAACATAAAGCACATTCTGTAATAGTATAATTTTAAGTAAAATCATGTCAAAGATTAAAATCAATGACTGAAATCAAACTTGAACTGAAATCATGATTGTTTCAGTTTTGTTTGTTATGATTGATGAACAATTGTTATGTTTATTATGATTGCACATTTTTTACTATGCCTGCTATATTTGCTCTATTTTGCTATATTCAAATCCAGGTACACCTGAGGAAAAGTCCAGGCTTCTGTTTTCAATGCATGACATAAAAGGAGACGGTTTATTGTCCAAAGAAGAGTTTTCTTCCTTACTCAGGTCAGCTCTTTAAAATAATTTTTTTCTCTGGAAAATCGCCATAACTTAGAAAAAAATTGCAATGATATCATATAATCTTTGAGTGTTTCAATCTTACATTTTGATGTCCAGAAGATCTTCTCTCTGCTATTCAGGTCTTTCATTGAGATCTCTGGTGGTGCTTTGTCTAAGAGTCAGTTTGACGATGGCATAGCGGTTATGCTTCAGGCAGCTGAACTTGAAAACAAGGATCGCTTCTCTTGGGAGGACTTCCACTTTCTATTGCAAGATCATTCACCTCATCTCAATATTAAAGGTTGAATAGATAATCTGTGCTATATTTCTATTACTTTCTATTTCTACACTTTTTGAAGTCCACTCTTGTGCATGTGTTAACAGGCATGGAGGTACATGGTAAGAAGAAACTAGCCAGACAGCAGCGAATTTCATTCATTGAGAAAAATAGGTGAATGCTATACACATGGCGCTTCTTAAACAACTACACAATAACACAATAATTTAATACTGTTGTTTTTTTAATAGTTCTCCAGCAGTTCAAGATCTTCACATCTCTGAGGGACATCAGGGACTTCGTGAAAGACAGGCCAAGAAGTGAGGCATTAACATGTTTGTGATGGTCATATAGGAGTGTATGTTGCATTATGATGCGTGTTTTAACATGCGGATGGCCATTTAAAGCTCAGCAGGGTGTTAGATTTAAGCCCTTGAAAAACCCGTCATTAGCTTAACCCGTGAAATGTGGCAATCAGCGTTTGTGGGAACTGATGCCTGTTCGTGACATAATGTCGGCCAGGTTTCACTTCAACGGTATCAGAGTTTTATGATTAGTCTGGGATAGATTTATCTGGTGACTGACAACATATTTTATTGCTTTACGATGTGTATTCTTGTAAACAGAGTAGAAGTTATAATTGCAAATATGTGGTAATAAACAACAGCTACCTAAAAATCGCAAAACAAGGACCTTAACAATTGTATTGCAACATTGCAAAAAACACCCAACTGCATATCAACACCCTGGCTATCAATCACAACACCTAAACATAACAGCAGTGCCGGATTTACTTCTTATTGTGTTTCACCTTTTATTGTATATAAGACAATAAGTATCTGTGTTGTGTTGTATCGTGGAATAAGTCACGGCTAAAGGGCGTTTTAAGGCACGACTATCTTGACGTAGATATAGCACTAGTCTCGAATACCTAATAGCTTTTTTAAACATCGATTTCTTGTTAATTCACATTTTTTATCAGAATCTTACGGATTTGACGCGGAAGTATTTGATGAATGTATAGTACGTGTTAAGAGCATTCGGTTAATATTATTATCTATTTTTTGTCGGAGGTGGGGTTTAGCGCCTTTTTCTAAACTTTTTAAATATTGAAGCAAAAAATATGTGTCAATAAGTAAAATCACTAAATGTTTCACATATGTTTACGCAGCCTGATCTCACAAATTTTCGTGTTATAGTCAAGGAATATTTTGGTCATTTATCTGTGTCATTGTCACGGATCTCCGCATTTTTCCATGACCGTACCACGGACTTTCTTTTCAGTGTCAGTTTCACATATTGGTTACTCAATAGTTTTTCCTATTTTCTTACCATTGTCGCTTGGGTTTGGGGTTAAAATGACTTTCTGTTACATAAAATGACATCCTAACCCAAACCCCAAATCTAACCCCAAACCCAAGCGACAATGGTTTAAAAATAGGAAAAACAATTGAGTAACCAATACACTGTAAAAAAAATCCGTAGAAATTGCAGCTGTGTTGCCGGTAATTTACCATAGATTTAAATTTATGTTATTTACTGGCAACATTTTGTTCAAAGTTAAAGGAACATTTAACATTTACAAGTCTTTGTCTTTACAGAGTAAAACTAAAAAAACAGCATCAAAACATTCTGGGAAACAAAATCTGAAGCAAAAAACAGAAAAAGGTTGATGATGATTTCTGGTTCCCAGAATGCTTTGCATGAGGCTGTTATTGTATGATTTTATTCTGTAAAGATAAAGACTTGTTAATATTTAAAAATTATTTAACTTTGAATAAACTCTTGCCAGTAAATAACATAAATTTAAATCTACGGTAAATTACCGGCAACCCAGCTGCAATAACATTGTAATTTCTACAGAATTTTTTTACAGTGTACGTGAAAGTGACACGGAAAAGAAAGTCTGTGGTACGGACACGGAAAAATGTGGAGATCCGTGACAATGACATGGATAAATAAGCAAAATATTCTGTGACTAAACCACAGAAATTTTTGAGATCAGGTTGGTCACATACTGCATGCTTTGAGATTAAGGACAAAGTGCGTCTTGTTTTTTTTTATAAATTAAATTTTAGCCTTATGTTACTACCCATGAAGTCTACTCATTAAAATATTAAGATAAGACAAATAAAAAATGAATTCTCATTAATAGCCTCTGGTTTGGGGGGGGGCAATGCCCCCTGTCCCCCCCAAAAAAAAAATTTGCTTAAGTAAAGTGTAATTTATAGTTGTACATAGGTTCTACGGCATACTGTATCTATGCTCTAGGTTATTCGTAGGCTGTGCGTAGCCTAACGCGCACCTTGCCAAAATTGTAACAACATGTCCGTTATACCCCTAGTCATAATAAGATTAAAAATCTGTGTCACATATCTTAGGCCAATAATGGGCTAAGTTGTGGAGTGATTTGACTCAAATTGCAACAAAAGTTGCTGTTTATTTACCTGCTGGCCTTCTCAAATCATACACAACAAGCTTCTTCTACTTCTTCTTTGTTTGTGGGTCTACTGGCCAATCTCGCTTAACATCACATGCATTCAAAATTTGGCGATGAAATTGTCGAATGCTCCTGGCACGTATTATATTTTTATCAAACACATACAAATCTGCTTAATCCCGGCCTCAGGCCATTTAGAAAAACTGGTTTGTTGATAATAAAGTATTTTAATAAGTGACTAATAATCTTTTCATTGCCATAAAAGTGAAATTATTGAACTTAAACATAAAAGCTCATTTACAAGAAAACATATCAAATAATGATAATAAATAATAAAAAGTACCATAGTGTTGCTAAACCATGCTCTACCAGCTACATGAAGGCTTTGTATGTACCGTACCTGAGACAAAATAAAAATACACTTCATTGCTGTTATTAGGTTTGGCTCAACCAATCCCAAAGTCTACGTAAGGCCTCATAGAGAACGTTACAACAGGAACCCAGTGAAGCAGAAGATCCAACAGTTCAAACGCTTCGTAGAAAACTACAGAAGACATATCGTCTGCATAGTCATAATGTACGGGATCATAGCTGGACTAGCTTTGGAAAGATGCTATCGTAAGTCCCTTTCATTATTACCGTATTGTTTTATCATATTGTACCGTAAATGTACCGTGACTGTGACGCTGGATATCCACACTAATAGTTGCAAACCAATAGCGATGTTTGTAGATTATGGTTTGCAGGACAATGACAGTGGGATCCCAGAGACGTCCATGGTGGGCGTGCTCATTTCTCGCAGTTCGGCGGCCGCCATCTCCTTCCTGTTTCCCTACATGCTGCTTACCGTATGCCGTAACTTGATCACCATATGCAGGGAGACGTTTCTCAACAGATACATCCCCTTCGACGCAGCCATCGATCTCCACCGACACATGGCTATGGTGGCCGTCATATTGTCAGGTCAGAGGCTAAAAATTCCAGCTACGTGCATCTCTTCTTTTCAGTAATACTTCCTTATGGGCCTCTATCTGAATTTACAATCTATACCATTTCGATGAAGGAAGCTGTCGTCTTAAATCCAGTAATGTATGAGTCAACACTCAAATTGATAGTGCTGTTATGCAAATTACGACATTGGTAATCTTAAGTAAACTTAAGTTTTTCTGTTAATGATGCGTTTAGTCACCAGGGTTCAAGTTTCATTGCACGATTCTGTATTTCCATTTCCTCATACTATGTACATTGAGGCTGCAGTCTGTAAATGTTGCCTCTTTATCGTCAGCTCTGTTTAAACATGAAATTGCAGGTTACTTTATGTACTTACACTGCAAAAAATGATTTTCAAGAAAACATTTTTTTAGTATTTTTGTCTTTTTTTCAGTAAAAATATTTAAAAATTCTTAAATTAAGATGATTTTTCTTGATAAGCAAAACGACCCAAGAAAATAAGTCTATTTTTTAGACCAAAAATATGAAATTTAAGTGATTCTGTTCATAAAACAAGCAAAAAATCTGCCAATGGGCTAAGCTAATTTTTCTTGAATTTATCTTGAATTTAGTGTTTTAGCAAAATGTTTAAGATTTTTTTGCTTACCCCATTGGCAGATTTTTGTTGCTTGTTTTATGCACAAAATCACTTAAATTTGATATTTTTGGTCTAAAAAATAGACTTATTTTCTTGGGTCTTAATTTAATTTTTTTTTAGATATTTTTACTGAAAACAAGACAAAAATACTAAGAATTTTATTGGAAAATAATTTTTGGCAGTGCATGGGTTAAATCATAGATATTCATGATGCACGGGTCGTCTCGTAACCCGCGGGCTCCGCGGGTCGGGTAAAGAAATTGTAACTTTAATGAGGGGCGGGTTGGTATGGGTCATTAAAAACAAAATAAAAAAAACAGGTATGTTGCGTATAATTTCCTTTAGCATATATATTAAATATTTGGGAATATATATTTTTATATTTTATTACGTTCTTTGATAAGGTTAAATTACATAGGCATACGTGGAAACGTAACTTGCACAACGTAACTTGATATCCCCAAACCTTTTGCATCACGTCACGGAAGCGCAAAGTAGATCCCGCTGCCAGCCACAACAACAAAACAAACGGAGAAATTAAAGATGAAAGACGATCTGCGGGAGAAATTAAGGTAGGGAATTTGTGAATAGATAATACAAACGCTGCTTTGTAAATGTTGAAAATGTTTATCATTATCCTATCTATATTAATATGACCATGCTGGTTTCTATGGTTCATTCGCGTACGTTGTTGCCAGTTTACAGGGCGATGTAATCTAATGGCTGTTTCCATGCACTTTTATACGGAGCCCCTAAGGGGACATGGAGCAAAAATTAAATAAAGTTTAGTTTCATGTGCTCACGTGAAACTTTCATGTGCTCACGTGAAACTTTCATGTGCAGATTTTTTTTTAAAGTTTAAAAAAAGTTTAGTTTCGCGTGAAACTATCGCGCGCGCACGTGAAACTTTCGCTTTCACGTGCGCGCGCGATAGTTTCAGGTGAGCACGCGATAGTTTCACGTGCTCGTGCGATAGCTTCAGTGAGCACGCGAAACTAAACTAAAAAAATTCTGCACATGAAAGTTTCACGTGAGCACATGAAAGTTTCACGTGAGCACATGAAAGTTTATCGTGAGCACATGAACTATACATTTTTTTACTCCAATGTCACCTTAGGGGCTCCGTACTTTTAGGCTAAAATAAAGCCTCTTTTTATTAACATTACAAATGCCTAGTATGTCTATTTTAATGGTCGCGGGGTGCGTGTGATGCGGCTTGTAAAAATAGATTCAGTGTTGTGGGGCAGGTGGGGCGGGCCAAATATTTCATAAAAGCGGGACCCGCGGGTTGGAAAAAACGTTTCTGTTACCAATTCAGTTACACATAAAATAAATTATGAATTTAAATATTTTGCAGTTGTCTTTTTCTAGTCAGTCATTGTTTTTCGTTATTCTCTGTGCTCCAGTCGTACACAGTTTGGGTCACGTGGTCAATGTGTACATCTTCTGTATCAGTGACCTCAGCATCCTCGCCTGCCTGTTTCCTAGAGTCTTCTCCAACAATGGGTAATTCAGATCATCTGAAAAAAATATTATTAAATTATTATTAATATTGTTAACAACCTCCCACTTAAGTTTGTTTTAGGTTAGATAAGCCTTGCTCAAGATCCTATTTGTCAATCATTTGCAGGTCGGAGCTTCCAATGAAATGGACGTATTGGTTTTTCAAGACTGTGCCAGGTATAGCGGTTCATAAAATGATATTTTAACACACCTATGTGTGTATGTACAACGTAACTTCTCTCTTTGTCTCATTCAGGTCTCACTGGCGTCTTGTTGCTCCTGATCTTCGCTTTTATGTACATCTTCGCCTCACGATATTTCAGGCGTATCAGTTTTAGGGGATTCTGGGTCACACATTACCTCTATGTGCTCGTCTATGTGCTGGTGAGATACACTAATTTCACAAAGTATAATTTGATTGGACAAGCCATGTGTTTTACGCAAAAATATAAACCTCTTTTTCTCAGACGGTGATACATGGAAGCTACGGCCTCCTTCAGGAACCACGCTTCCACATCTACCTGATTCCTCCCGGCCTCCTCTTCCTCGTGGACAAACTCATCAGCCTCAACAGGAAGAAGGTGGAGATCCCGGTGGTGAAAGCCGAGCTGCTGCCCTCAGGTACACAAAGATTTTCTTTATTTCTGTGAACAGAGCAAGTGACCTTTTTTCATGTTCTTCTTTCCCATTGGCCAGACTAAAAAATATATTTGGTCATTTATTCAGTGACCAATGCTGTTGTTTTTTTATAGCAATGATAACAAACCCTCTCCTCAATTTCTCCAGGTGTAACATACCTTGAGTTTAAACGACCTCAGGGGTTTGTGTACCGTTCGGGACAGTGGGTACGTATCGCATGTCTGGCACTTGGCACAGATGAGTACCATCCTTTCACCCTGACCTCCGCACCACACGAGGAGACCCTTAGTCTTCATATCCGTGCAGCGGGACCCTGGACCAGCAAACTCAGAGAGGTCTACACCCCTGAGAAGATCCAGGAGACCAAAGGGTATCCAAAAGTAAGCATATGTAGATTTTGTTTTTATCATGAAGAATTATGCATGATCAGCCCAGAGTTGTTTAAATTCACCATGATTGGCTTTTTTATGTGCATTGTTTAATTTTTTGCAGTTGTATCTGGACGGGCCGTTTGGGGAGGGCCATCAGGAGTGGAGAGATTATGAGGTGTCAGTGCTGGTAGGCGCCGGGATCGGGGTGACGCCATTTGCCTCCATCTTAAAAGACCTGGTGTTCAAATCTTCAGTCAAGTTCAAATTTCATTGCAAAAAGGTACTACATGCCCATAAAATGCATCATCTTAAGTTTATGTTTGTGTTATGCAATAGTTTATCCTAAAAATAAGATCTTGTATAGGGGCTTATTTCACGATCCGGACGCTGGTACATTAATCTCATGCTTATTACACAGCTATTTAACTCATAAGTAGGTTAAGGAACATTAAGTATTGATTTGAAATATTTTATTTGCTCATTTTTAACGAATGCAGACCTTCCGCATTTTTCCAGATAAGATAAGACGTTCAAATGTCACAAACACAAAATCATTTGTAAATATAATGTCATATATGTTATTAAACGACATATTTGTATTGAATTTTTGTGTAATATTAAACTGTACCTGTCAAAATGATTTGCAGCATCCGGGTTACCGTGTGTAATTAGTTTCGACCGGTTGTAATTTGGTAATAACAAACCTGCAAATGTTGTGACTGGCCAATCAGAATCAAGCATTCCAATGAAACACTCTTATGACATGAAATGCCTTTAAACACTAAATTAGTCAAAATGTCAGATAATATTGCACATAGAGGGAATATTAAAATAAAAATGATAATTTAGCTTATTCTTGCAACACCAAAATATTTTTGCAGTGTCAATTTTTTCTAGTACAGGTATCATGCACCAATACAAATTTCTGTGCCAATATTAATTTTATTCGATTACTTAGGATGACATCTGGCGATACCAATAAATACCAATAGTTTTGCTTTTTACTTCTCAAATTATTAGAAGTCCAGAGTCTACAAACTGCAAATCTGTTGTCATTATAGCTTTTTTTAAACAATCAAAAGTCAATGTCTGATAAGGGGGGGATGCTTTTTATCTGCCGATTCCAATTATAGGCCAATATATTGGTGCATCCTTAATTTAAACATCTTAAAAAAAGGCAAAAGATACATCTATATGCACTCAAAAAAAGCTGGATTATTTTCAACCCAGCGTTGAGTCAATAAGGGTCGACCCAACAATGGGTGAAACAACCCAGCATTTTGGGGTGAAACAACCCATCATAGGTTAAATTACAACCCAACCCACCCAGGCTTGTCCGTTTTTAAAAAATCTTAGTATTTGTGTCTTGTTTTCAGTAAAAATATCTAAAAATTCTTAAATTAAGATGCTTTTTCTTGATGAGGAAAACGACCCAAGAAAATAAGTCTAGTTTTTAGACCAAAAATATCAAATTTAAGTGATTTTGTGCATAAAACAAGCAAAAGAATCTGCAAATGAGGTAAACTAATTTTTCTTGAATTTTTCTTGAATTTAGTGTTTGCGAAAAATGTTTATGATTTTTTTCGTTACCCCGTTGGCAGATTTTTTTGCTTGTTTTATGCAAAAAATCACTTACATTTGATATTTTTGGCCTAAAAACTAGACTTATTTTCTTGGGTTGTTTTGCTCATCATAAAAAAGCATCTTAATTTAATAATTTTTTGATATTTTTACTGAAAACAAGACAAAAATACTAAGATTTTTTTTTCTTAAAAATAATTTTTTTCAGTGAATACACTGCAAAAAAAAAAAAAAGATTTTCCTAATTTTTGGACATTGTTTCCAATAAGTAAGTCTAGTTTTTAGATAAAAAATATTAAATTTAAGTGAATGTGTGCTTAAAACAAGTAAAAATATCTGCCAATGGGGTGAGAAAATTTTCCCTGAATTAAGTGTTTAAGAAAAAAGTAAACTTATTTCAAGATTTTTTTTCTGACCCCATTGGCAGATATTTTTCTATACTGCAAAAAAAAAAAATTCAAGAAAAAAAGCTTAGTATTTTTGTCTTGTTTTCAGTAAAAATATCTAAAAATTCTTAATTTAAGATGATTTTCCTTGATGAGCAAAACCACCCAAGAAAATAAGTCTAGTTTTTAGACCAAAAACATCAAATTGAAGTGATTTTGTGCATAAAACAAGCAAAAAAATCTGCCAATGGGGTAAGCTAATTTTTCTTGAATTTAGTGTTTAAGAAAAATTTTCAAAAAGTTTTGCTTACCCCATTGGCAGATTTGTTTTGGTTGTTTTATGCACAAAATCACTTAAATTTGATATTTTTGGTCTTAAAACTAGACTTATTTTCTTGGGTTGTTTTGCTCATCAAGAAAAAGCATCTTAATTTAAGAATTTTTAGATACTTTTACTGAAAACAAGACAAAAATACTAAGAATTTGTTTTCTTGAAAATATTTTTTTGCAGTGTAGTTTTACAAATTCACTTAAATTGTATCTTTTTTGTTTAAACACTATTTCTATAGGTCATTTTGCTCATCAAGAAAAGCATCTTTATTTAAGAATTTTTAGATATTTCTACCAAAAAAAAGGCAAAAATACTAAGTAAGAAAGTCATTTTTTTCAGTGTAACTGTATGTCAGAGCTTTGTTTAGTGTAACCAGGAAGGTTTTTTATTGAGTAATGTGTTCTTGCACTACTGTAGGTGTATTTTATCTGGGTGACACGAACGCAGCGTCAGTTCGAGTGGGTATCAGACATCATAAAAGAGGTGGAGGAGCTGGACGCCCATGATTTAGTATCCGTGCACATTTACATCACCCAGCTGGCTGAAAAGTTTGACCTCCGCACCACCATGCTGGTAAACACATTAAAGCCTATTTAGAAACCAGCCATTGTATAAGAATGATAACAAGCCACTCAGCTGGTTTATGATGCCACAAAATAAGTTTAATTTGATTATAATTTCACTTTACTGCTGTTATGAAGTTACGGGCAGAGGTCTTGGGTCATAAAACGTCTGGTCTCTTTTTTTGAAGTACGTCTGCGAGCGTCACTTTCAGAAAGTGTGGAACAGGAGTTTGTTTACCGGTCTGCGATCTATAACCCACTTCGGTCGTCCGCCCTTTGTGGCTTTTCTCAGCTCGCTACAGGAAGTTCACCCGGAGGTCTGAACCCAATTTCTTCTTTTGCTTTATTAATACAAATCACACGTTGCTCTTCCTTGTGAGATCATTCTCTTTATCTGTAATGATAACTTACATAAACATGTTTATCTTACATTTGCCTTTGGTAATTAAATGATAAACCAAGAATACATTCATTTATGACTCATTTATTTTATTTTATTGCTACAAGGTGGAAAAGATTGGCGTGTTCAGCTGTGGTCCTCCTGGTTTGACCAAGAATGTGGAGAAAGCTTGCCAGCAAATGAACAAACATGACCAGACACATTTCATTCACCACTATGAGAACTTCTAGACGGTCTGCATTATTATTCTGTAAAAAATACTGAATTATTTAACATTTATTTCAATAATTCTTTTAACTTTAATGCTAAAACCAACTATTTTGAAAATGGTTTAGACTTTGTTGAGTATTATAAGTATGTAGCTCTAGAGTGCCAATATGTATACCTTTGATGCAATTTGCATTTCTCTCTCTCGCTTCATGTAATAGATGCTCTATAAATAAAATAATATGCCATTTTTAAAATTGTATCTTATTCTTGCTCATAAGACATAATTATTTAAAATCACTTCATGTTATTGATGTCAACATATCAAGGTGTTTTGTCATAGTTGTACAGTAAAAGTAGGCTATTTTTACTTCATTACAAGCTGATAAGATTGTAACGCTGCATATAGTCCTCAGAATTCTTTCAAGCTTTCAACAAAGATCACTACAAGCTATTGGATAAAACATTAGATTAGATTAGATATGATTCAAGTTCATAGACAATGAAGTGCAGTTGTTCACAATCATTAACTTTATAGACACTAACCTAAGAACAGAAATGACATGCATGCGAGTCAGTATTTCTGGAATCAACTTCCTTCACTGTAAAAAAAAGTTTGCACTTGGATAAAATCAATTTAACTTATCTCAATTTTATTTGAGAAGTTACAGCAATTTATCACTGGTGAAGATAAAAAAAGCAAATTAAATGACATGAAACTGGTGATTCTGAAAATACTGACTCACATGTGATTTCTAAGGTTATATAGTGTCTTTGTTATAAGGGTTTTTTACAGTGTTTACATCAAATGGATTAAAGCAACACCAAAGAGTTTTTTTTACCTTAAAATAACGCTTCCAAAACAGTTTCAGTCGTTCATCCACTCTAAACAGGGTGAACAGCACTTTCACATTCGCTTTGCAGCCCTCTATCGGCCAAAACCGCACTAAAGAAGTTTCCAAACGTCGGGTAGTGGTCCTGTAGTCCGAGTGAATACTACAAAAACTTGCTTTACGGCAGACCTACAATCCAATCAGAGCCAGCTATGCCTCAGTATTTATGACAGTGGGTAATGGACAATTACGCTTCTAACCTGTAGGGGGAGCAAAGAGCCAAAACTCTTTGGTGTTGCTTTAACAAAAGATCCAGGAACATGATCTAGCAAAATCAGATTTACTGTTACAGTCAAATGAATATTATGGGGCTGGATTTTGTCAATTCTCTTTTGTTATTTAACATGTATGTTAGTGAATGAAAAATCCAGTATACACAATTCATATTTCCATTATATCGGGGGCTTGGAACCAGTGGGGCGGCATAAGTGGCATTTGACAAACTTTAAAGGAAAGCCAAAACTAAATTTTGACCACACTTCAATCAACTGTATTTATTAACCAACCACAACATTGCAACCACACTTATATGAGTAAGTTCTTAAATGAACGTATTATGGCATATTAACACGATGAACATATGCAAAATCTTGTAAATATGGCAAAAACATCAAATATGCCTTTTTGGCACCAATCTTTTCGATTCTTCTAAAGAAAAATAGGCCGTATCTGCTGATCAATGCAGAAATGATTGGTCAAAACATTGGTGAATAACTTCTCATTTTATTTAAAATACTGTATACATAGTCATTTAATTTCATTATTTAAAACTTTCATGAGTTCACATTAATGCATTTCATTTCAAACAGATTAAAGGGACACTCTACTTTTTTTGAAAATATGCTCATTTTCCAGCTCCCTTAGAGTTAAACATTTGATTTTTACCATTTTGGAATCCATTCAGCTGATCTCCGGGTCTGGCGCTACCACTTTTAGCATAGCTTAGCACAATCCCTTGAATCTGATTAGACCATTAGCATGGCACTAAAAAATAACAAAATAGTTTCTATATTTTTCCTATTTAAAACTTGACTAGTTACATTGTGTACTAAGACTTTGCTGATGCAACATGACTGCAGTAGGCGTAGTGATATTACGCACTGCCCGAAAATAGTCCCCTGCTATTGAAAGTTACCAAGGGGACTATTTTCGGGCACTTAAGTGGACATACGGCCCTCTGGCTCAAAACAATGCTCAAACTTTTGTGTTAGGTCTTTGTTGTTTTGTTGCTTTATTCAATACAGGTTGATTTCTGATGCGTCTTTTTGGCAAAACTAGATAGAGCTCATCAAGACATTTATTTTGATATATAGAACTCATCATTTTCGCCCAAAATGCCACTTACGCCCCTCTGGTTCCAAGCCCTTGATATCTGCTTTAATGCTCCTTGAAAAAAATATTTATTGTTTCTTGTTTAATATATTATTCACTTTATGTGCATGTAACAAAAATAACAAAGTAAAACATCCTACAATACTTAATCATTTATATTGATAGGACTTTTTATAAGACTGATATATTATTAAGATTTCCATCAATATAAATCTAATGCTAAACCAAAAATTAACATTGACTAATCTGAGACATTGTTAAAGTTTAATCCAAAATTAAAGATTTGATCTGAATAAATACTGTTTATGCCAAAGACTCGAAAGTTCTTAAAGGATTAGTCCGTTTTCTTAAAAAAAATCCAGATAATTTACTCACCACCCTGTCATCCAAAATGTTGATGTCTTTCTTGGTTCAGTCGAGAAGAAATTATGTTTTTTGAGGAAAACATTCCAGGATTTTTCTCACTTTAATGGACCCCAACACTTAACACTTAACTCAACACTTAACAGTTTTACTTAAGAGTTTTAAAGGACTCTAAACGATCCCAAATGAGGCATAAGGGTCTTATCTAGTGAAAGGATTGTCATTTTTGACAAGAAAAATAACAAAATATGCACTTTTAAACCACAACTTCTGGTCTATCTCCGGTCCTGTGATGCGCCAGTGCTACCTCACGCAATACGTCATCATGTCAAGAGGTGACGAATGACGTACGCGAAACTACGCCCCAGTGTTTACAAGTGTGTAGAAAGAGGACCGTTCAACGTTGTTGTATGTGGAATGATACTAATTAATGTCTTTGTGTCAGTTTATTGTTTAAAATGGTCCGCAAATGTGCGTTTCATATATGTAACACGTGACCTTTCCTCTGCATTACGCAATTACGTGAGGTCGCGCTGGCGCGTCACAGGATCAGAGATAGACGAGAAGTTGTGGTTTAAAAGTGCATATTTTTTATTTTTCTTGTTAAAAATTCCAATCGTTTTCGCTAGATAAGACCCTTATGCTGCGTTTGGGTTCGGTTAGAGTCTTTTGAAACTGAAATTTTAAAGTGCATTAAAACTGTTAAGTGTTGGGGTCCATTAAAGTCCATTAAAATTAGAAAATCCTGGAATAATTTCCTCAAAAAACATAATTTCTTCTCGACTGAACAAAGAAAGACATCAACATTTTGGATGACATGGTGGTGAGTAAATTATCTGGATTTTTTTTTAAAGAAAATTGACTAATCCTTTAAGGCTGCATTGAACTGTACAGTCTGGGCCCTTAAGAAAGTCTCCAGGTCCAGTGGACTGACTCATATAAACGTTGACCGATATTTTGATAAATGATGGGAAGCACACAGCTGACACTACCCATTGAATTCCATCGTATTTTTTTCCTACTATGGAAGTCAATGGTTACAATAAGATGTGTGCTTACCATCATTTATCAAAATCTCTTCTTTTGTGTTCATCAGAAAAAAGAAATTCATACAGATTTAGAACAACACGAGGATGAGAAAATCATGACAGAATTTTCATTTTTGGGTGAACTATCCCTTTAACAAGACTAAAGCTTAACATGCCTTGAAAAGTTGCTGATTTACACAAATGCTGACACATTTACAGTTTCTACTGTTGTTTTTTGTTGTTGTTTTTGTTATGGTTTTAACGAAAATATCTTTGTAAAGATTCTCTGCATGGAAAACGGGCAGAAATATGTGAATAGCAGACAACAGCGGTCTTACACAAATACAACCAATAAACCTCTGCTGCCCTCTGCTGGAAGATAAGATTACTGCAGTCATGATATGTAGGAACTTAACTGCGTTCCCGAGTTATCGTATTATCATGGCAGCTGTAAATACATAATTTCGACATTACATTACATTGTAATGCTTCTGTTAAATATTGAAAAGTGAAGTGCGTCAGGTAACAATATATAAAATACTCGAAGTGCTTCCGCTTGCAGCTGTCACGTGGTACGTCAAGTCGTAGCTATCAGTGAGAAAACTCCCAGTCCACAAGCTGTCATTACGAGCTTTACACGCTTTTTACACACTGTAATATTGTAATTACGATACGATTCACCTTTAATTTCGGCATGAATGCTTGTTTTTTGTGAGGTATTTTCATTTACTCTACATCGACTTAATTTTAAATGATTAATGTACGTATATTTTACAAATGAAAGAAATATATATCAAATGCGCAAATGGTTAAATTTATGGCAGTTTTTATTTTCTTTATATTTTGTGATTTTTTTTTTAATTCTCGTGACAAAAATAGAATAAAGCAAAACTGTTGAAACAAAAACATTGAAAAAATAGCAGACCTAACCATGGCCTGCTTAACACAAAGCTAATCCTCTTACTATCTGTAAGCCTGTATTTTGACCCTGTCCAGACTGTTCTTCACTTCATTCAGACATTTGGGTGTCACAGCAAATGCATCATTAATGTGCGAAAACATGATCACCTGTTGGCTTTAAAAAATGCACTTTCCTTTTTTTTGTAAAATCAACACAACTGTAAAAGATGTCATAGTGGGAACCTTAAATGTGAAGATGTTTGGAAGTGACTCAAAGAAATGGTTTATCAAGAAGAACAGAAGACAAAGAAATAAAGGGAAGAAACCTGCCAACAAAAGGAGGAAGAAGGTTGCCAAGATTCTGAAGCAGAACAGGGAGATGATCCTGAAAGAGCTTGATGTCAATAAGGTCCTGCCGTACCTGGTGTATGATAAAGTGTTTTCTCTTGGGGAATACAAAGAGATACTGAACCAGGACTCTGGCAAGAAGCAAACAGAGCTGTTTCTGGATCAGCTGTCTCAGAAGGGACCGAACGCTTTTAATGTCTTCTGCTCTGTGCTGGAGGAAGTTTGTCCTCACCTGCTCACCTGTTTCCTTTTGGATTGTGAAGGTAAACCAGAGAGATAACTTAATTTTGAGTGAGTCTTTTTAAAAACTGAAAATACATTTTATTATGCCAGGGACCCCCAAATAAAATGAACTTTTTATTAGGGACCTTTCATATATTTTTATCTTTAACTTAAATTGTTGGATAATTGTTACCTGTGTATTTTTCTTATTAGAAGCATGATAATATATCACACTTTGTTTTGCATTACAGTAATGTTTTTTACAGTTATGTTAGCCATAATGTTGTTATCTATTATAGACTGTAAGAAAATAGCTTCCCTAAATCCACCTCACTAAAGAGATTACCACCAACAACCCATGCCAGACAAAACTCAGCATATGGCCACTAACTCAACTGTCTGTTAAGCTTGTCAGCTAATTCATCTTAATCTTCAGGTATGATGATGAGATTGATAAACATGACAAATTATATTGGAAACTCCTCAATGGCAATTTCTCAAAGACGTGGGGCTCATGAATAATTCATGTAATTCATCTACAGATGATGAAATATGACCTTGATAAAATCATGTTGGTCATTAACTTTCAATCTTGTGCTATAGGTACATTATGATTTTATATTAACAGTAGCAGTTTTATTTGGCAACTGTAGGGGGCGCTCTGAATAAACTTTAAAGCTTGCAGTACATAAAGCAGAGCCATGGACTGCAGAAACATCTGCTGGATATGTAAAAACACTATTTTGTTGTCTTTTTGTTTACATTTTCATTACTGGTTTCCACTTTTACACATTGTGGTTACCTTATCTGTGCTTTAAACCATCTCATAACATAACATGATATAGCATAATAATATTCTAACACTATTTTACATAGTGGCATCACTTTGTACTAGGATTTGTTTTCGCCTCGTGACACTGGATTTAGGGGTGGGGCTTCATTATTGTTTTAATTCTAATAAACCATTTTCCTATGAGGTCAGGTTAAATATTTTAATCACAATCATCGTCAGGTGTTGACCTGAAAGAGAAAAAGTAAAAAAAAAAAACTTTATGTGCACTGCAATTGTATGATATCCCGCCTTCAAGGTAAAGTAACCAATCATCAATCGATAAAACTGACGATTCTCTGGGGGAGGGGCTTACAGAATTGCCGTCGCGTGAGGCGCTTACCAACTTATGCGCATGCTCAATAGCTGATACGACCACGAATGTTATGGTAAAGTTGATGTTAGGTAAATATTTTGGTCAGAAATATGTTGTTTTATTGACATTAAAGATATATTTAAGATTAACTGCGGCGTTGGGAATATGGCCGGCAAATGGAGTGACCTCCCTGAAGGGACTGATAACACTTCTTGAGACATAAATGTAACGTATACTCGTTTTGTGTTCCGCAAATGACTGAGTTATAGCACTTTAATATAAATGTAAATAAAATATAAATAATAAAATGTTAATATAAATTTATATGAACGTTATAAACACTTTCCTGAACACAACAAAGTATAAAGCATGCTTTTGTAGCTTAAAGGTCCCATATTTCAAGGCTTTTTAGGGTTATATTTTAGGTTATGATGTTCTTACGAATATATATTTGCAGTTTAAGTGCCAAAAACAATCTCTCTATCTTTTTTACAGCCCCTCTTTCAGGAGCTCTGCTAAAAACAGCTCGCTTTGGCCTGTAATACGTAATATTCATGAGCCTCTCTTCTGATAGGCCTGTTGTTTGATGAGTAAAATACGCAGTTACCCATGGAAGTACACTAAGTGTTAGTTTTTGTACACTAAATGTTAGGTTAGTAAACCAACAGACACAGAGACTAAGAGATTTAAACCTTACCATGTTTAACTCAATAAACATTCAGACACTAACAGGGCCGGTGTCTGTAACTTAAGAAAACAAACAACGTCTGATTTCCAACAGATATTCTATAAAAAACGGTGGCTACCAAAGACTTTAACGTTACAAAACAACACGTAAGCATTTAGTTAGCATCACGTTAGTGTTGCATAACTGTTTACAATATATAATTTCAGTTTTCTCTGGCTCCATAATGTAACTTAAAAGTAAATACTGCATGATAAATCTAACCCTAAACAAACTTTTTTACGTTAATGATCTGTAAGAATGGGACTTTATTAGTGCTGTTCATTGATTTGAGTAACTTTTTTTACTTTTGCGTATAAAGTGTTTCAATGCTTCAATATATGGTGTAAAAACTTGAGTGCTGCCCTCTTCAGGTTGAACGGTGGCTACTGCAGTTGAATTTTCCTGTTGGATGTTGCGGTCGGGTGTGCCTCATATCATAAAGGCTGTTTCACACGGTACGAGGCAACCGCGAGTGTTAAGTTCTTTTTCAATAGGAGATGTGCGGAAAGCGGCAAAACGGGGGCGGTTGCAGAGGTGAAGCGGAATTGGTCCACACGCCTTGCTAGTGCACCCAAAATCCTATTCCTTCTCCGGACATGGCACTTCATGACAGGCGCCGTTGAAAGATAAACATATTTGCAGTAAATGCTGTACAAAACGCTTCCAATACAAGAGAAAAGCTGATGCCGCTGGCTCTTTGATCGCCCCCTGGTGGCTGGCTGCAGTACAAGTCATAAACCCCGCCCTCTCCTTTCAAACGAAAGGGACTCTGCTCTAAATAAAAAAATAATTTACACTTCCAATAAAAGTTTACGAAAGATGGTTTTGGTCCTTTCAAGTAGTTGTTATCACGCTGATATATGTTCAAGTGTTAATTTTTTAGATAAGTTTCATTTTAGCTAGTAATTTTTGGGCGGAAGTTTGATACTGCGGCTCCGCCTCTGGCTCCACGCACGATTCTTTCATTTTTCAAATATTGCCAGTGGGTGGAGTCAGGCTCTGACCAGGGGTTACTCTTTAAGTCATTCATGAACTGATGTTAATAAAGGTTCAGACTATGATCATTTTGCATCATGACCAGAAAAGGATGCTAAATCAGGAACATGCTTGGCTAAATCGTTCCAGATTCTCAGATCCAAATGAATGAGACACACTGCTTCTCTGTGACGTTAAACAAAATTTGTTTGTCCCTCACAGATGGCTCACCTGAAGGAAACAAGAAGCAAGAACAAACAAAAGTCTCCCACAGCCAAGCGAATGTGCCGTCCAAAAGACAAGACACGGCTTGTTTTCTACCATTGTACACAGACCCACTTTTTGACACGAGGTAAGATATCACCTTGTGGGTGCTGTAATTGCTGCAATCTGTTCCTCTCCGGCCCCTCTGTGTCGATTTGCATAGTGTATGAGAACCAGAAAGGACCAACACCCCAAGCTTGGTGTACCTGTAGTACACATTGTGCTGGTATTGGCTGCTGGTTTAATGCTAGTTTTTTCGTCACTTTTCATGTGTCACTGGGCCAAAGCTTACTTTATAGCGTACAGTCCATCAATGGAGGCTGTCACAGTGGGCGTTTAAAAAAAACTCAGAGAAATACAAGTCAGTTATCAAGTCAGAGTGGGCTTTTTCTGCTGGGCATCAACACATTTGGATAGAGTGGCAGAGATGCTGAGGAGGCTGATGTTCGCCTCTTTGATGTGTGAATCCCGTCTCATCAGTCTTTGGATTTCTGAAGTCTCTCGAGACGTTGACCTTTTCCGCTGGTGGGTTGCTTATCAGGCCTGGAGAAATTTCTGCATTTCTGTGCCCTTTCTGTGGCATTTCTATTTTGAAAAACCCATCTTAAACCTGCCTATGGTGATTTGCTGGTCTTAGCTGGTTTCAGCTGGTTAAGATGATGTTTAGTGCCCAGGCTTGATGATATGTGTCCACAAGCTCTGTAAAACCATCAACCCAGGCTTTTAAAGCTAGTAAAAATGTTTAAACTGTACCTTTTTTATATATATGTGATAACCGTTCAGATAGACATTTTAATATTTGCATAAAATATGTGTCTAGCCTTGAGGTAAATAACAGAGGGAGCTATAAGAGTTTAAAAAAATGTAAGATAAAAAGGTTTATACACAGCACTTTGTCTTTTGGTGATCGTATTGGTCTTGTTAAGAACTGAATGCTCTAACAGATCTAATTTAGTATACTGTATTGGAAACCTAAAAGAAATTTCCCATTGGGTTTCTTTTGAACTGGATCCAAATGATGTACAATTGTGTAAATTGCATTTCTTTAGCAGTTTTGGGCTAATTTGGCTCATTTGGTGGATTAATTACTTAGCTGTATTCAAATAAAGGTGCTTCACAATGCCATTAAAGAACCTTTTCTTTCTAAATGGTTTTTTAAAGCACCTTTAACATCTGAAGAACCTTTTTGTTTCAAAAGGTTCTTTAAGGTGAAAATGTACTTTAGATTAAAAAAAAATGATGAATGAAATGGTTCTTTAAATAACCTTTGACTTAATGGTTCTTTGAAGAACCAAAAATGGTTCTTCTTTGGCATCGCTGTGAAGAACCTTTTAAGCACCATTATTTTTAAAAAGGTTGTGTTAGATTCATGTTTTGTTTTATCTGCATCAGTGAGTCATTCTGTTCTCATGAATATCAAAATTTTTGCCTTTGACTCTGAATACTTGCTGACATCACGGTTGCAAGTATGCTTAAGTCATCTCCCTTATGTAAACCCTCCTCACCTGTCTGTGTAATTGGAAGACGGTGCATCTGTTTGTTATTTGTATGGGCATCACATAGTCTAAACATTTTCTTTTAAAGGGACACTCCGCTTTGTTTGAAAATATGCTCATTTTCCAGCTCCCCTAGAGTTAAACATTTGACTTTTACCGTTTTGGAATCCATCCAGCCGATCTCCGGTCTGGCGCTACCACTTTTAGCATAGCTTAGCACAATCCATTGAATCTGATTAGACCATTAGCATATCGCTAAAAAATTACCAAAAAGTTTGAATATTTTTCCTATTTAAAACTTGACTCTTCTGTAGTTACATTATGTACTAAGGCCAACCGAAAATTAAAAGTTGCGATTTTCTAGGCAGATATGGCTAGGAGCTATAATCTAATTTTTGCATAATATTCAAGGACTTTGCTGCCGTAACATGGCTGCAGAACGCGCAATGATATTACGCAGCAGCTGAAAATAGTCCACTAAGTAACTTTCAATAGCAGGGGACTATTTTCGGGCACGGCATAATATCATTGTGCCTAATAGCACGCAGTGTGAAAAGTAGTGCAATACATACGTCAAATTCTAATTTTGCACACATATGAAACGCCAGTCTTTCCTGTTCACTAAAATTGCCGCATCTTTTTGTGTCTTTTTATGTATTAGTTTCTCTTTTTTTTTTTTTTTTTTTAAACTGTATCGCTTGGGTTTGGGGTTAGAATTGGGGCTTGGGTTAGGATGTCAATGTTTTTACCCCAAACTCAAGTGACAATGGTAAAAAAAGAGAAATCAGTACACAAAACATCATGTAAAGATGCGCCGTGAACGGGAAGGACTGGGGTATTATATTTCATAACATATGCATGTAAAATTGGAATTTAGCGTATGTATTGCATGAATTTTCACACGGCGTGCTATTTATTAACACTTCATCAGACTGGGATCATTAGGCTTAAGAATAAATATAAACTGTTATGGTCCAAAATTCCCATAATGAAGATACAAGGATTCCAAACGGCACATGTGCTAAAAAAAGTCTAGAATTTTTATGACATCACTTTGCACTTCAAAGTCTTATCAAATTTCCTGTCCAATCAAATGCTCTTTAGATGCTGAAGTGTCCCGTCCTCTACGTTTCTTACAGTACGTCTACAGGACTGTGGCATAAATGAAACGCTACTTGTTATTTTTTGTTTAAAAAGGGGAGGGTCTTTTCAATAGCTCCATTGTTTCAGTTAAACTAATGTCACTGCATGAAACAATGCTGCACATTCCAAAGCACTTCAGTGGGTCTTTAAGCATGCGAGTTTGACAAGCTCAAATACATCCTTTAAAGTGAGAGAAAGTGTATTGAGGAAACATCAAGACACTAGATATACTGCAGTATGCATGAGAGGAAAGCAGTCACGTGTAGCTGCTTTAGTTGTCGTGTCAGCATGCTGTTAGATCAGTGAGTGTGTAATAGCTTAAAGTGTGTGTTGTGTGTTTAGAAGTGAGTGGGATACGACGTGACGGAGCCCAGAGGGGCCATGGGAGAGAAATATTTGTGTATATGAAAATGAGGTAAATATAGATCCTATGCTGCCATCTAAGATACCCGATTTTGGCTACTTTCATGCAACCTCCAGAAACAATCCCAGAATGCACTGCACCAAGGTTGCTAGAAAAAACAGTTCAGTGTAATTAAAAATGGATCACTTCTTCCTATATATTTTGTGTGATATATTGTGATATATATATATTGTAAATTACTACTGAGATATGTGGTAAGAATTAAAGGAATATTCCATTTTCTTAAAAGAAAAATCCAGATAATTTACTCACCACCATGTCATCCAAAATGTTGATGTCTTTCTTTGTTCAGTCCAGAAGAAATTATGTTTTTTGAGGAAAACATTGCAGAATTTTTCTCATTTTAATGGACTTTAATAGAGCCCAACAATTAACACTTAACTCAACACGTAACAGTTTTTTTCAACGGAGTTTCAAAAGACTCTAAACGATCCCAAACGAGGCATAAGGGTCTTATCTAACGAAATGATTGTCATTTTTGACAATAAAAATAACAAATATACACTTTTAAAGCACAACTGCTCGTCTAAATCCGGTCCAGCGCGACCTAACGTAAATGCGTAGTGACGTAGGGAGGTCACGTGTTACATATATAAAACGCACATTTGCGGACCATTGTAAACAATAAACTGACACAAAGACATTAATTAGTATCAGTTGACATACAACAACATAGGAACGGTCTTCGTTCTCAACACTTGTAAACACATGGGCGGAGTTTCGCATTCGTCCTCTGTGACCTCTTGACGTGATGACGTATTGCGTGGGGTCACGTTGGTGCATCACGACCGGATTTAAACGAGAAGTTGTGCTTTAAAAGTGTATATTTGTTATTTTTATTGTCAAAAATGACAATCGTTTTGCTAGATTAGACCCTTAAGCCTCGTTTGGGATCGTTTATAGTATTTTGAAACTCAGTTGAAAAAACGTTAAGTGTTGAGTTAAGTGTTAATTGTTGGGCTCTATTAAAGTCCATTAAAATGAGAAAAATCCTGCAATGTTTTCCCCAAAAAACATAATTTCTTCTCGACTGAACAAAGAAAGACATCAACATTTTGGATGACATGGTGGTGAGTAAATTATCTGGATTTTTCTTTTAAGAAAATTGACTATTCCTTTAATGTTGCCCATTTCCCTCGTGAGATCCATGCTCATATAGGCATGGCCTGTAAAATTAGGCTCGATCCAAGCTGGGCTTAAAATAGAGAAAGTGGGCTTGCAGTCGGGGGGAGATGTTTCAATGATGAATCTGTGTAATGTAATGGGAGGGTCATGTGTATTGTTCGCTAAAGTAGGCCTCTTTTATATCTGACTGACAGCAAAGTCATCATTTAGACGTCAGCGCCACGGGTTTGACCCACGGCTGAAACGCGCACAAACACACACTCACTGACGTGGCAGTATGACAAAATCATTTTGGGTCACACAAGTTAGGGTACAGACAAACACACATGCACACACGCAAGAGCAGACGCAGAAACTACACAGAGAGGATAAGTATGATTATGGACGCCATGATGGGAATGCAGAATTATAGGCGCTATATGTAAGTACATGATTTTCTAGATTTTTTAGTTTGAGTTCAAGAGCGAGAGGTCACATATTGCTTATACTTAATCAGACTGGGAGGGGTGGAAATGAAAGAGAAGATTTCAGCCAATCATAGTGTTTGAAAAATTAAGTCATTTTGTGTAACTTACTGTTTTCTATATAAAATCATCCTATAATGTAAAGAATGAAAATATAATCTGATATATTTCATATTGACTGAGTAAGGTCATGTCAAAGATCGAAATCAATAAACGTTGATGTTTTAAATTTTAGCCTTGATTTCACAAATGTATGAAATGATGTACATAAGTTGAATATGTATGAGGAATATATGGAAATAACAGAATTTTCATTATGATATACGGTATTTACATATATACATATTTATAAGGTAATGTTATATAACATGCATAAAAACAGTAATATGTGCTTAGTTGACTGTTTTTTGGACAGCAGTGAAGCCTTTCTTACAAAGCTGTGTTAGCGTCTAGGGATTGTTATGTTTTTTTAGAAAAAAATCAAATAAAGAGTAAACAGAGCTGTTAGCTAAACGATATTTTTTTTATAAATGTTAGAGAATAAAGCTAACAGGGCAATTTTCTTGTTTGATTAGCTGCTCTTTTTGGAAACTAGGACAAATCCTGCCTTTAGCTCGACTTCATGACATTTATTTACTGTATAAAACTAGAGCATGTGTGTATGTTGTAAGCAGAGCCAGTAATTTAAATTTTTACGTATCATTTCAATACTTTTACTTACCACACCACACACATTTTTCGCAGTGAACTTTAAATGAAATTTAGTTTTTCAAATAAATATATAAAATATAAAATAAAATTGAAGAGCTCAGATGCTAATTCTTGTAAATATATATAACACGTGCTGATAGCATTTGATAGCATTGACGGAGCTGACATTTAGCAACTTTTGCATCTGAGCTCCACAATTATAAAGATATACAATTATTTACCTACAAAATAATAATGTAACTTCATGAACATCAACACACTTTATCTGGTTAAAAGCTCAACAATGTCTCGATTGTGTTCAGATATAATTAGATTTAATTTTAAAAAGCACCTATTTTCCGATTCACGATTTTACATTTCCTTTGGTGTGTAAGTGTGTATAAGCACATGTTAACGATATGCAAAAGGTACAAACCCCAAAGGAAACGATGACGCGAGTTATTGTCTCCAATGTAAATCTGTTTTCTTGAACTGCAACAAACACACGGATTGTAGGCAACAGTTGACTTCTGGGATTGGTGATGGAGACAAGACTGACATTATCATAATACCTCCTGCCTCGTGTTCACAGCTTGTAAATTAACTCCTGTTAACATTGCATTGTGAGCGAATCTTTCAAACATGGTAAGGAGCGTTGCATTTCCGGCTGACATCAGGGGTATTCAGGTGAATAACAATGTACTGGTTAGCTGGCCAATCAGGGACACAGCACTTTTCAGATCAAAGAGTTTTATATAAAATCAATGTGTTTGAGGAAGGCAGGATATCTGGGGCTGCAAAAATGTATTTTATGTGGAAAATAGTGTTTTTTTTTTAACCAAATAGGTGCACTTTAAAATAACAAAAAATTAGCCAATTATATAAATTTGAAAGCTGTCACTGGGGCAGTACACCTTTGCACCTAAGGAGTGCATAATATCTCAGTGCATATTGGTACCAAATGCATACATATCTAAACTTAAATGGTGCTGTACATATTAGGACCTTTATAAAGGGAACTGCCCCGGAGATAGCTAGGAACCAATTGTTTACCATTTTTTCGATTCCTTTTTATACAATCTGCTTTCGGCTGAGTAATGTTGGGTTTGGGGGGGGCTGTATTATTTTATTTTATTTTAACAATTGTACCTTTTTGTGTAGTTCACATCGTACATGCGAATAAGCCACCTTGTAAATTACTTCTCAATTTCAGTAGCTGCGTTTCCATTAAAGATTTGCGCAAAACTTTAGCGTTATTTTCTAAATGTCGACAAAAAACACGATAAGTAATTTCAAAAACCATGATGACGGGTGTGTTTGACTACATATGGTGCCACACATGGGGGTGACATCAAAATGCCGCGGAAGTGACTTGAAAGCATACAAAGCACTCCTGAATCGCTCTCATGATATTTTGATGTCATGTGCTTCTCTGTCCTTGTTTACTACGTTAGGCTTGTTCGACTTCATGTGGCGCCGCTAGAACTGAGAGGCAGATGACATCAAAGTACCGTGAGAGCGAGACGAAATTAGACTTAGTATGATTTCTCGAATCGTTCTCGCTGTACTTTGACGTCATTTTACAATTCTCATTTGTGTGTTTTTCTCATTTTTAAAGAAACTTCTAAGATAAAGTCGATACTTAAAGGCGTTCTAAGCGAATCTGCAAGACGTTAGTTTTTGTTGACATTTGAATTGTTTTCAAACAGACGGAGCGTAGCTAACTCCTCCCCCTCCCCTCCCTTCCGTGCTTTCATGAACGCGCCCAACCCCCACCCCCAAATCCTTCTTGTCGTTTATTGGCTGGAACACTTTGTTATGGTTTCTGTTTGTAGGTTTGGCCACTGTGTTGTTATTGCCGTTTGTGAAGCCTGGGCTGTCTACAGAGATCGCGTTTTTTTACAGTTTGATCAGCGGACAGGCAGCAAGCAGATAGTGAGGAGATGTTTGCTGTATGTAACAAAAACTGTTTTATGGTCTAAAACGCGTCAATTCGCTAAGAGCACCTTTAAATAAAACTAAACTAAAAACTCCTAAGCTATAAAAAAGCTAATTCGGAGAATATCTCAAGTTTGGTGGAACAGTTTGTCTTCGTATGCTTGATATTTTGGTTGATTGGGTGTGATTGTAATTTACTGTAGCCATGGCGTACTAATCTTTTCTCCATCTATTGCTTGAATAGAAACCTAATTGATTGATCCCCAACACATGTTGTAAGGAAGGGTATGGTATTTATCTGTTGGGTTCTCACTTTGTCTGTGTCCGTCTAATAGTTTTCAGTTTCTTGCTGAGTTCGACCGAACCTACTGTTGTAAATCATAGACCAAAGCCAGTCTCCACTGGAGTGAACAACCATAAAAGAAACGGGTCTGGCTGGACTTATCTCTGCCATTCAACCTTAACTACTGTAATGATTTCCAATTATAGACTTCTGGAGAAAATGCATTAAATTAGATATTGGGTTAGATTCCACTTGACCAAGATTTGAAAGTTAGTAATTGCTGTTAATATTTCATGCATGTGAAGCAAACCCAATGGGCAATGGAGATTTTGCACAACATGATTAAAGATGTACAATCTTTCAATACATTTTTGATCAAATCAGTTTTATCTGTGGAGCGTTTAACACAGATTTTCAGTGTTAAGTTTATAGTGTTAAAAGCACTATAAAGCAAAATGCAATATCTTTTACTATATAGGGTACCTACCTACTAAATGCATTTTACAACATAATCAAATATGTAACCATCTTACAAACTCTCAACTCGATCTGCGTTTTAATAAAAGGGAAAGTAATGTAAAATATGTTGGCTGAATCAGATTTTGCTTGTTTAGCAGACCATCCATCAAACGTGTGATATCTTAATCGCTGCAGGAAAGGGCAATGAAATGATCTTACAGTAATTTTCTCACTGCCGTGGAGAGTTCAGTTTATTGCTGGTTAAAAATAACCAGGCTGACATCCTAGTCTGCCAGGTTACTAAAGAAAAGAGGAGGAGGAGGAGGAGGAAGAGCGAGAGGAAGAATAAAGTGGTTGGGTTATGCTACACTCTGCTGATGACTCACCTCACAGCACACAGGGAAAGAGCACTGCGACAGCAATGAAGTGTGACCTAAGCTCTGTGTGTTGTGTGTGTGTGTGTGTGTGTGTGTGTGTGTGTGTGTGTGTGTGTGTGTGTTACTTTTCCCATGTATGTACAGTATAAGTAAATGAACTAGCTGTGATGTGTACAGTATGTTTTTGTGATAGGACTGTGTGTGTGATTGTGTGTGTAAAGAGCAAAAGATTGTATGAATAAGAAAATATGTGTTATTGGGTCAGTACTACTGTAATGTAGTTTGGGGGTGCATGCGTGTGTTTGTGCGCAGGTGGTTACATGTATGAGATGTTGTGTAGTTATATGTGTATTTGAGTGTGTACTGTATAATGAGATTATTTGTGTTTGTGTGTGTGTGTTACTTGTCACATGTATGTACGTCTATGTTATTGTGATAGTACGTACTGTAAGTGTGTATGTTTGTGTGTAAAGGGAAAAAATAATTTGTATGGTTGTGTGTATTAGAAAATGTGTATTATTGTGTCAGCACTAAAGTGTGTGTGTGTGTGTGTGTGTGTGTGTGTGTGTGTGTGTGTGCGTGCGTGCGTGCGTGCGTGCGTGCGTGCGTGCGTGCGTGTGTGTGTGTGAGAGAGAGAGAGAGAGAGAGAGAGAGATATGATGTTGTGTTTGTTTAAATGTGTATTTGTGTGTGTATATGGAGATTATATTTGTGTGTGCTACTTGTCACATGAATGTACGTGTATGTTATTGTGATAGTACTTACTATAAGTGTGTGTTTGTGTGTAAAAAGCAAAACGAATTTGTATGGGTGTGTGTATTAGAAAATGTGTATTATTGTGTCAGTGCTAAAGTGTGTGTTTATGTGTATATTTACTATTTGTGTGTGTGTAGGGAGATTATATGTGTGTGTGTTACTTTTCACAATGTACTTTATGTATGTGTATGTTATTGTGATAGTACTTACTGTTAGTGTGTATGTTGTGTGTAAAGAACAAAAAGAATGTGTAAGGGTGTGTGTATTAGAAAATGTGTATTATTGTGTCAGCACTAAAGTGTGTTTGTGTGTGTATGGAGATTATATGTGTGTCTGTTACTTTTCACGTGTACTGTTCGTATGTGTATGTAATTGGGATAGTACTTACTGTAATTGTGTGTTTGTGTGTTAAAAATGTGTATGGGTGTGTTTATGTGTATATTTACTATTTGTGTGTGTGTAGGGAGAGTATATGTGTGTGTGTTACTTTTCACATGTACTTTATGTATGTGTATGTTATTGTGATAGTACTTACTGTTAGTGTGTATGTTTTGTGTAAAGAACAAAAAGAATGTGTAAGGGTGTGTGTATTAGAAAATGTGTATTATTGTGTCAGCACTAAAGTGTGTTTGTGTGTGTGTATGGAGATTATATGTGTGTCTGTTACTTTTCACGTGTACTGTTTGTATGTGTATGTAATTGTGATAGTACTTACTGTAATTGTGTGTTTGTGTGTTAAAAATGTGTATGGGTGTGTTTATGTGTATATTTACTATTTGTGTGTGTGTAGGGAGATTATATGTGTGTGTGTTACTTTTCACATGTACTTTATGTATGTGTATGTTATTGTGATAGTACTTACTGTTAGTATGTATGTTGTGTGTAAAGAACAAAAAGAATGTGTAAGGGTGTGTGTATTAGAAAATGTGTATTATTGTGTCAGCCCTAAAGTGTGTGCGTGTGTGTTTGTGTGTGTATATGGAGATTATATGTGTGTGTGTGTTACTTTTCACGTGTACTGTATGTATGTGTATGTTATTGTGATAGTACTTACTGTAATTGTGTGTTTGTGTGTTAAAAATGTGTATGGGTGTGTGTATCAGAAAATATGTATTATTGTGTCAGTAGAGTGTGAAATGTTATGAGTGTTTATATGTGTATTTGTGCTATACCTGTATATGGAGATTATATATGTACAGGGCTCCAGACTAACTTTTTTCACTAGGAGCACAGTGGCCCCCACCTGAAAATTTTAGGGGCGCAACCAAAAAATTTAGGGGCACACACCGTAAATCAACATGCTAATCAAATAATGACATTTCTACAAATTTCCACTGTATTACTAATAAATACTTTGATGATAGATGCAGAAAGTACAATGTGCTGTTTCAAATTCAGTGTCACATCACAAAAAACAGTCAAATTTACTGGTCGCACATGTGCGACTGGATGTAAAATTCAGTGGCACACTCTCAAATTTTGGTGTCAAAATGCCACCATTTGGTGGCAGTCTGGAGCCCTGATGTATGTGTGTGTTATTGTGATAGTACTTCCTGTAAGTGTGTGTTTTTGTGTAAAGAGCAAAAATAATTTGTATGGGTGTATGTACCGTATTAGAAAATTTGTATATTTGTGTCAGTACTAAAGTTTGCATGCATGCGTGTGTATGTTGTGTGTGTTTATATGTGTATTTTTGTGTGTATATGGAGATGTGTGTGTTACTTTTCACGTGTATGCTATTGTGATAGTACTTACTGTGTGTGTTTGTGTAAAAAGCAAAAGAATGTGTATGGGTGTGTGTATTAGAAAATGTGTATTATTGTGTCAGTACTAAAGTGTGTGTGAGATGTTGTGTGTGTTTATATGTGTATTTGTGTGTGTACCTGTATATGGAGATTGTATGTATGTGTGTTACTTTTCACATGTATGTATGTATGTATGTGTATGTTATTGTGATAGTACTTCCTGTGTGTGAATTTGTAAGAATTTGTATGGGTGTGTGTATTAAAAAATGTGTATTATTGTCTCAGCACTAAAATGTGTGTGTGAGATGTTCTGTGTGTTTTGTGTGCGTGCGTATCAGATGTTGTGTGTGTTTATATGTGTATTTGTGAGTGTGTGTGTATATGGAGATGTGTGTGTTACTTTTCACATGTATGTTATTGTGATAGTAAGTGTGTGTGTGTGTTTGTGTGTAAAGAGCAAAAAGAGTGTGTAATTGTGTATGTTTGTGTATAGGATGTGTGTGTATAAGATAGGTGTGTTACTTTTCATATGTTATGTATGTACAGTATAAGAGAACGAAGTAGCGGTCTCTCATGTGCATATATTGGAACCTCCCTCTCTCGTGTCTTGCACGAGCGCTTTCTCTCTCCTGGTGCAGGGTGTAAAGGACCGCCTTCTTTTTACCTCATTTCTCCTCTTTGTTCGCTTGCGAAAACTCATAAATCAAACCGCTCCAGCTGGAGAGGGTTCTTACGGCACGGGTCCAATTCACCCTCTTCTGGGAACTGCCTCTGAATCTCGTAAGCTGTTTCTGAACCAATGTGTTTCTGTTTGTGGAAGACCAAAGGCACTAGAAGGAGGTCACTCCTAACTTGTCCTATTTCATAGACGTGATCTTCACAGTGTATCGTGCCGGTGTCATTAAAGACACACTGGACTTGAGTAAAGAAAGTCCTTGACCAAGTTTGGTGGGCGTCCATAAATAGATCTCTGAATGTATGAATTGCTGTCCTATATAGAGGGAATGAGATGCGTTGTTTTGCAAAAATGTTTAGGACATTCCTCAACCCTGTTGACCTACAGTATGTAGTTGTCCCTCAAATAGGGCTGAAAAAGAGGGGCAGGCTTTTCACTGACCCAGTCTGGTGTATATGTGTGACTTCAGGGATAAATGTGAGATATATGTGATGGTGCTGCAGTAGAAAGTGTGCCATGCCTAAGATGCATTCGACTGCTAGACTACAGAAACAGCTCTGGAGGTTTTTTTAACCATCTAATGCATGGACCAGACAAACCCCAATGCTTTTTTACAACACATTTGTTTGTCCATAAAACTAAAATGATTTTTCATCACATTTAATTTGATTATGTTGTATGACCTAGAGATAAAAAGTGCTCATTTATAACATGTTTTAATCCAGTCACAGGTAGACAGTGTGAAATACAAAAAAATATTGCTTTATTACTTTTTATTTTACATTTTCACACACTTCTCTATCCAATGTCACTTCAAGTGCATTTACACTATACGAGTGTGTGCACTCGCTGGGAATCAAACCCATAACCTTGCTACTTACTGTATAGAAGCATTAGCATTGTAAATGCCAAACACCAAATTTTATTTAATTAATGTAACAAAAATAACTTAAGCTGTGTTCCAAATTACATACTATGCACTATACACTTTACTTGGTCGTCTACACTGTAAATTCCTTTTTGCACTTACATTTTTAAGTTTAATCAACTTGAATTTTTTAATGGAGTTGTTATAAATTATAAAAAATAAAGTTAAATTAGCTATTTCAACTTTGATTAAATTAGAAAATGTAGGTGCAACAAGGAATTTTTACAGTGTGTATGAATTTAAGAAAAATGGTATACCCCAAATGAAACGCTTTAAGGGCGTTCCACTAGAGTTAAAAAGTGGATTTTTACAGTTTTGGAATCCATTCAGCCGATCTCTGCATCTGGCGGTACCACTTAGCATCGCGCTCAGAAATAGTCCCCTTGGTAACTTTCAATAGCAATGGATTATTTTCGGGCACTGCATAATATCATTGCGCCTGCTGCAGCCATGGAACGGCAGCAAAGTTCTTGTTTATAACGCCAGAATGAGAGTATAGTTCCTAGCCCTATATGCCTAGAAAATCGTAACTAAAAATTTCAGTCGGTCTTAGTACACGATGTAACTACAGAAGAGTCAGGTTTTAAATAGGAAAAATATCTAAACTCTTTGGATTTTTTTTTTTTGCGCGATGCTAATGGTCTAATCCAGGGGCTCCCAAAGTTTTTTTCCTGCGCACCCCCTTCTATGTCCCAACCGGGTTGGCGCACCCCCAATCCTCACTTCAAAAAAAAAAAAATAACGCTAAAAAGATTTGTTTTTAAAGACTCATGTTTAATCATGCGCAAATAACCAGGGGCCGGTTGCAACAGCCGGACGTTAAGAAGTTGGGTGTAAGTCCTACGTCTGACATTGTGAAAAATATTTACACGTTGTGAAAAATATTTACGCGTGTTGCACCATCTGAAACTACGACCAGATGCAGCTACGCTCAGCGTAATTTCAAAATTAAATGAAAGCTTTTAATAAGTTCTCTACAGTGTCTTTGTAAGTATTTATGTATTTTTTTATATAAATCATTAGCGGTCTCTTTACCATGCACGAAAAGACTTTGCTCGCGTATCTTGTGCATTAGACGTGCCCATGTCTCGTCATATTTCATTATTTCTATTTTTGCCATAAAAAAGTCTCTCTCTCTTGGTCCCTCTCCTCCTTCGTGAATAACAACTTTATCATAAGACGTCCCACACTTGACAGTTTCCCTGATTTCAGCCAGTTAAGCATATTTATAATATATATGGAATGAATGAAACGAGTTGGCACGCATTAAGTGGCTGCAGTGCATAACAGAAGAGCAGTGCGTAGAAAAAGACAGCAGCTGTCTTCTACGTTTCTATCAAAACTAATTAATTATAGTTTTTTATTTAAAATAAAAGTGATTACAAAGGAAATGTTTACTGTTAATTTTTTATTTATTTATTGTATGGAAAAATCCCTCTTAAAGACACAGACCGCAATTAAATTTTTCCTCTCGCGCACCCCCTGGTGGCAGCTGTGCGCGCACCACACTTTGGGAATCCCTGGTCTAATTAGATTTTATGGATTATGCTAAGATATGCTAAAAGTGGTACAACCAGATCCGGAGATCAGCTGAATGGATACCAAAACGGTAAAAATCTAATATTTGACTTTAGGGGAGCTGGAAAAATTAGCCTATTTTCAAAAAAAAGTGAAGTGTCCCTTTAACAATGTTTTTACTAACCCAAACTATAGACGTTTCATCGGACGCACGTGTGGTGACGCGATACGCGTCTGGTTCGAACTTTACTTCCGGTTTCAGTATTTTAATGGTCTGACTAGTTGCTAAACTGAACTCTTGAACAAATACCTTGTCGAAAATAAGAAATGTTTGGTTTCCTATGTAATCTACGTGTTTTTTATTTTGCTTGTTATATAAATAAACTACGTTTAAAGTACTTATTGTTATTTATTCTTAGCTGAGTTTACTGGAAGTTACGTGTGGACTATAAGCGGTTTCAATTTGTTCAAAGTACTTTTTATGTCAGTGTTATTTTGTCCAAAATAAGCTCAGATACCATCAAACGTAAGCGCAATGGTCTCTCTACAGGTGAACTTTGCTCTCACAGCATCTGATAGGCCTGCCCCTCTTCTGCTACGTAAGCGAAATTTAGTGCCCAGTGTTTCACACTTCATTTTTCGGTTGAATGAGTTTATTATCAAAATGACATAGTTCGTAAGTGTGCAATGTGGGGTGCACATTTAATTTCTACACCTGCTAACTTCCTTTACAGAATTTGTTACCTGTCTGTGAAATCCAGGCTAAAGTCTTTTAATCTAATAATGAATTTCGAAGAATCAATGCACTTTTTTAGATTTAACTTTTATTTTAATCTTTAATCTTACTCAGGCTATATTTTCACAGAATGTTCTTTACATTATGTAGGATGATTTCATGTAGAAAACAGTAAATCACAAAAATAAACTTTAGCTGGCTTTTCCAGCATGATCTCACGAGAAATCGTACATATTTTACGAGTTGGCTACTTCATATGAATTCATAGGAAGTTAATCGTCCAAGAACGAAACTGAACCCCTAACCCCGCACCAACCCAACGTTACAGGGGTGAAGGCAAATGGTACAAAAACTAACGAATGTGGTCATATGAAATTAACTCTTTCCCCGCCATTGACGAGATATCTCGTCAATTAAGAGAAAACGCTTCCCCGCCAATGACGAGATTTTCCGTCTTTCCGCAATACCGCTATTATCCACCAGGTGGCGCCCTTCCGCAACTTTTTAAAACCGGAAGTATTGCCCTATGGCAAGCTGCTGCATGTCCGTGTCTGTTTTAAAGATCGCTCTGAATATGATCTCTATGAAAACTCCGTCATAAAAATGGAATTATCTCTGCTTTTTGCTCAAAATATGGTGTTTTTGCAAAAACCTACCCATATTCAAAAGCTGATTGCAAAAGAACCACTAAAGGTAGGATGAAACGGTTTTTTTTGTTTGAAAGCAGAGGGTCTGTTCTTTCATTTGGTATATTGTATGTTTATATATTTAAAGAAGAACATTTTCTGGAAGGCATTAAACTTTGGTGAAAATCATGAAAAACGCTGGCGCTGGCTGGCAACTTTTTTTAAAAATGCTGGCGGTGAAAGAGTTAAAGGTGACATAGAATGATTGAATGGGGTATTTATCCTTGTTCTGTGATGTGACATGTAGACAAAAATGTTTTTGTTTGGGTCTGTACCAACCTCTCTCAGATAGCTCTATTAGGGTGGGGGATTTTAAACAAGTGGTTTTGCACCTATTTGGCTCCCCCTACTGGCTTAACTTGCAATCTCATTACTGATTGGCTGACTTCGCTGCAACTCTAAAAATGTAGCCAATTATTTTAAAGTGGAGGGGCAGGGAGATGCCTGTGATGTCATAAGCATCAGTTCATCAGATTGGGCTGTTTTCTGGTTGACATTTCTAAAAGAGGAATTTCTATGGGACTGAGATGTTTAGCATGTTTAGCACTTTTTGAATGTTTGTGAATGCAGGTAGACTACCATTATTCAACAAAGACAAGGTAAAAATGGTTTTTCATTCTCTGTCCCCTTTAATACAAATTAGCCAACTCGTAAAATATGTACGAATTCTCTTGAGATAGTGTTGGCTTTTCACATTTATAACCCATACAGATTATAACTTTTGGAGCTCTCTGACATGAGTCAGCTAAAAACCAAAAGTTTAGATGAAAAAAGTTCAATATAGTTGAAATTTAATAATTAAATAATTGTATGCCAACAGGACTGAATTTCAGTCATTCTAGAGCAGGAAGAAAAAACTTAAATTGCTTTGCCATTTTACATTTATTCTTTGCCTTCATTTAGATGTCATTGTTTAAATACGACCCCATTTTCTGAATGTCACAGGCAAAACAGTACGCAATTATCCTTTGAATAATGGAAGCGAAGCACTGAAGCATGAGTCAGTGGTTCGAAACCTCCAGTGATGAACATAATTATACTCCAAAAGATACAGCATGGACTCGTTTGTTTCATAAACCTCATTCGTCTGTGCATATAACCAGCACACTCTTTATTAGAACATCACGTCCAAAAAAACATTTGCTTGAGAACTGGCCAATCAAATTTCATTGAAATTGAATGCTAATTAATGTGTCGAAATTGGCTCGAAACAGACGGTCTAAGCTTCAGTGCGGCCATGTAGAGTCCAGAAATAAACCTCAGGTAGGTAAAATGGAAATTAAAGCAAATTAGCTCTGCACCATGTGCCCATTTTGAGAAAGTATGTCCCTAAATAGAATCTTTCTAAATTGAACAGCCCACACTGAAATTGGATAAAGCAGGATACATCCTTCCTGGTTAATTTTAAGCCTTGGATGTGAGTGGGTGTTTGGTGTCAAAACTGCTCTCTTGAAATTACACGAACCTACATTTCTGGTAAATTTCATTACTTTGGTCTAACCACTATGTGGGAAGTCTTCATTGAAGAAATGTTTTCACTGGCTCTTTCGTTTTTTTATTAATAAAACACTGCAGAGTTTCACTGTTACTGCACCAGTGTAGAGTAGTGAAATAAATCAAATTAATACAGTTTTATTAATAAATATTAATATAATATTTAATCCATAAATTTATTCTTAGAATCTGTTTATCTTTTGCACAGCCGTGGAAGGGCTGCAACTTATTTATTTTACTATAAATAAATTGCATTACTTAATTTGTCATTTATTAATGACATTTTAGTATGTTCAATTGTTTGAATACTTTTGTGAATTTTTACACTGAAATAATATCTAACTGTGACAGAGCTTGAGCCGAGTCCGAGCCGGGACTGAGCTCTTTCAAGGACAACAAGCCTAACTGGATTACAGTTATATCTGTTAAGACTGGATGGGCAGCTGAACTCATGGAATTGTGTATACAACATTATGTAGTTAGACTAATGAAGTATATTATATGACAGATAAGTCATAATAATAATACTAATAATGCATGAAATTAATTAAGGTCTTTTATTATACCACTGCTGGTGCTAACATTGACTGTTGCTAATTGGGTGAAGGTTGGCACTAACGTAACATTTACATGGGGCATTAGCGTTTCTCTTATTTACTTTGAAAAGGTAACCTCATGCGTTGCCACCGGGTGTGCCTCAAAAGTCTTGAAAAGTGAAGCCTCTGGCTCTTTGATCGCCCTCTGGTGGCTGGCTGCAGTACAAGTCATAACCCCGCCCTCTCCATTCAAACAAATGGGACTCTGCTCTAAATAAAAAAATTATTTACACTTCCAATAAAAGTTTCCGAAAGATAGTTTTAGTACTTTTAAGTAGTTGTTATCACATTGATATATGTTCAACTTTCATTTTAGCTAGTTATTTGATGCTATAGAAACGGTGCGTCTCATTTAGATTTGCGTGGTTTAATTGGTCGCACGAGCGTTTGGGCGGAAGTTTGATACCGCGGCTCCGCCTCTGGCTCCACGGACGATTCCTTCTGCGCATGCCCTGGCTCCAAACTGACGTTTTTACGTAACATGGCGGCGACCATGGACGGACATTTTTGGCTTCAATTCATTACAAAGGAGGGAGGCGACGTTGCGTCGTCCATCTTTTTTTACAGTCTATGGTTGCCACACTGAATTGTGGATCTGTCTGCGTCACGTCACTGGTGTTGCTCACGGCAGAAGTAAAACATTTCTCAACTTTTCAAGCGCCAATGCAGTCGTCAGCCAATCAGATCACCTTATGCAAATAACCTAGTGCTGATACTAGCCAGTTATCTTTATGCAAGACAGGAATACGGAGAATCATGTGTTGTGGTTCAGGGCCACGCTTCAGAAGCGCCCTCCGTCAAGCGTTGGGGTGACACACTGTGTAAATGTACCACAACTTGGCATGCTTTTAAACATATAGACGGTTTAATCGGACGCACGTGCGCTGACGCGATACACTTCTGGATCCGAACTTTACTTCCGGTTTCGTTTTTTAGTGGTCTGACTAATTGCTAAACTGATCTCTTGAACAAATGCCTCTTTGAAAATAACAAATGTTTTGGTTTCATATGTAATCTATGTATTGTTTTTTTGCTTGTTATATAAATAAACTACTTTTAAAGTACTTTGTTGTTATTTATTCTAAGCGGAGTTTACCGCAAGTTACGTGCAGACCACTACAGCCGCTTGTTTATGTTGTTACTGCTGAAACCGTCTATAGATGAGTGTGAAAAATTCTGATATGGTGGCATGTAGGTAAATTTAAATCGGCACATAACAAAACATGCATATGATAACTTATTGAAGATACACAAGAACCGATGAGATTCAACGTTATCAACACACCGCCAAATTTGAATTTACTACAGTGATCACTATGTTTACATTAATACAGTTTCAATCATTTATAAGCTTAAAATATTAATTGGTTTCTCTCACAAAAGTGTTGCTTTGCTTTGAACAGACATTTACTAACCCATTTACTTACTTTGGAATACTTAGAGGTTGTTTACACCTGGTATTAAGATGTGTTTTGAAAACGGAGTGAAAGAGAATTGATTAGTTCACCTGTTGAGTCTTCGAGTCCTACGAGTCTTTCGTTCTTTTCACACGTGACAATATGTCAATATATACACGAGGACTGACTTAGTAGGTAACTTAAGCTAATCATTTAAGTTTCTTGTGCAGGTTTCAGTTATTTTTAAAGGTTTTTTTTGGGGGGGGGGGGGGGGGTTAAGTTTTTTCCCAGGTTTTTTTATGTTATATTAGAGCAGCACAATATATCGAAAAGTATTGTTGTCGTGATAACAGTATATGCGATATTCATATTGCGGAGTTACAATAACTTTTATAGTTATAAAATCCCGCTAACGTTATGCATATGAAGTAACCGTTTTATAAACGCAATAAACCCTTCGAAGCGTTGGGTTACCAGTGCATTTTATAACAGCTAAGGGGGTTTAGTTACAAAAAATATTTTACGTGTCTATCGTTTATGTGTTGCATGCTTAGATTGTCCAAATTAGACCAATCAGAAGGGTCTTACTCGCCAAGTAGGTCTTATACTGTTATACTATTAGCTAGCTAGCTCTGCTCAAAGCAGAGAGCGGAAATAAATATGGCAGGAGTAGAAACGAGCGAGGAAAACTACAGCGACAAACTTGTGCCTAAAAAGAACGGTACGTCTAAAATAGTTTTTTTTTGTTGCCTGAATTAGATTTAATTACATCAGAAGAATATGTATTACCCGTTTATTTCAGTATAATAATAAATATATATAAATTATTAAAAAAAAATCTAATAAAAATAGCATTGTTCTAAGGAAATGATATACCACAAGAAATATCGCCAATGCAACGCTCAACAGTAGAATCGTTTGATGCACATTTCTCAATATCGTCCATATGAGAAAGTTTTCTATTCTGTGTAAACTACTACAACTTTATTGGGATTTTTACAGCCCAGAACTACCAGTTAACATCCATTCATCAATGTATGAAAAACAGCAGCCAGGGAATTCTTCAAAATATCTCCTTTTATTTTCTACTGGAAGATACTAAATACTGCAATTTTAGACTTTATACAGTCATACTACAGATATATGTAATAATGTTGGTCTTTACCTAATTCCTAGCTCATATAAGCCACCCCATCCCCCTCTCTCTCTCACACACACACACACACACACACCTACCCTACACACACTCCCCTACCTCACGCACGGTCGCGTGGACTCCGCTGCAGCGTATCTCTGAGAGAGAGCGTGCGTGCGAGACAGGGAGAGAGAGAGCGCGAGAGAGAGAGAGAGAGCAAGGGAGCGCGCGCGCGTGTTCTGAGCAAAGTGGCAGCGGCGGGAAAAGAATGCCCATCTCGTGAGTAATAACGAGCGGATTGGCGCGCTTTCTCCTCACTGAGGTACGACTCGAGCAGACTGTCAGATTGTGGTGATGGGTGGCAGCCGCGCGCTGCCTCGCGGGGAGTGTTTTCCCTGTCAGTGCTGCTGGAAATGGCGCTGTGATGCTCAACAAGGAATACGCAGTTGAAGTCGATGCCAGGGAGACGGAGGAGAGTCCAAATTGTTGTTATTAGCATTACCTGCGCTTCTCTTTCGGTGCGGATTTTCGTGTTGTTAAAAAGCGGTGAACAGTACCATGGTGAATTACCAGAAATACATAACTGTTATGCAGCTGGCTCTAGGGGTGACTGCCACCAACAGAGAGCGTAGCCTGCCTCCCAGAAAACATATGTGGTAAGTATATAATATGTGTGTGTCTTTGTTGACCCGGCTTGATGGGAGATATCGACCGCCGTGTTCGGTTTTTATTTGATGACGAAATATAATTCGAAATTGAACGATTCCGTCTCATTGGTGGACTGCAGGCGGCACGCGGTGTGCGGTAAAAGGTGCAGGCAAAGTTTGAAACGAGGCTGAATGTGTGCATACTGTAATGATGTCACACCGTTTTTTTTTGCTTTTTCATTCACTTGTGTGTCATTTCATTCATGTTTCACTGTATAAAACCCAAGCATGTAACAAATCATTGTGTGTATGTCTACTGTGTGTACTTTCAGAAATAAAAAGTTATGATGTGGACGTGTGTTTCTTCACTTCACTTGTGATTTGTGTGTAAACTGACGCATCCATACACCAACCATTCAGCCTGCCATTGTACTCTTTGTGTACGTTTGTGAATGTGTGTGACACTATCACTACACTGTTTTGTGTTATTTCTACGTTTTCATTCTCCATCCTTACTCCATTTCTATCAGTAACCCGCGTGTCTCCTCCATGACCTCTTTGTGTGAGTTTAATCACTATAGGTTTACACTTATAGTTGAATGGATGACACTAGAGTTAATTAACCTGCATTGGCAGCTATGGAGATTTGTGTATTTGCTTTATTTCATATAGAATAATTATATTGTAGATTATTGTGAGTGTCACCTATATACTGTCATTGTTTTTTTACAAGGTCAGCACATACTGACCTGTTTACCCTCCAATGCTTTTCAATAAGATCAAAGACTTAAACCTTCTGTGCTATTGATGGGAGACTATTCATTAACCGTTCAAAATGGCCAGATCTATGCACCTATTTTGTCTTTGTGTTCTTTGTGTTAGACCACAAAGGCAGATATGATCACATTCATTGGATCATGTCTCATAATTACCATATTCCACAATGTACATCTGCTCATTTTCCTATCGTTTCATTTGTTTGTTGGTTTGAAACAAACAGGAAATTGTGCAGAAGGGGCTTCAAAAGAGGCTAGCCATCAAGCAATAGCCATCTTTTCACCGTTCATAGACCTTATACAGTCCGGCTATGAGTAAATCAATTCTAAACAAAGTAAACTTCAATTTATTTAATTTATTTTGGTGCTCTGGTTCGACGTCTGTAATTTTTTCACTTTAGTCTAGATGTCAGTGTTTGAAAATCTATTAGACGTCTTTTAAACGTCAAAATTTCTTATTGGGTATGTTGACAAACCTGCTTTAGGTTGAGAATTGTTAAGGTAATCTTGGACTTGACTTCACGTTGAACAACATTCACCGTCTAGCAGAACTACTTAGGCGATACCCTGAGGTTAATGGGGCACGTAGTTGTCTTACACTGTTGTAATTACATGCCAAAGAATCAAAGGAAGAAAGACTGAGAGATCAGTAATGGACCAATGAAAGGAAAATCACCAATAAGGCATTGTTAGCCCTGTGTTGTTTTAGTGCCATTTGCCACTGTACAAAAATGTTGAGAAATGTCAAATGTTGCCCATAAGCACTTTTTTAAGTAAAATTCTGTTTGCAGATGGTCTGCATGTAATGATTCAACAACCGTAGGCATTTCGAGCCCCTCGGGGTCGGTAAAGAAAGCTAATTTGAAGGCCGCATGCTGGGTAATTCATTTGTTACTAATGAGGAACAAGTTGTGAGCACCCACGTTTTTTATCATGTTTATATTATCATTAAGTTATCAGTATTTCATAGCAGCCTGCTTACTACATTAGTACGATTATCCCTTTAAATGGAGGTCAGTGTGTTTTGTTTGATGTCAGCATTAACAGTTAAAGCTAAAAGAAGAACTGAAGCCTCGGCTTTGCTGTACTATTAGCGACCACGTGCACTACAACATTCGACATTGTCCGAGCAAGCGAACGTAATTTACTGTCACGCTGAGGTACTTAATGTGACAGCTTCAAATAACTATAAAACTTGCCAAATTCACATAAATCCAAACTGATGATGAAGCACCCGGAACCCTGAATGGCGTCATTGGATGGTTTGGATGTTGGTACTCGCCTCGGCTTCTTTGGGTTACTGTTTATTATTCATGGGTTCTGAAATATGACATTGCTGTTGTTTACAGGAATTTTCTAACCCCGCAGCTGTAGTGGGATTTGCGTCACATGAAAACAAAAGTGGCATCATGGCACGTTACATCACAGTAAATTAAACAACAGATTACTGAAGAACACTTTTAAAAAGGTAAATCTTAGAAAACATGTCCATAATTACCCCAAAAATCTAATAAAAGAAAATTAAGCCAGGATTGTGACATTATTTTTTATAATAAAAGAAAGTTTCCACCCCACACTCGTATTACTGTAACAGGTCTAGATATTTGAATTTTCAGCTTTTTTACATCAATTCATACGATTCTTAAAAATTTGTCTTATTAGATCCTAAATACTTTAATACAATACATTTCATTACATTACACTCTTAATATGAGAATTGAAAACATGTATGTACTAAATAATAATTATGATGGCTCAAATAATGCTTATATTTTTCTATAAACCATATATAACCCCAAATTGGTTCCTGACAGGTTTCATGAGAATAAAAAAGGTTAGCTGATTTGTTTCAGACATCTTCCCATCTCTGGGAAAATCATGGATATTTAGTCGAGTCTCACGAAATTACGTACCTAGTCACGTAATTTTTTTATTCTTTTTCGTGATACTGTCACGAATTTCCGTGTTTTTTTGTGATTGTATCACGAATTTCTGTTTATGTGTCATTTGTCACGTATTGGTTACTCAACTGTTTTGTCCTATTGTCTTACAATTGTCGCTTCGGTTTACATAAAATGACATCCTTACCCAAATCCAACTCTAACGGCAGGCGACAATGGTTTTAAATTCAGATATTTAAATATAAAAAAATTAATCAGAACAAATTATATATACCAATACTTAAAGTGACATCCTAACGCAAACACCAAATCTAACAATAAACCGATGCGAAAATGGTTTGAAAATAGGAAAAAGCAGTTGAGTAACCAATACGTGACAATGACACATAAACACAAGAAAACGTGAAAATTCGTGACAGTATCACAAAAAAAGAATACAAAAATTACGTGACTATTTAACACCATTTTGTGAGACTGGGTAGGGATATTAGACGTCATAAAGGAATCTCTCAATGCTATCTCATGGCATTTTATACGTATTATACAAGGTGTCTAACTTGTATCACTGTAAATAGTATGACCGCATTTGTATGTTTTTGTACGATTAACTTTCGCCCCTGTGACATTGGGGTTAGGGGTGGGGTTTAATTATTGTGTTTTTATGACAATTGTACGTTGTTGTATGATTCACTTTATGTGAATTCATACAAATAAGCCAACATGTAAAATATGTACGAATTCCTGTAAGATCAGGCTGGCATCTTTACAATATTAGGGACTCAGAATGACGTCTCTAAATTCTAACCATAGAATACCTCAGAATTTCTCTTCTTTGAGAGTTCCTACATTCGATTTGTTCCTAGGTAAGCCGACTGGAGTTTTAAATCTGTCCACTTTCACCCAGAAGACACCAGGAAAGATCTGTCCAGGAGAAGAGGTAAAAGGAAATACATAGAGGAGATGAGACTGAGCTCATAAGACTGTAGATTGCTTAAAAGGGCACGTGTGGACGATAGTGGACAGGCAGTTACTTTAGTTTTAGTTATATCAAAAGTCTACAAGAAGTGGTTCAATATATACAGAAGTGGTTCAAAATGCGAATGCAATGTCAGATCCCCTACAATCATGAAGACATCAGTCCTTTCAGGGCTTATTACTTTTAGGCACTCTTAGTACACCTCTTCATCAGTGCATACTTGATGGAAATGACACTTAAGTGTTGTGGTGAGTGGAAAATCGTTTTTGTTTCAAGATTGCTTTTTATAGCTTATGAGACATGTTTCCTTTAAGTATAAACATTGTCTTAGGAAAATAAACATGAGCAATGTTGACACACGCTATGAAGCTATGCAATTTGTGTGGAAAGCATGGCTCAGATAATTTGGTTTTGGAAGAATTGAATAGGAAATGTTGACGTTCATAATATTGAAATGTTTGATATTTGATTGCAGCGTCTGAGTACGATTTGAGATGTTTTTCTGTAACTGAATCTTAGTTGAAAATTTTGAGTCTGTTTCTCAGTACAAAAATTTTAGAAGTAGGTAACTTAGTCTCCATTTGACCTTTGTATAGGGGTGCGCGGGGCACAAACTAACGCTGGGTTAGTTGTAACACGAACCGTTTACATTGTTGCACAGTGTTGAGCGAGTTGTTTTTCCAGTATTGTTTTTACGCTGCCAAAATACGCTCTCACGCAAATTTATAGAAATGTTTAATGTTTTTCTAGAGCGTTATTGATGGTTTTGGTGTAAGTAAATTTGTTCATAATTTTTTTTTTTGGTTCCTGAGTTGGGTGTATAAGATACCAAAACCAATGCTATGTCATATTAATCAGTGTCTTGTTGACTAAAACATAGCATCATTTTGAAATCTGTCTGCAGCTCTTAGCAACTTTTTGGTGGGCTTGAAAATATTTTCACCCAGCGGAGTTAATTGTAACGCTGTGTTACAACTAACCCCTCAGCACTTACGATATGAAAACAGCTAACGTTAGCGTAATTCTTGACGTTGTTTTAAATGGGTTACACACTAATGATTGCTGGCTGCCAACAAAATAAATGTGCCTGTCTTATCCAAAATTGTGTGTCAAAATTTATTTTGTTCATATCTTTAATATTGATTGAATAAGGTCACGTCAAAGATTGAAATCATAATGAAATGAATGGCTAAAATCAGACTTTGATGCTCATTATCTCAGAATTTGATTCTGAAACTGTAGTATGGTTATTACAGATTGGGTCACATATAAAAAATTTTTTTTTGTCATAATTGTGCTGCGTTTTCTCACATATTTAGACATTTGTATCCATTTATAATTGAACTATGGTTAGATGAGGGATGAATAGTGTAAATACCTGTCTATTATAGGCAGATATATAAAACAATATCCACTTCAAGTATATAGACAAAATAGTATTGAAATATTTGCCTGCAAACGTAATTTTTAGCAAGTGTTACAACTAACCCCCTGCCTGTTACAATTAACCCCACCTATGGGGTAAGTTGTAACGTTTGCACTTCTGTCACGTTTGGTGTAATTGTCCAAGAATTATAAGTGATAGAAACAAACTTCAAATGTTCATTTGTAGCAGAGATGTGTGTGTTGCTTGTGTAAAAATATAATTAATCAAAAAATTTTTGAACGATTGAGCCAAAACCAAAAAGCGTTAGGTTGTGCCTCGCACTCCCCTACTTCTACTTTGGGGAAACAATTGCTCTTTTATTCTTATCTGATGAAGAGAACTTCTGAAAATGATGTCTGCTTTAAGTCCTGGAAACTAACCAGATGTTCGTCTTCCCCCGCAGCCTTACAAACAATGTCCTGACATTGGCTTTAGCCAGCGTAATGAAATTAGCAGCACTTGCCCACCCCGAGGACTCCTTACACGTGCTTTTTAGCATTTACACACTCTGCAAAACGTGAATCAAGAGCGCTTTTGACTGATGGAAGCCACAGAAGTCAGAGAAAGCGTGTTGATCACGTTTTATGCTAATTTATGGGATTTTCTGCACAATTTCTCACCCCTCTTCTCTTTTAGACAAGTACAGCTCTGATCAACGTTCTCGAAAAGCACCTCTCTTCCATCAAGCCAAATAAACGTCATTGCCCACCACTTTTATCCCTATTCAGATTGATAGCGGTCGTAACAAACGGTCTTTTAATAGAATCCCTTTCATATAGAAGATCCATGTTTAGTCAGGAATGAATACACACGATAGTACTTGCTCGTTCAGTTATGCCCTTGGGCCATACTGGGCTGGCAAAATATAAAATCATATTAATGTTTGTGATAATATCAGCAGAGATACAGAAGTTTTGATGGCAGGCATGGACGGTCAGCATTGTTTATGCATGTCTATGAGTGGATATTGACTTGCTGATCTTGCAGTATCCTTTTTATATCTATATCTAATTGTGTCTGATAGCTTTATAAAGCATATATAGGAAGAGATCAGGAGGCTGCATAGACTACCCAAACTGATTGTATTATTATTTCCAGCCTGATCTCACAAGAATTTGTGCATATTTAACAAATGTACCAATTTGTGTTCATACAAAGAGAGTCATACAAAAACATATGATGATTATTATAAAAAAAAACAATAACGAAACCCCAACCTTATCCCCAATGTCACAGGGGCAAAAGCAAATCGTACAAAAATGTTTGAATGTGGTCATACGAATTAAAACGAATTAGCCACCTTGTAAAATACGTATTGAGAAGCTCACACGAACAATTCGTAACCACTTTTTTGTACGCTTTAGTACAATCTGCGTGACAGTTACGGTACGTTCACACGTAAGCGTTAAAGCTTGACGGAAGGCTTGTCTGAAGCGTGTCCAACAGCCAATCACAGTGCAACACATGCTCTGGCCTTCCAAAAAAGTAATTGGCTGGCTCTGCCTAGGTTATTTGCATATAAGGCGATCTGATTGGTTGACACATGCGTTTCCGCTTGAAAAGTTGAGAAATGTACAACTTTTGCTGCGAGCAACGGCAGTGACGCGGCACCGTCGGATCCACAATTCATTTCGGCAACGCATGAGGTCACCGATTAAAATTGAATGAGAAGCGTTAATGCTAACGCCCCGTGTGAATGTACCGTTAGGTTTAGGGGCGGGGCTTCATTATTGCTGCTTTCTAATAATCGTATGTTTCTGTAAGATTCACATTGTACGAATTAGCTACCTCGTAAAATAGTTAGGAATTATGAAATTAGAATTAAAATTACTTTCACCTATATGCATTTAAAATGCCTGTTATAAGAAAAAGACAGTATTGGTTATTCAGCATTTTTGTCCAATCAAATGCTCACTAGAACATATTTCAGACTTTTTAAATAAAAATATGCATTAACACGGAAAAAACTGGACTCATCATCCGACTTGGATTAACTAAGCGTTTCCATCTACGTTATAACATTTGGCTTTCGAGTAAACATTTGGACAGCTCTTTTGGTTTAAATGCTCTGCATACGTGCATTCACACCAGAAGGTTTGTCCTTGAATCTTTTCCCGGAAGATTTATACGTGTTTGGCTAAATAAGGTTAACTGAAGGTGAGACCTCACAGGGTTTCCTCTGGCCAACCTCAGCCTCATTGTCATAATAATGTCTTTGTCCTCTTTTCCTTCCATACTCTCTGTTCTCATTCAACACACTAAATTACAATCCGGACGATAAATTAGACACTTATTAAAATCTTCCTGTTCTTGTTGATGTTATGGTAATCTTTGAAATCAGTATAAACTCAGAAGGCTTTCTTAATCTACCACTTAATATGCAAATTAGGTCTCGTTTTATTGGTGCCACAGCCAGTGCATTGAAACTGAAGATTTGCCATATTGAATTTCGTTTTGCAGGGGTTTTAAACAAATCCTCTTGAAAGCATGTTGTGCCTTGATATAAAAGGGGAAACAGTTATGGTACAAGGCATTCAGATTACTTCTACTGTACAGGGAGTCTCTTGCATTTTGCTACAGCGATACAGTAAACCATGTGCTTCAGTGGCATTACATAATCTCGCTTCAAACTCTGCAAAGTCAGGTTTCTTGCAGAGTCAGTTCCAGGTGCACAAATATTAGGATAAGATACATATATATCATCAAACTGACATTCATATAAATTTATGTTGATAATTGTTTATGCGTGTCTTTATCACAATCGTATTTTGAAAAGATATTCATATTTGTTGTAATACAATTATTTGGTTTCTTGTTGTGGTGTTGGATTTCATATTAGTTTAATCTGCATTAAGTGTTTTGGTGCGTTTACCGTTTTAAAAAATTGTGAATTAAGTGATCATATACAGTACAAGAGACTTCAAAAATAATATGTATCCACTGTTTTAAAGCTACCTTAGAGTTCAGACAGAACAGATGGAGGACAATTTATAAATGACAGAAATTAATGAAATATGTGTTGTAGCCTATCAACGGTAACTATAATATTACATTTTTTATTATATGGTGCACATTCACTTTTATTTTACTGGTGCACATTTTGATATTATTTTTATTTATTTTCCCAAAGAACAAATATTTGACTTGGAAATATTTCATCAATTTTGATACTTTTGAAACAATCCTTAGCTGATGTCACCAAGCCCTCTTATTTTTGAATTCCTCCCCTCCCACTACCTATCATATATAGACTTGTCACAATCAAGGCATCAAGATTAATAAAAAAATAATGCTTGTTTTGAAACAAGTTTCCGGAACACCATCTGCCATTAGTTAGGTGAAGAAAAAAATGCACCAGATTTATGCCATAGGATAAACCAATGTTGCAGTGTTAAGCAGTGTTTATTACAGTGCCACGGGGATCTTTGTGTGAACCAACCTACAAATGTTTTACTTATGCTCCTTTTACATGCTGTCGGAAATGTTCTACTTCTGAAGTTGTAATTGCGAGGTTTTTGTGTTAAAGTGCTTTATTATCGTAAAGAATTAGGAATCTTGGATGACGTGAAAAGGTTGCCTTCAGATTGATTGACTAAAATGTATTGTCCTGTCTTGTGTCTAACATGCCTCATCTGCTGTACCATAATGTTCGGTCAAATACTGTCAAAACACAACGTCAGATTGACATCAAAACATAACGTTCAGATGGCGTCAAAACATAGCGTCGGACTGACGTCAAAACACAATGTCCAGTTGACGTCAGAACAGAACGTCGGACTGATGTCAAAACACAACGTTCAGTTGATGTCAAAACATAATGGGCCCTATTATAACGATCTAAAACGCATGTGCGAAGCGCAACGCGCAAGTGAGTTTGTGGGCGGATCTTGGGCGCTGTTGCTATTTTCCCGGCGTGAGAAATAACTCTTGCACCGGGCGCAAATCAATAAGGGGTTGGTCTGAAGTAGGTTCATTATTCATAGGTGTGGTTTGGGCGTATCGTCAAATAAACCAATCAGAACGCTATCCAACATTCCCTTTAAATGCAAGGGCGCAAGTTCCATGGCGGGTTGCTATTGTTATGACGGATTTACCAGGCGTACGCCAGGAGCGGTTCACAGCCGAGGAGACCGTCGTTCTTGTAAGAGCAGTCAAAGACAGAGAAGTTGTTTTGTATGGGGATGGGAGAAACCCGCCCAAATCAGCGTAGGTTAAACAGGCGTGAGAGGAAATAGTCACAGTCTCATCAGCTGGCATCCCCATCGTTGCGTCCAAAAAAGCGCTACAATGGTGTCAGGAGACGGGGGAATCCCAAGCTTGCCAGCATAAATCGGGCACGCCGTGTAACGGCAGGTGGATCTGCCTCTACACAGACGCCAGCAGAGGACATCGCTGCGTCCACCCTCACCGCTGAAAGGCTTTGAAATCGGACCCAAGAAACGGAAGCAAGGTCCAACCCCAAAGTACTCGTATAAATCAAGTTCACATACCTTAAGGTTTCTTATGAAAACATTTTAATTATTATTTACATAAAATAAACGTAATACAGCCACACAACAAACTTATGAAAATATTTTAATCGTTATTTGCATGAGAATTTTTTAACGCAGCCACATAAAATAAATAAAAACTATCACCACAGTGCTCACCACTATGATTCCCCTTATCTCATGTGTATTAATATTTTTTAGTGTAACAATTTATGATTTGCAAAAATAACTGTTGCATCTGTGTAGATTAGATAAGCAAAGTGTGTGCGCGTTGTGCACGCTATACATTATGGTCAAGCATGCGCCCTTAAAATAGCATAATGAACAACGCGCCACTGACTTTAAACTTTTTTCTGGTCAGTGGCGCAATTGTTTTTTGAAACTGCAAAATAGCATCAGGGATGGTTTGCGCCGGAACACGCCTCTTTTTTTGCGCTGAACCGCCCAGGGAGCGCAAGTTCATTCCCTAGTTTGCCGACGTGCGTCTGTGGAGGGAAAAACCCGCTGTGCGCCGGTGCAAAATACGAATGATACATGCGTCACTGACAAAGTCAATTGCGCTGGGTGCAAGATAGGGCCCAATGTCTGACTGACGTCAAAACATAACGTCAGACTGATGTCCAAACATAACGTCGGACTGACATCAAAACACAACATCCGATTGACGTCAAAACACAACGTGGCCTGACATCAAAACACAATGTCCTATTGATGTCAAAATGCAACGTCGGATTGACGTCAAAACCCAACGTTGGCCTCTGAGACTTTAATAGAGCCTAAATATCTGACAATGTTGCTGTCTTAGTAATAAAAATATCTGTCACTACTCTAATCGACTTGAAAACTTGTATTTACGATCATTCTGATACAGCATGTTAAGCCCGCATTATAGGTGTCTTTAAGCTTAAGTAAAACATATAATTTAGGATGTGCAATGAAATGTACAAAAATGTAACTTGTCTTTCTCTCTTGTGCTTCAATCCCAGGATCTTCCCTAAACACGACAAAGACAAATACGGCCCAGCAGTGTAAGCATTTTAAACTCTGCTTATTTCATTCCACTAAGCAAACTCTGGTGTTCATCTTTTTTAATAAAATGTACATTTATAACACATTCTATAACACATGTTTTTTCTCTCAGTTACTACCCCAAGATCAACGCATATATCCACACCCCAGAAAACGTTTCCGTGCTGGAGGAGTCGGAGGGATCTGCGCACGGCAAGCCATCCCTGCGCAGAATCAAGGGCCGAATTCACCGCAGCAAAAGCCTGGACAGTATCGACCTGCTGGACTCAAACGTGAGTTTAAGACTGCGTCCACTGCAGTAATGCCTTCGTGTGTGCGGGTGAAGAGTGTGTGAGTGTAAACAAATTAGATGTTATGTGTAAGTGCTCATGTATATGTTTACTGAAAGTGGCTCTGTATGCATGCTTGTTTATATAAATGCACATGTACCAGTATGTCTGCATGAGTGCCCAAGCAAGGGATTTCCACAAGAGTGAACAAGACGTGCACAATTATATACGTTGATTTATTCAACATTTTTACATTAATTATTAGGCAGACAGCTGGAGTTAATTCATAAGTAAAGAGTCAATGGATGTGGGAGGACATTTTTAAAAGGAAAGTTCGCCCAAAACTAAAAATACTATATGGAAACTACATTTTTATACAATAAAAACTGAGTAAGGACTTGGGCTGTTGAGCTCTATAAATGATTTTAAAAAGCACCCCAACTTTAAAAAGTAACCCATATAACTTGTTGATATATTGGATGTCTCATGTGGGAAACAAAACTATTTGTCAAAAATGATTTTTAACGATTGTCAATAGCTGGGTTTCCATCCAAACGTGAAGCAAATCTTTAAAAAATTTGAAAATAAAGAAAAAACAAAGATATGAGAAGTTGGTGCATTTCCAAGTTGTTTGAGCGAATGATGGTGGTATTGGGTAACCTAGTAACCAGCAGTACACAAAATAATGTACTCGTGGAAAACGGAGACAGGACTGCATGTAGTCACAATGGGGAAAGTTATTAATGTATTTGCAGTGCAGCTTGTAATTGCCAAACTGAATGCTGTGCATAAAAAAGGAATGCAGACTTTTTAGGAGGCACTAGCAGAAAGGAAATTGCGATGACATCAAGCCCCATATGGTAAAGACAACTCCAGCGGAAACAGCTAGACGGTCAGTCCAGTGGGTTTAATGTTCGCTACATCAAAATTAATTTGGCAAATGCGTTTCCATCTCCCATTTTTTGCATTAACTCTTTTTCGCATAAATCGAAAACCACCTCAAACAAGCGTAAAAACTTTTTTGCAAATCAAGGAATTTTTTATCGAAATCCATCACTCGTTTTCGTTGCGATACTTCAAAATGCGCATAAAATCATGGTGATGGAAACATGGCATATGCTTCTTCAGGCTTCATGTTTGAATATCAAACCCCATTTTCCATTTACTTCAATAGTATTGAATATTCATGCTAAACATCTCCTGTTCTCCTGGTCCACTAAAGAAAAACAGTACGAGTGCGAGTAAAACATGACCAAATTTTCAAGTTTGGGTGAATCGTTCCTCATTTTTGGGTGAATCGTTCCTCACGGAGTATTCAGTACAATTCACATCCAACAGATCTTGACATCTCATATTCCTTTAAAATTACATTTGCCACCATGAGGCCTTATGAATGTTGCATGAGGCTGTCATGTTCTCCTTGTGCACACTGTTTGAATGCCTTATAGATACTTCATAAGGTCATGCTTTATGCAACATCTGACTAAATCTGATTCCTGTACTGGTATGCTGTACCACTGGTAAAGTAAACACCTGGGATTTGAAGAACCCCAGGATGTCTCACAAACTGTCTTGCCTTAGGGAAAACTCACTCCAACATGTTTATTATTCAAATGAGTTCTGAGCAGGATTTCTGTGAGGAATCACTGCCTAAAAAATTTGTCCCATACTTTAAAATTATGGATGACATTTTATGTCTTGGTTGATCATGTTAAAAAAAAATATATATATATATATTTTTATCAAATGCCCGTTTGTTTATATTTTGACAACACTTTATTATAAATTAAACTTTTCCTTTAAATCCCGTCAATGTGAACTATCCCAGTAACCCATACAGCAGACGGCTTCAGGCTGAATCTGCACCGTATCCGCACCGGAGCTGCCAACTTTGGGGCTGTTTACACTTGGTATTAAGATGTGTTTTCATCGATCGGATCACAAGTGGACGAGAGAGACACATTACGTTTACACCTGGTATTTAAATCCGTCCCTTTTGTCCACTTTCGACCACTTCTGTCCTGAGTACTGTGGGGGGACAGTCCGTGAGACGGTGGGCGAGTATCTCTGCTGTCAATCAAACGCGAGCGGAGTAATTATGAGTTTATATGGACGCAAACTAATATTATGTCGGAGTCCACTGCTTGTTTAGCAAGTAAACATGCTGCACAGTGTTTTGTACGTGTGTATGTTAGAGCTTTCTCTGAATTTTCAGCGCAATTGATGAAATAGGATTGCGCAACTTTCACGCTTTCAAAACGAAACTACGGAGAACACCCGCAGTAGTTTTATCAATGAAAGGCTAAAAATAGCGCTGTTCACCGTATGTTTACGCCAGAAGTCAAAAAAAGACGTAAAACTTGTGTTTAATACCTCAGATTAGATAAATGGGCGGAAAGAAGGCGGTCGCATGTGGCTGTTTGAACACATTCAACCACATTGCGTTCCGCAACTCCAAAGCGATCCGATCGAAAATGGTTTCGACTACCTCTGGATGTGGTTGAAAGTGGTCGAAAGTGGACGCGTTCAAAACGTTTTGAACACCGTTTACACCTGGCATTAACGTCGTCCACTTGTGATCCGACCGAGGAAAACGCATGTTAATGCCAAGTGTAAACAGCCTGTTTGAGGCAATGGATGATATTCCATCATTTAAGTCAACAGTGATTACAAGGTGTTTGGTTTCATTTATTTTTTGGCTATGGTTAGACATCTGTTAAATTTTCACTGACAGCTCAAATTTTACCTTGTTTTAGCTTAAATGTCTGTGTTGAGTTTGGACTGGACGTCTTTTAAACGCAAAATTGCTTGCTCTGAGTCATTCAAATTGGACATTTAAATTGAATGCTGGTTTGATACATCAAAATGCTGTCTAGGCAGGCAACAAACAAGTTTTTGAAACGCAGCCTGGATGCTGTAAGCCCTCAAAAACAATTGACAGGCATAAGGAGGCAAGGTTAGCTCAGTGCCAAGTGATTGACCAAACACCAATTTCAACATGGCGTCCTCTACAAAAGCTGGCGGCTTTAGTGAGGTGAGTTAGCACCGGGTTATTAAAGCCCTTTTAAATGCCATCTCTCTCTCTGCCTGTGCCCAAAATACCTCACTTTTTGAAGACACTGAAAAGTGAAATAAGGGGGTACCTCCATCCCCGACCCTGGCATTTAATGCTCTACATATTTCTCCGGTAACCGAACACACATACACATACAGTAGGCAGAAAGGATCTTGCTGACTGAGCCCGAATGCCAAAGGCAGCTGATGAGAGTAACGTACCGGCACATAGTGAGTGATGATGCCGCAGCGACGCTTCACTGTAAACCTAGTGCTGCCATTGCTGTACTGACATTCTCATAAAAAGATAAAAGAGAGATAAATAAAGTTTTTTGAGCCATGCGCTGGAGAGGATGTATGGGGCTTTGATGAATGATGACAATAAGTGAATACAAAGAAAATAGATTTTGCCATTGATTGTGGAAAAATCGCCACAATAATATGATGTCACTGGTGGTTGCCAGGGTGTTACTATGCAGTTGCTTGGTTTGGTTTTGAATTTTGCTGCTTTGTGGTTAAAAACAAAGTTCCTTTAGGTAAGTCGCGCCACTAGGCGGCCATGTTTGCAACGCCTCCGAGCAGTTATTCCAGTCATGCATGACAAAACTCCTATGTACTTGAATTGGGAAAGACAGATATTAAATTATTCTCTAAAATCACAATTACACAACATATTACGGACCAACAATTAAATTTGACATCAACTGTATCAAAACTTTTCATTTCTTAAGCTCAAATTGCTAAAAAAAAAACCCCGCTTTACCAAATTTATTTAGCGACTGTGCATGCGCACATTGGCAAGCGGTTCACGCGGCTCGGTAAAGAGCTCCACCCTTTTATCAATTAATAATTGATTCTTTTAACTGGAAATCGGGACTTGTGTTGCCAGATCAGCCATTTTGAGTGATGCATTGTCCCCTATTCATAGCAATATGAGTGCTCTTGTTATATACCGTATATTTGTTAAAAAGAATAATTGTATCGTTTTCATTACTTTTGTAAGTCAATTTGGATAAAAAGATCTCCTAAATGCATAAATGTAAATGTAGGCCAGTGGTTGCCTGATACAGTATTTTTGGACTCAGCCATTTTAAAAACCCATTAAAACTCAGTTTCAAATGTTTGTTTTCTGACATGGTTTCATTAATCGAAAAATGACAGAAATGCACAGAAACATTTTCTTTTTATGTAATGTTGGACGTAAAAAAGGTGCATCCGTTTCTCATCATGCATTGCAAACTACGACAAGCGTTGCCTCATCAGAGCGCAAGCAGGTTTTGTTAAGGCCCGGGACACAGCAGACAAAAAATATTTTGTATCTTTGTATATCTTTTTACCGGGGTGTATAGCTCGTATACGTACCTCAGACATGAGGGCTCACATCCGAATATACATTGGCCATTATGTAATAAAAAAGAAAACTTTCAATAAATTGTTGTTAAATTGTACTAATTTAATGTTTTTAGTTGATAAGATATGCTATTTAATTACTGACATTTTATTTTACTATTAAAACCAGAATCTAGAAAAATGGAAAACACGGAATTTAAGAATAAATAAAACGGAATTTGGGAAAAAAAATTTAATAGATTTCATAGGGCCCTACATCTGTAACAAACAATATGGGATTATGCATCAAAGTTGTTAATAATCATCATCATCATAATAGTTTATTTCATCTTATTACACGGCTCTCTGGAATGCTTGATTCTGATTGGTCAGTTGAGATATTTGCAGGTTCGTTCTTTTCAAATAATAACCGCTCCAAAATAATAACGCATAGCCGAACTACTTGCACGAGTAAAATCGCTCCGTGCCAATAAAGATCAATAAAGATTACTGTCTGTTTGGCGCCATCTTGTGACAAACACTCAACAACCACGACAAGACACAGAGAGCTTACTGAGACTGAACTTGACAAAATAGAGCATGACAGCTACGAAGCCAACACACAAAAAAATACAGAATGGGCATTAAAACTTCTCAAAGACTGGTTAAAGAGAAAAAAATGGAGACAGACAAGTATGAAGCAGAGGATCTTAATAAGGTATTACGATCATTTTATGCATCTGTGCAAAGTTTGGCGGAAGGATAAACATGTTAATTTAAAACAAATATGCCAATAAAATGTTTCAAATTCATATTCATGTCCAGTTTTTTTTTCTTATGTGGCAAGTAGTCGTGTAATAAGCGGGATAATGTAGAGGCAGCCGGTAGTTATTGGGAAATAAGCCCCTTCAGTGTGATACAAGACCCTCCGCTTCGTGTCGGGTCCTGATCACACTGTCGGGGCTTATTTCCTAATAACTACCGGCTGCCTCTACATTATCCCTTACTTATAAGTATTTGATGTAAAATATACGAGTATTGATCAGATCCTACTTTCGACCTGAGCACAGTTTGAGGCTGTTTACACTTGGCATTAACATGCGTTTTCGTCGATCGGATCACAAGTGGACGGCGTTAATGCCAGGTGTAAACGGTGTTCAAAACGTTTTGAGCTCGTCCACTTTCGACCACTTTCAACCACATCCAGAGGTAGTCGAAACCACTTCGATCGGATCGCTTTGGAGTTGCGGAACGCATATGTGGTTGAATGTGTTCGAACAGCCACACGCGACCGCCTTCTCTCCGCCCATTTATCTAATCTGAGGTATTAAACACAAGTTTTACTTCTTTTTTTTTACTTCTGGCGTAAACATGCGGTGAACAGCGCTATTTTTAGCCTTTCATTGATACAACTAAAGCGTCTGATCTCCGTAGTTTGTTTTGAAAGCGTGTGAAAGTTGTCAGATCCTATTTCATCAATTGCGCTGAAAATTCAGAGAAAGCTCTTACATACACACGTACAAAACTCTGTGCAGCATGTTTACTTGCTAAACAAGCAGTGGACAAGTTTGCGTCCATATAAACTCATAATTACTCCCGCTCGCGTTTGAATGACAGCAGAGAGACTCGCCCACCGTCTCACGGACAGTCCCCTTACAGTATTCAGGACAGAAGCGGTCTAAAGTGGACAAAAGAGATGGATTTAAATACCACGTGTAAACGTAATGTGTCTCTCTCGTCCACTTTTGATCCGATCGATGAAAACACATCTTAATACCAAGTGTAAACAGCCCATTTGTGACATTCTTATGAACTTATGTCTATTCTTAAACTCAAACACAAAATTGGACATTACTGGAGCCTTTATTAGGAGTAAAAAAGTCTAAATCCGCTTCTTTGCACTGCCATCTAATACAAACTCCTGAGATAATAGAGATCTCAGATGTGATTGATGTACTTCCTAAGTGAAACAGACATATTTTACAGACCAGATGTCATGGAGAGTTTTCAGCGTAGCCTTTATTTTTAAATGCATTATGTTTAAATATTACATAACAGCTGCAGCCCTGCATGAAACACATAATATTGTGCTACAGGAACTGATTTGAAGCGTTTCTAACACTCTTTTTATGTATGCTTGTGCATGCATTAACTGTGTTGTTTGTGTGGCTAATAAAATTGAAGTGTTTGGAGTCATAGCGTTTGGCAGCGGGCCAAAATCCTGCTGTCATTTGTGTTGGTGAGTCTCTCTCTCTCATGAATCAGTTGTTAGTGCATAGGTTGCAGAAAGCTGCACAGCAGAGAGAGAGAGAGAGAGAGAGAGAGAGAGAGAGAGAGGCTAGATGAGAAATGCAGCACGATGAAATGCATCACATATCCTTGTTGATTGAGACTTTCTCTCTCCCTATCTTTCTCTCTGTCCATCTCTTCATCACATGACATTGTCCTTCTTCTCCATTTTGCCGATATCAGCTCTCCACCTCCCATCTTCATTCAATCAAACCATTCAATTTTTTCATTCCACCTTGAAACCCAATATTAAAGGCACGGGAGCAGAAAATATAATAGGGCATAAATTGATATCACTATTTGCTGCGCTTCAGTAACCCCTCTGGGCTTTTTTTAGGAGGAGTGCACATCAAAACGTTTACACCGGCGGCTGGCATATGTTTTCAATTGTTTTCAATCGAAGTGCCGTGCTTTTAAAAAACGGCAGCCGCTGGCGATTTTTTCCTCTGTTGTTTTTCTGTGCTGAGCGCCCAGATTTTAACAAATGTTAACTTTGGGTGAAATACTCAACGCATCAATGTCACTTCTCACTCGACTGTCCCATCACAGTGGAGGAAGGGCGGGACAAATATCACAACAATCAACCGGCGCAGAAAGCTGCAGTAGGCGTCCGCCTGGCGTTTTCAATCGAGTTTAAAGAATATCCTATGCCGTCATTAAAATTTTTTTGAGTCATCATACAAAATCTATGCATTTATTGGATAGGGGTGTTACAATACATCAATATGGATCAATGCATTGATTACATTTCTAATGATACGATGCATCGATGCCACACATAAAATATCAATATAAGATAACTTTACTTTGAAACTTTCCGCATCCTCTTTCCGCATTTCCGTCAATACGCACATTTTCATTTATTTACGTGTGCTAGTGTCAGCAAGTGAATGCAATGCAGCAACAAAGCAGTTGTAGCAGCGACAACACTGCGAAAGAGGCAGAAGACTTTTTGCTATCGGAAACAATTTGTGGAATTGGAAATATTTTGTATTTGGAAAATGGATTGGACGAACAAATTGGCAGAAAACTTTGAATAAAAAGCCTTTTAAAAAAGTTTATTTACAGATTCCTTTTCAAGTTTGCCTTTTTATTTTAAAATTGGCAGTCTTGCCTCAAGATTATATGGAAAATGAAATGTCCAAATTAATTTATTAAATGATGCTTCATCACGTTGAAAATGAAATAATATAATTTAATGTTTTAATTTTTATTTTATCATTTAATTTTCAAATTTGGGACATATTTTGCAATTTCATTTTTATTTTATCATTTAATTAATTATTTTCAAAAAGACCAAAAATACCTTCCTAGATAACCTCTGCAGCACCATCTGAAACACTAAACATTGTTGACTGTTGCCATCATAAGCTTGATAATAATTTTATTTTAAGTGTATATTTTTCTTAGTTTGTTGTAAATGTCACAATTGGGACAGAGGTTGTGCCTTTTTTTAACGTTTAATTAAACGTTCATGTTAATATATTTGGTTGCATTCGTAAATTATAAAAAATGCTAACATGTAATATTAAAGTATTGTTAAAATAACGGTATCATATCACAACAAAGTGTTCGATTTACACCCCTAATACTGGACTACCTAAAAGATACCTTTACGATCTGAACATTCTGTAAAAAAAATTACCTTTAATATTGACTGAGTAAGGTCATGTCAAAGATTAAAATGTGAAATCAATGATTGAAATCAAACTGATGCTCCAAATCTCATAATTAGATTATAAGACTTTAGCATGGATTTTACATATAGGGTTACATATTTTTACACATCATATTGTAGCTTGAAATCCCCAGTGCCCATTAACATTCATCATCCATAAAAATGGCTAGGGTAGTCAAAAATTTACATTTTGTCTTCGCTGTATAAACCCAAGTTCTTAACAATTAAAAAAGAATTAAAAAAATTCCTTTCTTGCTAAGTATTCCTTAAAATATGTTTGCTATTTGAAAATAACCAAAGACATGATTACAAAGGGACACGTACACAATATATTTTTCATGCAGTAGGCTATTTGTCTAGCTTTCTTAGCTGTTCTGCTTCCTAAAAATACTGTGTGGAAATATCTTGTTTGCTGCAAAAGCCACATGGAGGTAATTGAGTATGAACGCTAAAGCTAATATATCGAGCACCATTTAATCCTGAAGGATTTTGTTAAATGCTGTAAATGTGGTGCACAGTCGCTAACGTACTTCCCACTAGGACCGATCTTACCTAGCATCTCAATCAGTCACATGCTAATCTGTTCGCATGTTAATCTCGCCTTGATCCATTCAAGATGAAAATAAAAGAGCAGTGACACATATTTATATCAAAGCGTCCCACGAACAAGAGGGATACGCTCACAGCCCTCGCCGGAAAACACCGTTGTAAGCACTTAGCACGCTGCTCAGTGTGGCAAAGTGCTGCAGCTGCAATTGCAGCGAGGACAAGACTGCAGTTGAATTAACCAATATGCATATTTAGAGATAGAGAGACTAGGTGAGAGAGGTAGACTGAAAGAGCGGTAGTAATGTCCCAGCACATGAGATGGGAGGGGGGTCTGCCCTTGAATAAGGTGTCACGGAGACAAGGAGTGGAGGTGAAGGAGGGTTTTACTGTATGTCGAAGTACAGTGTGAAATGAGTTTTCAGAGCTTCATGCTATGGTGTTGAGGTCCCAAGAGCATGATGGGAAGAGAGAGCGAGCATTCGAGGAGAACATTTTGTACCGTGCTACACTAGAACAATGCTGTGTGTGTGCGTATGCATTAGAGAGTGTCACACTTGATCGGTGAAAGGTGTTGGGTGTTTAGCATGTCATTGTGATAGCCCCGTTGTAATATTTCCAACCTATCAGCTGTGTGTGGGTGCATGAAGAAATGAATTGATATCAGCGGCGGTGACCCCTAACATGCTTAGATGTGCATTTCAGAAAGTATGTTTGTGTGTGTGTGCCGAAATAGTCTTGTGTGGACATAATTCATACACCTACTGGTAAATGCTATGTACAGGTGAATCACAAAACTTGGTTTCTAAGTCGTATTTTAAATGTGATTTAACTCTTTCCCAGCCAGCGTTTTTAAGTAAATTTTCTACATACAATATATCAAATGAAAGAACAGATCCTCTGCTTTAAAGAAAGAAAAGTTTTATCCTACCTTAAGTAGTTCTCTTCTTATCACCCTTTAAATATGGGTGGGTTTCTTAAAAAACATAAAATTTTGAGCATAAAGCTGAGATAATTGCGTTTTTGTGAATTACTATTGATGCAGAGCGATCCTCAAAACTTACACGGACATAGGGCCCTATCTTGCACCCAGCGCAATTGACTTTGTCAGTGACGCATGTATCATTCGTATTTTGTACCGGCGCACAGTGGGTTTTTCCCTTCACAGACGCACGTCGGCAAACTAGGGAATGAACTTGCGCTCCCTGGGCGGTTCAGCGCAAAAAAGGAGGCGTGTTCCGGGGAAAACCATCCCTGATGCTATTTTCCAGTTTCAAAAAACAATTGCGCCACTGACCAGAAAAAACTAGTCTAAAGTCAGTGGCGCGTTGCGCGTTGTTCATTATGCTATTTTAAGGGCGCATGCTTGACCATAATGTATAGCGTGCACAACGCGCACCAATTTGCTTATCTAATCTACACAGATGCAACAGTTATTTTTGCAAATCATAAATTGTTACAATAAAAAACATTAACACATGAGATAAGGGAAATCATTGTGGTGAGCATTGTGGTGATAGTTTTTATTTATTTTGTGTGGCTGCGTTAAAAAAACTATCATGCAAATAACGATTAAAATATTTTCATAAGTTTGTTGTGTGGCTGTATTACGTTTATTTTATGTAAATAATAATTAAAATGTTTTCATAAGAAACCTTAATGTATGTGAACTTGATTTGTAAGTGTACTTTGGGGTTGGACTGCTTGCGTTTCTTGGCTTTCAGCGGTGAGCGTGGACGCAGCGATGTCCTCTGCTGGCGTCAGGTCCTGTGTAAAGGCAGATCCACCTCCCGTTACACGGCGTGCCCGATTTATGCTGCCAAGCTTGGGATTCCCCCGTCTCTTGACATCATTGTAGCGCTTGCGGCGCAACGTCCTGGGGATGCCAGCTGATGAGACAATTGTGGCTATTTCCTCCCACGCCTGTTTGACCGACGCTAATTTGGGTGGGTTTCTCCTATCCCCATACAAAACAACTTCTCTGTCTGTGACTGCTCTTACAAGAACGTCGGTCTCCTCGGCTGTGAACCGCTCCTGGCGTGCGCCTGGTAAATCCGTCATAATAATAGCAACCCGCCATGGAACTTGCGCACTTGCGTTTAAAGGGAATGTTGGATGACGTTCTGATTGATTTATTTGACGTTACGCCCAAACCACACCTATGAATAATGAACCTACTTCAGACCAACCCCTTATTGATTTGCGCCCGGTGCAAGAGTTATTTCTCCCGCCGGGAAAATAGCAACAGCGCCCAAGATCCGCCCACAAAGTCACTTGCGCTTTGTGCTTCGCACTTGCGTTTCAGATCGTTAAAATAGGGCCCATTCAGTTGTTTGCCTTAGGGCGATACTTACGGGTTTAATAAGTTGCAGTATTGCGGAAAGACGGAAATACTCGTCTCTGGCAGTAAAGCATTTTCTCTTAATTGACAAGTTAAGAGTTAAAGGGAAAATATGTTTAGCAAAAAGGTACATATACCAAATGTGCCGATCCTGTGGGGTCAAGTACCCACAGAAAGGGAGGAGCATCCACAGAAAATGGCAGATATGCTCAATTAATTTAAATCGCTTTTGAAATTCGAGACGAGAGTTTGGTGGATCTTGCGAGTTGTAATATCTACAATGCTTTGATGAATAAGCTGAATAAGGTGCGCTTTACATTTCACATCCAGAACCACATGGAAAATTTGCCACTTTCTTCCTTCTTTCCAAAGTGCTATGGCGCTCCTGTTGCTTCTGCTATTGCTAAGCAACCTAATAAGCGCTGTGTGCCGAGCACCCACCAGCGAGAAAGAAATTGCTACGTATTACATATACTGTATATTTTTATGCATGTTTGATGTCCTTTTGTTTCTGTTGATTGTAACATGATGTCACTAGAATAAGTGTGTATTTTTGCGTAAAGTGAGGTTCTACCACATATACATTTACTTTTTTACGTTTTGAATGTCCAATTTGATGTATTTATTGACAGCACTAAAATATAAATTATTTACATGTGAACAGCTTTACCAAACTATGCATTTGTATGTATTCCTATTTATAAATATTACAATTGTGGCATTAGCATTTTTTCTGCATTATTTTTCTTCGCAGCCACTGACAATAGAATCATAAAATACAACAAATCACAACATAAATTCACAAATGACGTCAATATTATTTCATTCACTGTAATCCACATCCCCATTCTCTGCAGTGACCATAAACGTCAAATCCTGTTATGGATCCAAATTCAATATTTAAGCCTCAGTTACGACACTAAGAAATTGCAACAATCTATGTTTCAGTCATTGGACATTTGAAATGGAGAAATCTGTGGATTAATAACTTAAATGCTTCTCTGTATGTCATACAACACTATTATATAGCTGCAGAGAGCACTGCAGCTGTAACACATCATTATTTGAACTACTTTTGGTTCAGTTGTTTGTTTTGGGTGGGTATAGGGGTAGGGGTGTATTAGCATCTTAACTTTTAAAATGATTTTTTTTCAATATTTAGATTTCTTTGCACCTTCAGTTTCCAGATTTTCAAATAGCTGTATCTCTGCCAAATATTGTCCAATCCTAACAAACCATACATTAATAGGAAGTGTTTTATTCAGCTTTCAGGTGATATATCAAAGGGCACCTATTATGGCCTTTTACTAAATGTAATATAAGTCTCAGGTATGCCCAGGATGTGTTTGTGAAGTTTCATCTTAAAATATCCCACAGATCATTTATTATATATATTGGGTGGAAGCAAAAATGCACTGTTTTAATGTCTGTACCTTTAAATCCAAATGAGCTACAACTCCTCACTTCCTTACAAACAGACAGTGAGCGCATTCAGTTAAAAAAGATCTGAGACGATAGTATCTAGTGGATAGTTTACGACTCGCTGAGGGTGGAAACTATATGCATGACTGTAAGTGGGCGGGGCTTTATCAATGTGACCTCACATTGATAAGAGAATCAAAACGGCATGTATAATGAGACTGCTTTGGTTTAATAGGGTTTGATTTTAAAGAAGCGGGTGGATTTTTTTCATCGTAGGGTGGTTGTGTACACACACTGCCAACACACATTGGGCCCTATTTTAACGATCTGAAACGCAAGTGCGAAGCACAAAGCGCATGTGACTTTGTGGGCGGATCTTGGGCGCTGTTGCTATTTTCCCGGCGGGAGAAATAACTCTTGCGCCAGGCGCAAATCAATAAGGGGTTGGTCTGAAGTAGGTTCATTATTCATAGGTGTGGTTTGGGTGTAACGTCAAATTAACCAATCAGAACGCTATCCAACATTCCCTTTAAACGCAAGGGCGCAAGTTCCATGTCGGGTTGCTATTATTATGACGGATTTACCAGGCGCACACCAGGAGCGGTTCACAGCCGAGGAGACCGACGTTCTTGTAAGAGCAGTCAAAGACAGAGAAGTTGTTTTGTATGGGGATAGGAGAAACCCGCCCAAATTAGCGTCGGTCAAACAGGTGTGGGAGGAAATAGTCACAATTGTCTCATCAGCTGGCATCCCCATCGTTGCGCCAAGCGCTACAATGATGTCAGGAGACGGGGGAATCCCAAGCTTGCCAGCATAAATCGGGCACGCCGTGTAACGGGAGGTGGATATGCCTCTACACATGACCTGACGCCAGCAGAGGACATCGCTGCGTCCACCCTCACCGCTGAAAGTATTTGGGGGCTTTGAAATCGGACCCAAGAAACGCAAGCAGTCCAACCCCAAAGTACTCTTACAAATCAAGTTCATATACATTAAGGTTTCTTATGAAAACATTTTAATTATTATTTACATAAAATAAACGCAATACAGCCACACAACAAACTTATGAAAATATTTTAACCGTTATTTGTATGAGAATTTTTTAACGCCGCCACACAATAATTAAAAACTATCACCACAATGCTCACCACTATGATTCCCCTTATCTCATGTGTTAATATTTTTTATTGTAACAATTTATGATTTGCAAAAATAACTGTTGCATCTGTGTAGATTAGATAAGCAAAGTGTGTGCGCGTTGTGCACGCTATACATTATGGTCAAGCATGCGCCCTTAAAATAGCATAATGAACAACGCGCAACGCGCCACTGACTTTAGACTAGTTTTTTTTGGTCAGTGGCGCAATTGTTTTTTGAAACTGCAAAATAGCATCAGGGATGGTTTGCACCGCCACACGCCTCCTATTTTGCGCTGAACCGCCCAGGGAGCGCAAGTTCATTCCCTAGTTTGCCGACGTGCGTCTGTGGAGGGAAAAACCCGCTGTGCGCCAGTCCAAAATACGAATGATACATGCGTCACTGACAAAGTCAATTGCGCTGGGTGAAAGATAGGGCCCATTATGTCTAAAAAAAATCTTATGACTAGTTTTGTTGTCCAGGGTCACATATTGTTACTGAAAATGTAATTTCACTACAAATTTCGTGTAGGTATGGTGTAGGAATGGTAAAAGAAAAATTATACAGCATTCGTAAATATTGTAAAAAATTTTAGCTGTAAAATGTAATAATAATAATACTATGTTTTTTGGGATTTTTGTGTCTTTGAAAGTTACATATTTATACCCACGTATTAACTGTGCATTATGTGTAATAATGTCCTTATGTTTCTGGTAGTTAAATGTGCATTCGTGCGTGTGCGCATTCAATAGTTTGCAGGGGTCACAGGGGTCTCGCTGAGAGCGTATATGCGGTGAGGTCAGAGCTTGAAAGTCATGAGGTCCATGTGTTTCCCCTCAAGCTTTCTCAAAACTTGACAGATGGCACAGCACTTCATAAATGCTGTCTGCAGATACAACATTATAGGACTGAATACTGCACTTGAATATCCAGTAACAAACCACAAAATTTTAATGCATTTCATAAAGTGATAAAGAGTGGCAGCCAGTGACTTCTCTTAAGAGAGATGCGAATTCGGAGTGTCGTGTGTGGCTTGTCATGTCAAAATATGTGTTCGTGCCTCATGTGAACCTATGTGCATCATGCGTCATGTCAAAATATAACCCTGCACGTACAGTTACTTAACAAAATACACTCACTTAACACTAAACTCTGGTTACACATGAGATTATGTGAGTATCTGGCAAACGCGAGCGTCTCTTTTATCATAAACCCCATCAAAGTGTTTGCAGCAGGCACATATTTTGACATGACGCGTGATGCACATAGGTTTACATGATGAGCCACACACATGTTGGGCTAAATACATATTTTGACGAGCGTTACGTCGTGCACCCTCGGGAAAAAAAAGTCAACGGCTGACACTGGTGATGAATAAATTTAAATTTGTCATTAATGTAGTATTCTTGTTTTTAATGTTCCTGTGCTTCCTCTGTGATTTGGACAGGTGATGAAAGCAGAAAGCTAACAGGGTCTTACTGACATCACTGAGTCTGTATTGATGCCAGCATCAATCCATATTGTGCCCTTTATAACAGCTATTGAGATTATGTAACGTGAAACGTTGTTGTAGTAGAGGCCAAACATGAAGGTTTTGTCTAAATAGTTGATGTCCACACCAGCAGTTTTCAAGGAAACATCTACTAAGAGATTTTTTCTGCGCAGATATGGGGTTTTGAATGTCATATACTGTAACCCAAAGCAGGTTTAGTATAAAATGTTGTTTATTCAGTACCATACGTATATTGTTTGTATTAGCTTCAGTTTTATTGAGATGTCATGCTTCTCATATATAATATGAGACTGGTAAAAGTGTTGGGATTTGTTTATGCAAATTAGTTTGCTCTGACAGTTTCAATTACCAAAACATGTTGTTAGCAATAACTAATAGGCTTAATAATAAAAGAGCTCTACTGAAAACCAAATGGGAGTAAAACTGTGAGGTGTGAACAACAAAATGATTAACATTGTTTTTGTTATTAATAAAAATGAACATTATTATTCATTCTCATCTCATTAAACTAAAGTGATTTTCGAACGAGTTGCGAATCATTATAATGAAGCGACTCAAATGAGTGATTCGTTCTCGACTCTGACATCACTACTCGTTTCAGCATTTTTCATCAAGCCTGTGGGTCAACAACACTCCAAGGAGAAATGTAATTAGGTTTTATTGACGCAGAATTCAGTCCTTATTGGACCTTATTGATGACAATGTTTATCAATTGCTGCTCATCTATTTTTGTGCAAGCTCTCGAGTCATCTGGAAGCTGCTGCTGGTATTGTGGCAGACGCTTATGTCCAAAGCAATTTACAGTGCATTTATGCTATACATTTTATCAGTATGTGTGTTCCCTAGGATTGAACCTATGACCTTTGTACAATGCAATGAGCTACATGAATCACAGTCAGATAGCAATCATTTTGGCACATAATATCTGTCAAGAAATTGTCTTAAGTAGCACAGGTATATTTGTAGAAATAGCCAACAATACATTGTATGGGTCAAATGATCGATTTTTCTTTTATGACAAAAATCATTAAGATATTAAGTAAAGTTGTTTATTTTTGTGAATGGATGCAGTTGCTAAGGACTTCATTTGGAGAACTATAAAGGCAATAGGGCCTACTGTCAATATTAATGCACATAACACATATTTAAAAGTAATTATTTAATGAATATATTTTTCAAAAACTGAAAAATAGAAATAAATACATTAAAGTGTCTGAAAAATAACCTTAAGAATAGCATCCTTCACTTCCCTAAGATGTAATTGCTGTTTTGGAAATGTATTTTTTACTTGGCAGTAGGGATGCTTAACGATTAATCGCGATTAATCGTTAGCAGAATAAAAGTTTTTGTTTACATCATATATGTGTGTGAACTGTGTATAATAACTTTGTATAAATAAATGTACACACATGCATGTACAGTATATGTTTTAGAAATGTTTACATGTGTATATACATTTGTATATTTATGTATAATTTATATTTTATATAAATATAAATACTTAATATATACTTTTTTTTCTTAAAGTTATACATGAATGTGTTCATATTTATATATATACATATTTATTATACACAGTTTACACACATATGTGATGTAAACAAAAACTTTTATTCTGCTAACGATTAATCGCGATTAATTGTTTAGCATCCCTACCTGGCAGTTCATACTGGTTATCAAAGTTTTGCAACATTTCTTTAATACATTTTCCACTGTATTGAATGGCTTTGCAATGTATGAAACTGTCAGTTAAAGGAGCATTTCACCCGTAGAAACATTAATCTTTATTGAAAGTGTGTCATATTTGTAGTCGAAATGTAACATACATTTCGAATTTGGTGCCTGTTTGACCGAGAAAAGGGGTGTTTGTAGTCTCACTCCCTCAACATAGATATTGCACTTCCTTCTTTCAATGATGCAAAATGATGATTTTTACATCATTGAAAGAAGGAAGTGCAACACTGAAATCTGTATTTCTCCTGTCTCAGCGGCAACTGAGGAAATGATGCACGACCATTCAAAAACATGACGGGGCTCTAACTACACTCAAAAAAAAAATATTCAAGCCCTTCTTAGAAATGACACATTAAATTGTGTTCAATAAATGCACTGAAAAAAATGATTCATTCAATTTACTCAATTTTTATAAGGTAAGTGGTTGCAATCAATTTATTTAAGCTGCATTTAAACAAAATATTTTTGTTTTGTTTTGCTATGCTATTTTTTTTTTTTGTTTAAATGTAGCTTAAATAAATTTATTTGCAACCACTTACCTTAAAAAAATTGAGTAAATTGAATGAATCATTTTTTTCAGTGTGTAAAATACCTCATTAAGAGCAATAAGTATATATATTTAATTAGTATATCACAAAATAAATATGTACTATAATTTATTGATTTCTTTTTAATTGCGTTAACATCATTAGTTTGAGTTTGGGTTCTGGAAAAAGAATTTCCCAGCATGCTTTGCATGCAACTGCTTTTGGAGAGTATTTTTTTAATTAAGTGTTATTTTATGCATTTTTAGGTAAAGAGAAAGACTTAATAGTGTTTAATGTCCGTTTATCTTATTGATTTAGAAGTGTTTGTGTTATATTTTTTCAAATTGTTTGGTTACCATCATGGAGAAGAGTGGCGCTTGTGGTTAGGTTGTGGATGTGACGTGTTTCTGTGTTAATGCCTGTTTGGAGATCAGTCTCTTCTCACATGCTCATCCAAAGTATCATATGTTATTATTATTAGCATGCTAACATGTGCTTATGCTAATTAGTATGATATAAAAACATTTTATATAAAATAACAGAATTGAGTTCTTCAGACTACACTACATTGAGTTATTCAAACTACGCTAAATTGAGTTATTCAGACTACACTTATTTGAGTTGAGGCCCACAATTTTATTGAGTTAATCCAATGAATCATTTTTTTGAGTGTACAAAGCTTAATGCAAATGGGTGAAGTGTCCCTTTAAGGAGCGCCATTTAATACTGTCTCATTAATACATGCACTGCAGCTCCCCCTTGTGTTTTCTAGAGAGATGTGCAATCATTGAGGTGATCTAAATTAACGCGATGAGGTCAAACAGTCACAATGTGATGATTATTTAATAATTGTGACAGCACTAAAAGGCAATTTTATCAACATTTTGATTTTTTGCACCCTTACATTCTATGTTTTCAAATAGTTGTATCTTGTCCTATCCTAACAAACCATACATTTATGTTTTGTAGTTTTAGTTACCCTTTAGTTAGTCTCAAGTTACCCTTTATTTTCAACTTAAACAACCGTTTGCACCATCTAACAATCAGTTTCTACTAATGGGAAAAGGAATCGAATTGATTCTTGATGATAAAATCTTAAGATGTAAGTCTTGTAAGCCTTGTCCTTGAGGTTTGCTAGTGTGGCTGTTTTCACACAATTGAAGGTCATCTGCTTTCATTTATTTTTCTATAGAAGCATGGCGTATATCAGTGCTTACCCTAGTAAAAACATTACAAATATGTCAATTTAAAAAATGAGTCTTACACTCTGTCAGAAAAATGGTCCCAAGCTTTCACTGGGATGTTACTCTTTAAAATGGTCCTGATATGTACCGCTTAGGTACTAATATATGTACCTTTGAGGTACCGGTAAATATCTTTGAGGTCCTATGCACCCTTTAGGTACAAATTTGTACTTTTTGAAAGGGTACTGCCCCATTGACGGCATTTGTAGCTTTATTCTGAGAGTTTTGGTTTCCTATTTTTAAGTCTGAGGTGTTTTTAAGAATTATTGCTTTCGCCAGTTTCCCAGAATGCTCTCTTTAACATGCTGTTAAACATAAGGGATCACTTGTAAATCCCAATGATGATATTGGCATCCGGGCTTGATTTATAGTTAATGGAATGAATTGGAATGTAAGCTTAGTCTTATGGCAAAGGATTAGATGGGTTATAATCATCAAGCTTTTGTAGCTCAGATGTGAACGGAATTCACAAAACATTTATGCCAAGCTTGTGAATTCATAATCATATTGCTATTGTTAGCATGATTAAAAAAGCGTAAAGGTCCAGTGTTTTCAGAGATGAGTCATATTGATACATTATTGATCTGTGATCAAAACCGACTAAACATTGAATAGATTAAAAATTAATTCACTATCCAAATAAATCAGAATTTGCTTGTAACTTCTGCTGCATCTCAGGTTAATTGTTTAAAGTTTGTGTGTGGTGGATCAGATGCTACACTATGGCCTTCTGCCAATGCTGGTCTCATTTGATGAGTAGATTTTGGTCAGCTGACCAACCCCCCCCCCCCCCACCCACCAGTCTTGTGTTGTTGTTAATTTACTCTAATGGAAGGGATTGTGCCTTCTCAGCTGAATGTCATTAAAGCCCCTTGAGATCACAGACACAGAGGATTAAACAGAGCAAAGGCTTACCACCAAACATATTGTATGAGTGCAATTCTTTTCACTTTAACAACCTCTTTCATAAACATTGTACTGCTTTGTTTTTGTTTCTGTTCTTACAGTGTTGTGTATTTGTGGTACAAATTTGAATAATTTAAAAACGGTAAATAAAAGTAAATAAAATAAGTAATCAAAATCTTGAAAAAACAGGCTGGATTCTCTGCAGCCAAATGCTGGGGGCGTGTCCACTGTCAGCGCTCTAACCACGCCCACTAGCAGGAATATTGCCTGCTCTGGCTAGAAGGGATACAGCTACAGTCAATGAGTGCGTTTACATGCACAGTCTTACGCCGATTATGCTTAATAAACTGATAACATGTGGGGTCATGTAAACGCGTTAAACTGTTTTCTTTAATCGGGGAAAACTCATAAACAGCGTAAGCAAAACCGATCGGCACATGTGTTTTTTTGCTCATTACGTCGATTTCGCGTGGCATGTAAACACGTTAACCGGATTTCTCATGGTTTTGTCCATGTGCGCATGTCTCCAAGTATGAAAGATAAACGTCACACGCGGAAGTAAGCACAAAGTAACGCATTAAAGTCTCCGCTCGACAAAAACAGTTGGCAGAGAAACTGTTAAAATAGAAGCTTATGTTACATTTACAGGTTCTGCACACACAAGAAGAGATACAACAGTACAGCTTAAGACAGATATGCCGTTGACTTTTTGAACGACTATTGTGTACTATAGGTGGTGACGTCACTTATTATAGAAAACTGTTTTCATGCGTTTACATGCAAATCAATAAACCGGTTATGCAGACAACTGCGTTTACATGGTACTTGGAGAATTATCAGTTTTCTCGCAGGCAGTGACGTCACCACCTATAAAGCCAACGGCATATATGTCTTAAGCTGTACTGTTGTATCTCTTCTCGTGTCTACAGAACCAGTAAATGTAACATAAGCTTCTATTTTCACAGTTTCTCTGCCAACTGCTTTAGTCAAGCGGAGACTTTTATGCGTTACTTTGCGCTTACTTCCGCGTGTGACGTTTATCTTTCATACACGGAGACATGCGCACATGGACAAAACCGTGAGAAAGCCGGTTAAGGTGTTTACATGCCACGCGAAATCGGCGTAATGAGCAAAAAACTACCTGTGCCGATCGGTTTTTGCTTACGCCGTTTATGAGCTTTCCCCGATTAAAGAAAACAGTTTTACACGTTTACATGGCCCCACGTGTTATCAGTTTATTAAGCATAATCAACGTAAGAGTGTGCATGTAAACGCACTCACTATCTCGCTGGATGAGCACTGTTTTCATCCTAGTCCGACCCCCAAACCTAACACTTAACCCAACATTTGATGGGATTAAGGCAGTAGCTGTATTTTTTTCTATTCAGAACCTGTGTTTTTTATCCTAATCCTACTCCCTACTCCAAAAACGAATGGTGCATTCACACCAGACGCGGAAGAGGCGTGAAGTGCGAGTAATTTACATGTTAAATATATATTGTTATCCGATCTACAAAAACACATCTTAACTCTTTCCCGGCCATTGACGAGTTATCTCGTCAATCTGCAATACCGCTATTATCCACCAGGTGGCACTCTTCCGCAACTTATAAAACCCGGAAGTATTGCCCTAGGGCAAACAGCTGTATGTCTGTGTATGTTTTAAAGATCGCTCTGCATCTGATCTCTATCAAAAGTCCGTCACAACAATGGAATTATCTCAGCTTTTTTGCTCAAAATTTGGTGTTTTTGATGAAACCTACACATATTTGAGAGGTGATTAAAACAGAACACATGAAGGTAGGATGAAATGGATTTTTTTTTGAAAGCAGAGGGTCTGTTCTTTTATTTCATATATTGTATGTTTATATATTTAAAAATGTCTCGAATGACTAGAATTTCACGTGCAACTTTCATGCACGAATGAAATGAGTAAACTCAAAATGTTCAAGCGTCCAACTATGCGCGAATAGTGTGTTTTTGCCGCCTCTTGGTCTGGTGTGAACGCACAGTAACCCTAAACCCAAAACCTAACCCTCAACTCAACATCTCGCTGGATTTGGCTGTAGCTGTATCCCCTCTAGACAGAACCAAAATTGTTGTCTCTTTTAACTTTTAAATACAGCTGCAACCCGAATAGATGTTCACAATTGTTTTGGGGCCATGCTTGGTGGCTCCAGTATGTCATCAAGCCACAATTTTAGCCCCGCCCAAATAATCCTGAACACAGAAATTTCGAAAAAACGTTTAAAGAGAAACTATTTTTTTACTATGTTTTTAACTCAATTTATACAAATGAATACATAAATGCGTGAACTTAATCTTTGTACAGCGCATCATGAATGTGTTGCATTTAGCCTAGCACAGTAATATTGACGGAAGTTCAACAGGAGTAGTCAGGAGTGATGATGTTACTGCGCGCCGAGGTCGAAGTGCTGCAAACTTCCGCCATACAATATAGTTCTCATTTTTTATCAGCTAAAAATCTTTTATTTTGTGCCATCATTACTCTTGTAAGTACTCATGTCACAGTCTTTAAATAGGGAAAACATGGAAGTGTTTGGTGGCTTCTAAATTCATACCTGTTTGGATCCTAAGGAATGAATGGTGCTAGGCTAATTGCTAAGACAGTCACGACGTGCTGTACAAAGATTAAGTGCACACATTGAAAAAAGATAGGTATGTATTCATTTATCTAAATTGAGGTAAGACCATAGTAAAATATTAAAAAACGGTGGTGTTTTCCTTTAACGGTGTAACTTCACAATTTAGTACACACTTCACAGTCTTTGTAACGTGTTTTAGCAATACATTTCTAACATTAATAATGTGTTAGAAACAAATCTCTGAAATGACTTTACTCTTTAATATTAATTTATTAATATTTTATTAATATAAAATACATTAAACAAATCTGGCAATGTCCTCCACTAATCCATTTGCTACATTCACCTTGAATTTTCTGTTTGTAAACGCTGTCTCATATCTTGTTTATTGAAACCGTCATCTATTAGCCTTCACTTTAATCCCTCGTGCTGTTTGTCGTGTAGGTGTGTAGCTGCGGTCAGTGCTGATCTTGTTTATGCTGTGTTTGTATGTGTGAGCTCCTGCCGAGACACCATATGCTGCTGAGACTGTAGCATCTCCTCATCCGGCCGAGAAAAACACTCACGCGCCGTGCTCATTTCATACAACTGAGAAATCGTGCTCGTGTTGAATGGGATCTTGAATAAAACTCGTATTCGGTCAAATCCCTCAGGAGGTTTTTTTCACCTTTTTTCTACCGTTTCAACCTGCCCAGTGAGTCCCAGGCAATTTGTCTTGTTCAAGGACCTTCTAGGTTGTTCGTTTCATGCACGAACGCACATTTCTCTTCATGCAACACTAGTTTTCAAACATCAAGCTCATTTTTTTCTAGGGAACAAGCTAAAAGGATTTCTTTCAATTCATTTATTTTACACAAAACTAAAAAATCTTTCAAAACTATTTTCAAATATCACTGTAATATAATAAAAAAACTATTAAATTGCATGTTTAAGAGAACGACCTCTTTGCCCTTTCTATTAAAGCTAATTTACGTGTGTGAAGCCTCCCCCACCCCTCTGGTTTTAAGGGTCGATATGCAGCTAATGGCCTGTAGAGGGCAGAGTTTTACTATTCAAACACACAATATGAAGAGTAAAGACCTCACTAGTGTGGGTCTGCAGGGTGACGGTTCTCTAGGGGTTGCTGGCTCATAAATAACATCAATGCTGCATCCGAAACCGCAAACTTTCCTACTATATAGTATGCCAGAAACAGCATGTGACAAAAGAATATGTCCAAATTCACAGTACTCATAAAAGATAATACAACAGTACCTGCTTGACCTACTTTTATGGCTAGATTCTGAAGTGTGCATGCGATGGACACTTTACTATAAGGCCATGGGAGAGGATTTGTGAATGAAGATAGGTTGGTCACACGATGAAAAAAGATATCAAGGTTATAATTTCACAGATTTTTTTTATAATGTGTAGTAGGATTTTATGTAGAAAACAGTAAATCACCCAAATATTACTTAAGCTGGGTTTTCACAGACTGCATGGGTCATATATTTTGTTATTGCACAGCTCGTTGGAATACTTGATTCTGATTGGCCAGTCATAACATTTGCAGGTTTGTTATTTCCATATAACAACCGCCAGGGCTCCAGACTGCCACCAAATTTTGAGTGTGTGACCAGTAAATTTGACCTTTTTTTGTGAAGTGATACTGAATTTAAAACAGCACATTGTAGTTTCTGCATCTATCATCATAGTATTTATTGGTAATACAGTGTATTACTTAGTAGAAATGTGAATGTTTGGTTAGCATGTTGATTTACGGAATGTGCCCCTAATTTTTTTGGTTGCGCCCCTAATATTTTCAGTTGGGGGCCACTGTGCTCCTAGTGAAAAAAGTTAGTCTGGAGCCCTGATCTCTCAAAACTAATAACATACTGTAACCCGGATGCTGCAAATCATTATGACAGATACAGTTTAATATTAAACAAAATTAAATATAAATATGTCTTTTAATAACATATATGATATTATTAGGGCTGTCAAAAGATTCATCGCGATTAATTGCATACAAAATAAAAGTTTCTTTTCACATAATATATGTGTGTGTACTATGTGTAAATATTTTGTAGGGTATACATTCATATATATATAATGATTATACACAAATTATATTATGCAAACACAAACTTTTATTTTGTATGCGATTAATTGCAATGAATCTTTTAAAAGCCCTAGATATTATATTTATATAAAAAATTGGTTTTCCTTGCGGCGGAAGGTCTGCATTCATTAAAAATGAGCAAATAAAATATTTCAATGTAATATTAATATTTAATGTTCCTCACCTTATGATGTAAATAGCCGTGTAGCTTCGCGTCGGGTCCTGATCACACTGTCAGGGATAACAACCGGCTACCTATACATTAACTAGGGATGGGACAATTACCGGTTTCACGATTAACCACGATAAAATGTCCTGATGGTTAGTATATCGTTTAAAAATTAATTATCATCACATCCGTGTTTGATTTACCATGATTTTGAAAACTCGCAGTAAATCCTGTTGAGCCAGGATTAATGGCATTTAAAGGATAATGTATTATTCACGGTAAACTTATTAGACAGATTTATATATTTTTTTACCACATAAATAATTTCAGGGATATTAAATATTAAATTGTTCAAATGTTTTCAGTTTGTGTTCTTTTTGAACATTTCCATTTCATTTTAACAAAACCATGATAATATTGATATCTGTGATAACTTTGGTCACTATAATCATGATATGAAATGTTCATACCGTCCCATCTTTAACACATTAACCCTTACATAGAGGCTGTATTTTGCACCAAACCTATATTGTGTGCATGAACACTTTTCATTGTGTGTCCTTTTCTGGTCAACGGGCTTTTACGTTTGTATTGTTTAACATTCCATTAGCCAACGGTTGTGAATTTGTGTTGTTTTCGTAGACATTTGCATAAATGTTTAAGTGGCAAGTGCTCAATTAAACACTAATTGAAAAATAATTCACAGTCAGTTTATTGTTATCTCTGTCCTGAGCTGAGCATAAATATAGTGTACGCGGCAGCCGCATTGCAGAATCTATAACCGAGTATTTCTCAAGAAACGCTTAGTAGACACAGGCAATAAATACTTTTTAATATCTCAATGTTTCTCAGAAAGCAGTGAGATAAGATGCACATAGAGAGACACTATTTGGCTAAATCTGCTTCTTCACAGAGTTTTCTCTTAGGAAACTTTAATCGTACGCATCTCCTTCAGATATTCTTGGAATTTTAAGTTGCATTGCATATAGTCAATGCATATTTGTTTATTATGATGTCATACATTCTAATAAAATGCTGGGTTGTTATAACACATTGTTGGGTCAAATAGAAACATTTTCTGGGTTTATTTAATTCACCGATCTGTGTGTAATATTAATAATATACATGTACATTAATATTTTACTGCATGCTTTTCTTCATCTTCCTCTATTTCTTGATGCCATCAACTGTGTCTTTCCACCATATACAGTATTTTATTGTGACATCACAGACTATCACGGATGAACATAATTCACATTTGTGTTTGAGGGAAACTTAAAATGATGGTTGACGTGTTCAAAGAATTCACTCTGGGTTGGTCAGATCCGAAGTATACCAAAAATGTATTTCGCTATATGGTATAAAGTATTTTCCCACTGTGTAAGCACTTGATTTTGTAATTTGTGAGTGAGTACAATGACAGGAACGGTTTTCTTGAAATGGGATGCGGTCAGAAAGAGACGTTTTTAATGCACCTGTCACTCTTTGAAGAATGACTCACTGTGTTTATCACTGCCCTCTGGTGACTAATGTAGCCCACCCTCATGCACACAAATACACACACACACACATACACTGTATGTAGTTTCTCTTTAATTTGTTTTTCCATATGGATACTGTAAAGTAGAGCTTAAACCTATGGAAAACACAGGTGGGAATTGATTTGCGAAAGATTTATTACATTGTTGTTGCTGTTTTGCGCAGTGCGGTAGATTATCTCCCAACTGATTTCTCTTCCCTCGCCCCCAATGTTTTTAGCCCCCATATACATCCACCAATAGGAGCAGTTTGCTCCGCCTTCTTCGTATTTGTTAATTGTTTATTCTTTGGCACTCAAAACCAAGCATCAATTGCATAAAAAAAATTACACTAAAATCTTTGTTATATTATTAACTTTAGTGTGGATAAATGTGTTGACAATGATTAATCGTTTACTCCCACATGCATGTATGAAGTTGTGTTGACTCACAAAAAGGAAGCCAGCTTGTTCGCTCTGTATCCTTCCATGGCAACTTTTTACTCAGCATCCATTGTTTCTCATCTCCCCATCATTTATGAATAGCCATTGTGTTTACTATGATATCCCGCGCTGTCAAAGCCAAAGTGAATTGCATGGTATCTCACAGTGGATTACTGTTGGTTGGTGGACACGATCTGAACAATGTCCATTCAAATGGTTTGGCCTTAAGCTTATGAGATTAATTAAAAGTGGTTAATTAATCTGTCACCCTTTTTAGGCCGATGTGAGGAGTCTTTGATGAAATTCTAAAATCTAAGCCTGTTTAAATGTAGTAGTGTTTTATTTTATATTTAAAAACTAAGCACCACATTTTATACAACATTTATCGCGTCGTCCTGGAATACTCGATTCTGATTGGTCATCGAGGCATTTTGCAGTCTGATATTTTAGTATATTAACTCGTTCCCTGCCAGCCATTTTGTGAAGTTTCCCGCCAGCATTTTTTGTGATTTTCACAAAAGTTTAACAAAATGCCCTCCAGAAAAATTATAAAAATATATAAACATACAAATATATCAAATGAAAAAACGTTTTATCCTGTTTATATATTTTTTTCTCTGCTTATTAACTCTTAAATATGGGTATTTTGCTTTACAAATACATTTTTTTAGCAAAAAGCTGAAATAATTTCATTTTTGTGAAGGAATTTTGTTAGAGATCAGATTCAGAATGATTATCAAAACATACAGGGTGTTTAAAATTAGCAAATAGCATTTTGGCTTCAGTTTTTTTATCTATTGGATAATCGTGGTTAGGGGTGGGCGATATGACCAAAATCTTCTATCACGATAGGATTAATTTTATATCATGATAACGATATGTATCACGGTAGAGTTTTTTATGTTTTAATAAGGTTTAAATCTTTAATACCATAGAAATGTTCATAATTCTCACAAAAAACATATACAAGCATAGAAAGAAGATAAAAACAAACAAAACTCAAGCTCTCTGAAGATACACAGTCAATAAGAATGATAATAAATAATTATGCATGTATGTATAGGCCTATATATATTTTTATTTAAGGTAGAAAAGTGATTTAATCAGGAGCGAGAGATTTTTTTCTCAATGCTGTTTGATTAACACGAGTGACAGACAGGAGCAAAATTAGGTAACTTCCCCTTTAAGACCAAAGTCCGGATCCAATACACTGTTACACATGCGCTTTCTCTTTTAGCTGTTTACTTTCTCTTAAGACCTTACTGGTCGTGTTTATGATGATGCTTGCAAAGACGGGAATTTTGACGCATATGTGTATTTAAGGCCAATAAAGCGGGAAAAATGCTCACGAGCTTAATAAGCAGAGGTCGCGCGACTTGCGCGCTCCTCACAGACAGAAAGAGCAGCGGTTGCGCGACTTGTCCGCTCCTGACACACAGAAAGAACGCACGCATACAGATCTGTTGTCTGTGTTTCAATGGCTTAAAATAACTTGTTTTAAAACTGCAGTGCTTAAATACGTGTACAAACGTTACGTTTTCGCGACCACACGCACAGGAGCGTGACGTGGGCACGTAACCTCGATAGAAACGATAGTCCAAAATCTCTACCGGTTGACAAATTTCTACCGGTTAATTTTGTCTACCGGTTTATCGCCCACCCCTAATCGTGGTATTGCAGATTAACATAAAAATTCATCAGGAACACGCTTTTTTAATGCAAATGTTTTTTCTTAATTGACGAGATAACTCGTCATTGGCAGGGAAAGAGTAAAAGGGATAGTTTACTCATAAATTAAAATTCTGCCATTACTCACAAACCACCCAGTATGAGTTTCTTATTTTTTTAATTCATATTTTTGATGAATGATGGTTGGCACTATGGAAGTCAATGGGAACTATAAACTGTGTGCATCTGATTTTTGTGTTCGACAGAATTAAGAAACTCATACAGGTTATAAACAACAGGACAAAATGTAATTTTTTGGTAAACTTTACCTTTAAAGGTGCCGTGTGTAGATTTTAGCGGCATCTAGCAGTGAGATTGTGAATTGCAACCAATGGCTCGGTCCACCATTCACTGAAATGCATAGATACGCTACAGTAGTCGCCACAGGACAGACATGTTGTTGTCTAAGACAAAATACAGTAGTGACAAAACGCAGAGTAGTTTGTCCATTTAGGGCTACTGTAGAAAAATGGCTGCACAAAATGGTGACTTCCATGTAAGGGGACCCTCAGTGTATGTAGATAAAATGTTAATAAAAACAATACAGTTTATTATGTAAGGTCTTTACACACCACTGATAATATAGTTATGTATATTATATTACATTTCTGTCATTAGATCCTTCTAAAAGTTACACACTGCACCTTTAACTGCAAATCTATATTGTCAATACAGGTCTTTCCTACATAGCTGTGCAAGTTTCAAAATTTTTTATCATCCTGCGGCGTCTTTTTTCAGTTTAAAAGTTCATTAACATTCATAATAAATATTCAAGAAAATGAAATAAAAGTTAAAACGCTTCCTTACAATGTGCAGTGCGAGTTAATAATGACATTAAGTTGTCTGTCTACCTTTGATGCAACATAATATAAGCCAATAATAACAACATATTTAATGTTTAACATATAATGCACAGTTATGTGAAACAGGATTTTGGACCAATGAGATTGCATGGTGGGTGGAGCAACTCAAAGCATTTCTATGCTTTAAAATTAGTCGTGAATTTTTTTATTTAAAACACGTCAGGCATTACCATGCAATCTTTTTTTAGTTCATACTGTAATACGTTTTCATTTATTTCTGTTTCTTGGATAGCAAAACCTCCAAATCACTTTTTCTTCTGCAATTTCCCAGTTTTGATGATGAAAGGAAGGCTTATTTGAGAGGTGGTGAGCGAAAGCTTGTTTTCATCATTTTGAAATGTTACAAAAAAGGTTGTTTGTTGACCCAAGCAAACCTCTGCTTTAAAAACAAGACCCACGATGTAATCATTGTATTTGAGTGTTGTTCCACTTGTAAAAAATGTATGTTCCTCCACCCGTTCCTGTCTGAAGAACAGTATCGGTTTAGCCGCATACCTGCATTTGATTGGACATTGTGAAAATGCTACTGAATTAGAAACTCCATCTTACCAACAATCAATAAGACAGAAGAATCGTCCAGCTTTTATTTCCCGTCGATCGTTGGTGTGTTAGATAAACCCGGAAAAAAGCTGTTAGAAATAAGATCCCTGACTCTTGTTATTACTAGTTGAAATGGGTCTAAAAATAATAATAATGACAAAATCATTCCCCTTTGAGCTATAGACAGGCCAGTAAGCACAAAATGAGTCTTCTTCCAGATCAATTGCTTAATTGCTTTACAAAGTAGCTGCCGTATAAGAGCTGATGGGACAAAATTCTGTCTAGTAAGACCTCCCTGTCCAATAGTGGTGAAAACAGAAATCGAAAGGGGAAAAAATCAGATGCATAAACTTCATTAGCTACTCTCTGCTTTGACTAGACATATCTAAAATATTGACGTTTTCATGAGTCCTCCTAATAAATGGGTTTTCCCTTTTGAACCTTTTAAAGTCCAGAAATTTACTCTGGCCTACAACCGGATATTAATGACCCACTGAAGTGCATTGAAATGTTCAGCTTTGTTTGATGTGGCATTGCCGTAATTTCTACTAAAACAGGATGCCATATAAAATAGCCAGTGGGATTTAGTTTACCTCACAGCTTAGAATCTGGTGAAATGTTGAAGTGCAGAATGATGTTATAAATAATAAAAAAATAAACCAGTATAAATATGAAGTAGTGTACATATAATGGTAAATATAATAACCAGCAGGGGCGGCCGGTGACTTCTTTTTTCGAGAGCGCACGATGCGAAGTTCGTCACAACATGTATGTAGCCCGTCATGTGTGTGGTTCGTAATTTTAAAATATGTGTTTGGCACGTAGAGTGAACCTATGTGCATCAGGTGTCTTGTCAAAATAAGTGCCTGCTGCAGACTAGGGATGCACCGATACCACTTTTTTGAAGTACGAGTACGAGTACTTGCATTTCAGTACTTGCCGATACCGAGTACTTAATAAAAAAACATGATTTAAATTTACAGGTAACAGCTTTAGTCATATAATTTAACAAAAAAACAAAGGACTAGTTTTCCAGTTTGTTGTAAACTCAGCCTCTTTGGACAACACAAGAGGCATTAACCCCTTACACGCCGCTCAAACATAGACATTTCTCAGACCGTGGTATCGATTCCAGGTATCGGGGGACTTTTAACGATTACGAGTACTATAGAAAAGTGGTATCAAGGCCGATACCAGTATCGGTATCGGTGCATCCCTACTGCAGACACGTCTAAAGGGTTTATGATAAAAAAGACGCTCGCGTTTGCCAGATACTCGCATAATCTCATGCATAATCAGAGTTTACTGTAAGGGGAGTGTCTTGTGTGTATTTTGTGAATGTGAGCGTCTCTTTTATAATAAACGATTTTGACGCGTGTGCAGCAGGCACTAATTTTGACAAAACATGTGATGCACATGGTTCACATGACGCAACAAAGACGTATTTTGAAAACACGAGCAACGCACATGACACTCCGAACACATATTTTGAATTTGCGCCCCTCGGAAGAGCAGTCACCAGCCGCCACTGATAACCAGTATATATATACACTAGCTGCGTTTACATGGACATTTGTAATCCGTTTAAATGATCAATCTGAATAAAAATGGTCCATATAAACACCTCAATCGGACTAAAAAGTGCCAATCTGATGAAAAATCTAATCCGCTTGTTAGGGGTGGTTTATACCGTTTGTAATCCGCTCAAAATGACATGTATACACTTGATCAGATGGATAACTGAAACTGGGATGCTCTGCGCATGTGCCATCTTTTCTTTTTTTAATGGCGGTTGGCAAACCCACTGAAAGGTGCATTTCTGCCACCTACAGGACGGGAGTGTGGAGCAGATGCACACGTGCAATGACGTAGAATTGCCGTAATGACATGTGACGCAAATAACTCGAGTTTGTTTTGTTGAAGGAAGTCACAAGAAGTGATTGTCTTCCAATTCCCCATAAAGTGATACAAGACAGCGTTGTCCGGTCAGTCCATGATTTATTCTCTGATCCACAAACGCGTGTGTTTGGACTCGCTCTCGCGAACGGTCTCTGCAGCACTGCGTGAAGTAAAATACTCTTTTTGGGCACACGTGAATGGGTGTTTTGCTGCTGCTTTATAATCAGTGAGGCACAAAGCAAGTCTTGAAGCAGCGTGAAACTATATTTGTGCAATGTGCGCATGTCAAATGATCAAATCTGATGTAAATCTTGTGTCATATAAACACGCACATCAATCTGATCACATTATTAATTGTTCATGTAAACGCTGTGATAGGATTTATTAATCGGAAGGATTTTAATCCGATGGAGGCAAAATGTGTCCATGTAAACGTAGCTACTGTCAAAAAAATTGTCAAAACGGTCTAAAGCTGTCACTGGGACAATACCCTTTCGAAAGCTTTTAATATGTACCATTTAAGTACTGATAATGTATACATTTGGTACCAATATGTACAGTACCTTTGTGGTACTACTAATATGCACTCTTTAGTACCAGTATGTACCTCTAATATGAAGTCTTTGGGTGCAAAGGTATACTTTTTGAAAGGGTACCACCCCAGTGACAGCTATATAAATTTAGCTTCCTTCTATGAGGCCTCATTTTGGACAAACTGTAATGGGGCATTCACACCAAATGCAAATTAAACGATTTGCGCTAGTAGATTACATACAAAGTCAATGCAAAGATGCTAATAGACGCGAACTCGCACGGGGCATATTCAACTCAAGAGAAACATTTGCATAACACTAATGCCGAGTTCAGACTGCACGATTTTAGCCCTGATTTTGACTCGCCGACAGGTTTTGAGAAATCGCCGACAAATGGCCGAAATCACAGGCAAATCGATGCTCATGCACGCGAGTGACAATCACACAGTATGAATTATAAAAGAAGCGTTCTGAGAGAATCGCCGACGAGTCGCCGACACCCGTGAGATATTTGGCATGCTAAATATCTGGACCGGTCGGCGATTCAAAATCATTCCGTGTGAAATGTGTTTTGACTGACAATAACATCGGCGATGACCTACATCCAATGAGAGAGCAACATACAGGGCAGCTGGAACTTCGGGGAGGAGTCTCTCCAAACATTTCCTCATTCATAATTTTTATTTCTTCTTCTTTCTGCTGCAAATGAGTGCACATGCAATTTGTATGGTAAACTTCTTGCGGGTGACCATTTTTAATAATAATCCCAGTCTCACGTGAGAACTCCGGTCTTGCACGCGTGACCTCGCGCTGTTTCCTTCGCGTCACTTCTCGCGTGCATTTGGTTGTGAGACGTAGTTTGCAGACCGGGAAAAAGTTATCGGCGATTCTTCTTACGGTAAAGTCATGCAGTATGAAAACCCCTGTCGCCAATCCATCATGCAGTCTGAAACAGCAGCGACTGAACCCTTCCCCAGATAATCACGCAGTGTGAAACCACAGGTGACCCGACTAGTTTGAAAATCATACAGTCTGAACTCGGCATAAGTTAATTCCCGTAAGCAAATCTAGACCAAGAAATGTGATGGTTTGGGTTTGGTGTGTACGCAGCATAACACAGCACCATAGCATGTGTCCTGTACAGAGAAGGCAATCCCACAATGCATTGCAATCAGTGAAAACATTTTTCTAAAATGGTGGATGGGTCTATATACTTATATTTTGTTCAGTACTACAAAGTATAAATAAAAACAGTTCTAAGTTAACAAATGTACTATTTTACCCCATTTTGTTGTCCGTAATTTTTGTGCACATATGAGCTAAGCCACAAACTAATATCAAACTTTATTTTGGTTCAAATGTTTCATTAGAAGGCAATTGACTCTAGGTTTTGTAACCAATCTCATAACTTGGTCATAGTTAGCGCTCCATCCGAGTTTGCATACAGTAATTCTGCTGTGCACGACACGTTGGCAGCATTTGCATGTCTTGTATCCATTTCATCCATGAAACCTCCTGGAATAACTGCACATAATCACATGGCATTAGACGGCATTTTGTAATGCATTAGTTAATGGAAATACCAAGTGTCTCTGGCAGCCGATGAGACCCCCATTTTATCTGATGAATCACACTGTGCTTGGCTTATGGATTTCTGTTTGCCCATGTTGATGAGCGCAAGTGGGAAAAGAAATCAAATACACTGGGAAATGTCATTTTTCTAATCAGCATAAACAACAAAGTATTAGATTTTTTTTACTAGAAAACAAGTCTGTTGGTAGATTAAGTGACAGATTTTCACTGAACAATATCATCATCTAGACACTTAAAGCTGACCGTATAGCAGATATTTTTAGTATAGTAGTCTGTGTATATCACTTATAAACCTTTGTAAAGTGCTGTAACTGAGGAGATAATTCACACTACAGGACACAAAGAGACTTGATTTCAGCTTGTGTGCCGCTTCCTTTGTGTAAGTACAGCATTTTGCACCCCTATACTGGTTTATTGTGTCGGTATGACCTTGTCCCGCCCTTAGAAAAGTCAAGCCCACCCCTCCCGTCCTGATCTCTCCATTCTCTAGTGTATGAGATCCCCTTCTCTCAGCAGTTTGCGGGACCCCTGTCCCCATGTTGCTCACAGGGGAGATACAGACTTGTTAGTGGCTAAGGTAAGAGATGACAAAGGTCATCATGGAATTGCAAAGGATGCAATTTCCTATTTTATGCTGAAAGTATTTACATTAATGAATGTTTAAATATACTATTTTGTTAATGCATGTTTAACCAACAAGCCTTATTTACCTATTTAAAAAGCACTTAGACTTGGCATCAATGATATCTTTTCTTGCGAAATTAGACTTATGAGGTGTCATGAAACATTCAGATAAAAAAAGTAAATGCTAAATAAGCATACAGTTATAAACATCTCTTCATGTACTATTTTGCACATGATTTCAAATGACATCATACAAACCAATTTGGTTGTTTTTTCCACATTAAGGGGAACATTTTCATTACCGCAACGTGTCCATGACTGGATTGGGTTCTTTGAAATGGAAATATTTATAATTAAAAAATCTAAAAAATAAAAATCTTCAGTGCATGTTATACTATAAACATTTACAGTAACGAAACATGTGGTATTTGGTGATCATTGGTAAACGTAGAGACAATAATAAGGAATATAAATGTGTCCAAGACCAATTTTCTCATCCTCCGCAACAATTTAAAAAAAAAAATTTGTTGAAAGGGACATAATTGACTGTGACACTCACGATAGCTACCAGGTAAGCAGTTCTTATTTTATCTCTCCAGATAATAGTAAAAAAAAAATTTGTCATAGTACTTAGACAACTTTTTAGTTCTCATTACCGAAACATGAGTTTGTAAATGCATATATTTAATGTAATATCATGTTGCGGTAATTATCATTTTTGATAATGATAATATCTAAAAAATGCAAATAATTTTATAGGAAATATTTTTTAAATCCTCTAAAAATAACGGTTATAGTAAATTCAGACCTTAATCTTATATGTGCAAAAAAATTTGCTTCAAGGGCTTTTTAAAAATTTGGATGCTGGACACCTTCTAAATCTGGATTTCGTGAGAATCACATATGAAATCCAGGCTGAAGTCTCATAATCTAATTATTACGTTTTTCATATTTAATATTAAAAATATCAAGGTTATATTTTCACAGAATGCTCTTTACAATATGTAGGATCATTTTATGTTGAAAACCCAAAAAAGTGGTGCCTCACATATATTGAAGTCATATTTGGGCTGGCTTGTTATTTCAGCTGAAGTTTGTCTCAAATGTACTTCTTAGACATCTCTACTCATAACTCATGAGAGCTAGCACCCGTCACAGCCTTCAGGAGATGCTTTGGATGGTAGGTTAGGTAATGACCGTTCCTCTCATTCTCCTGATTACCTCAGTGTCCTTCAAAATCTCACAGCTGTTCACTCCTGTATGTTCTGCCTGCGGTCTCTTGCTGTTTCTCCTCGCAGCCTGCGCTGCAGATGGAGGATGTTTATTATGGGCTACGTCACCTTTTCTTTGTGCATGGAGGTACTGATGATGTCATGTCAACAAGATCCCAGCCACACTGCAAAATGAGAACTGTTGTCATGATACCAAAATATCAGCAGTCAATTCTTGGCACAAATTTAGCTACTACAGCAAAAATGGATGCAAATAATATAAACAGCAGTATTAAGTATGTCAGGTTGACACTTCATGGGTACTACTAAATATACTGTAATATTGGTATTATGTCTTTTATTATTCTATACGTTTGACAATGTTAAAATTTCATTGGAAGCAAAACTACTATTATTATTTTACAAATTGTTTTATATTATAAATCCATTACACTGTATCCGTAGGAAAGATACAGCAGCTGAATTCTGCATTCTGGAGAGCTGCTCAGCTGACCGTTGTGCCACATGGAGACATGGGTGTCAAGGGCAATTTATCTTGCTTCCTTGCATTGTGTTTTTTAGAGATGTGTCAGGCGGCTGACTGGGCATCGCAGTTGCTCAGAGCCCAGCTTGAATGTGTGAGGTCTGTATCTGAAAGAATAAATGCAGAACAGCAGTAAACAGAGAAAAACTGTAGGGGGCGCAGTTTAAAACTGCCCTGTGTATAACTGATGGTATTGATAATATCCTGTTTAAATAGAGGTTGTTAGTTTTCTCGAATAAGGTAATCCAAAGGCTGCAATGCTTGGTTTAATATATATAGTCAAACTGATGGTAAATCTATTACATTATGTAAACTGAAAAGAATCGGGAAAAGTTTACTTACTAATGAAACCTGAAGCAGCTAATGGTTTTATTTTGAGCATTTTTTTTTCAGCAAAGTAGAAACCTTTATTATGTGTCATCCACAGTTTAAAAACAATTTAAAACATTTATCTTTATTTTAGACCTTTTAAAACAATAAAATGACCGTGCTTAATGTAATTGGCGGTCTTTGCGTCTTCTAGCTTTGCTTCCTGCCTCTATTGCAGATAATATCTAAAGTGGAAGGCAGCACCGTGTGTGTGGAAAGAATAAGAGGAAGTTGTCAATCGAATGCATTCAGTGAGTGAGGTTTTCCTGTGGGACTCAAGTGGTGAAGATTTGCTGTGATATGTTACAGATTTACAATTAGAATTACAAATAGAATTTCCTGAAACCTCGAAGGATCATTTTAAATTAGAATGTTTTAGTGATTTTAATAAAAAGTCTGCATTATTTGAACATTTGATTTTGGCCTCATATCTGCCTGTTTCTCTGTCCGTCTGTCTGTCTATCTATCTGTCTGATTGTTTATCCATCTTTTAATCTATCCATGATTCTGTCTGTTTCATCTATCCATCCGTCTATAAGTTTGTCATCCTTGATCCCATATCTGCCGCCCTCTCTGTTTGTTTGTTCATTCTGTCTGTCTGTATATGCTTCATTCCATCTTTTTGTCTGTCTGTTTCATCCATTCATCCCTCAGTCCATTTTGTTCCATCTGTCTGTCTTTCTTGTCTCTCTGTTTGTCCATTCTTCATTTCATCAATCTGTCTGTCTGTCGGTCTCTCAGTTTGTCAATTTTTCATTCAATCTATCCATCATTCTGTCTGTCTGTATGTATGTTTCATCTGTCCAACCATCTATAAGTTTGTTATCCTTCATTCCATCTATTTTCCCCCTATCTGTTTGTCCACCCTTCATTCTATCTGTCTGTCTGTCTATGCTTCATTCCATCTTTTTGTCTGTCTTTTTCATCCATTCATCCCTCAGTCCATTTTGTTCCATCTGTCTGTCTTTCTTGTCTCTCTGTTTGTCCATTCTTCATTTCATCAATCTGTCTGTCTGTCGGTCTCTCAGTTTGTCAATTTTTCATTCAATCTATCCATCATTCTGTCTGTCTGTATGTTTCATCTGTCCATCCATCTATACGTTTGTCATCCTTCATTCCATTTATTGTCCCCCTCTCTGCTGTCCATCCTTCATTCTATCTATCTGTCTGTCTGTCTATCCTTCATTCCTTTTTTTAGCTGTCTGTTTCATCCATTCATCCATCAGTCCATTTCATTCCATCTGTCTTTCTTTTTTGTCTCTCTGTTTGTCCATTCTTCATTTCATCAATCTGTCTGTCTGTCGGTCTCTCAGTTTGTCAATTTTTCATTCAATCTATCCATCATTCTGTCTGTCTGTCTGTATGTTTCATCTGTCCAACCATCTATAAGTTTGTTATCCTTCATTCCATCTATTGTCCCCCTCTCTGTTTGTCCATCCTTCTTTCTATCAGTCTGTCTGTCTATCCTTCATTCCATCTATTTGTCTGTCTGTTTCATCCATTCATCCCTCAGTCCATTTCGTTCCATCTGTCTGTCTTTCTTGTCTCTCTGTTTGTCTATTCTTCATTTCATAAATCTGACGGTCTATCGGTCTCTCAGTTTGTCGATTTATTTTATTCAATCTATCCATCATTCTGTCTGTCTGTCTGTCTGTTTCATCTGTCCATCCATCTATAAGTTTGTTATCCTTCATTCCATCTATTGTCCCCCTCTCTGTTTGTCCATCCTTCTTTCTATCAGTCTTTCTGTCTATGCTTCATTCCATATTTTTAGCTGTCTGTCCCCTGTCATCCATTCATCCCTCAGTCCATTTAATTCCATCTGTCTGTCTTTTTTGTCTCTCGGTTTGTCCATTCTTCATTTCAAAAATCTGTCTGTCTACCGGTCTCTCAGTTAGTTATCTATCTATCTGTCTGTCTGTCTGTCTGTCTGTCTGTCTGTCCTTCATTCCATATTTTTGTCTGTCAGTTTTATCCATTAATTCGCCAGTCAGTCTGTCTGTCTATCTACCTGTCTGTCTCTCTGTTTGCGGATCTTTCGTTTCATCTGTCTGTCTATCTGTCTCTAAGTTTGTCCTTCCTTCATTGTATCTGACTGTCTGTCCATCCTTCATTCCATATTTATGTCTGTCTGTTTCTCTGTCCGTCTGCCTGCTGGTCTTGTCTATCTATCTGTTTCTCTGTCTGGTTGTTCATCCATTTTTCCATCCATCATTCTGTCTGTCTGTCTCTTTCTATCTATCTATCTATCTATCTATCTATCTATCTATCTATCTATCTATCTATCTATCTATCTATCTATCTATCCCTCTCTCTCTGTTTGTCTATTCTTCATTCTATCTGTCTGTCTGTCTGTCGATCCTTTATTTCATCTGTCTGACTATATATCTGTTTGTCTATCCTTTATTCCTTCTGTATGTCTGCCTATCCCTCATTCTGTCTTTTATCTGTTTTTGTATGTCTGTCTATCTATCTATATATAAAACAACAGATACAGAACAGTTTGCCCATCTTTCATTCCATCTGTCTGTCTATCTTGTCTCTCTGTTTGTCCATTTTTCATTCCATCTATCTCTCTGTCTATCTGTCTCTCAGTTTGTCCATCCTTCATTGTATCTGTCTGTCTGTCCATTCTTCATTTCATATTTATGTTTGTCTGTTTCTCTGTCCATCTGCCTGCCGGTCTTGTCTCTCTATCTGTTTCTCTGTCTGGTTGTTCATCCATTATTCCATCTATCCATCATTATGTCTGTCTCATCTGTCCGTCTATTAGTCTGTCCATCCTTTTATCTATCTATCTATCTATCTATCTATCTATCTATCTATCTATCTATCTATCTATCTATCTATCTATCTATCTATCTATCTATCTATCTATCTATCCCCCTCTCTGTTTATCTATTTTCATTATATCTGTCTGTCTGTCCATCCTTTACTTCTTCTGTCTGTCTATCTGTCTCTCAGTTTGTCCATCCTTCATTATATCTGACTGTCTGTCCATACTCAATTTCATATTAATGTCTGTCTGTTTCTCTGTCCATCTGCCTGCCGGTCTTGTATATCTATCTGTTTCTCTGTCTGGTTGTCCATCCATTTTTCCATCCATCCATCCATCATTCTGTCTGTCTGTCTCTATCTATCTATCTATCTATCTATCTATCTAGCTGTCCATCTATCTATCCCCCTCTCTCTGTTTGTCTATTCTTTATTCTATCTGTCTGTCTGTCTGTCTGTCCATCCTTTATTTCATCTGTCTGACTATATATCTGTTTGTCTGTCTGCCTATCCCTCATTCTGTCTTTTTATCTGTTTTTGTCTGTCTGTCTATCTATCTATATATAAAACAACAGATACAGAACAGTTTGCCCATCTTTCATCCCATCTGTCTTTCTATCTTGTCTCTCTGTTTGTCCATCCTTCGTTCCATCTATCTATCTGTCTATCTGTCTCTCAGTTTGTCCATCCTTCATTGTATCTGACTGTCTGTCCATCCTTCATTTCATATTTATGTCTGTCTGTTTCTCTGTCCATCTGCCTGCCGGTCTTGTCTATCTGTCTGTTTCTCTGTCTGGTTGTTCATCCATTTTTCCATCCATCCATCATTCTGTATGTCTGTCTCTTTCTATCTATCTATCTATCTATCTATCTATCTATCTATCTATCTATCTATCTATCTATCTATCTATCTATCTATCTATCTATCCCCCTCTCTCTGTCTCTCTCTCTATCCTTCATTCCATCTGTCTGTCTGCCTGTCCTTCATTCTATCTTTTTATATGTTTTAAATCTATCTCTCTGTCCATCTGTCTCTCAGTTTGTCCATCCTTCATTCTATCTGTCTGTTCATCTTTTTGTCTTACTGTTTTAGCTATTAATTTCTTAGTATATCTATCTATCTATCTATCTATCTATCTATCTATCTATCTATCTATCTATCTATCTATCTATCTATCTATCTATCTATATTTGTTAATCAAACATTATTGTAATCATTATATTAACAAACACTGTGGTTAACATGTTATTTATTTATGGTTACCAATAAATAGTGTATGGACTGGACTATTCAGTGAAGTATTATTAAGTCATAAATAATTCACAACATTCATTTAATAAAATCACGTCACCTCAATGTTAGTTAATATACCATGGTAAAAGTGGAACATCCCAGTTCGGGATGCTGCTGCTGCTCTACTCTGTTCCCACCCCTGGAGAGATGCAATGGAAATGTCCAGGCAGCCAGACATGTCACTGTTATGGGAAAGAGAGCAGAGCTCATCTCATCCTACTGCCATTGCAGTGAGTCTGCTGTACAGGGCTAAAGCACGACATCCGCCCTCGGTTTCTCCACAGGTGTACTAACACACCTATGAAAGGATATTGTCGTACAGGACTATTTCTTATACACTTGAATCGTGCTCGCCGGACGACGTTATATTCTGCGATTTTGCGAAATGTATTCGCTTCATCAGCAATAAAGAGAAGATCGCTGGTGGTACATGGCGAACTTTGCGCTGATGTGACATGTTGCTGTTCATCTTTGTAAGAGATCGTAACGCACTTTAGCCCGACACACGGGCCAGAAGAGAAACACGGATTTTATCGTTGAGGCTTTGATATAAACCTGATTTTTATTCATCTGTTTGAGGCGACAACATTTAGCCTCAACTTGCTTCAGCGTGAGCAGCTAAAGGAACAAAATGTCTGCCCGTGCTGCCTCTAAGGTTTGTATTCATTTAATAGCGTTGTATTATGTGTTAAACACAATGTCAGCTGTTGTTACAGCTAAAAGACGAAATATATTTCCAACTGAGGTTAAAAAGAGCGTGATCGATACCTGAGGTCATGAATGCGCGCGCGGCTTAGCTCAAGCTAACGGAGATTCCTCAACTTATGCTAACGGGCTAGCGTTAGCCGTTTGGTTATAGTTTTGTAAATATCCTAGGCGTTGTTTTAATATTTTACACGGTGTTTCCAAATGCAATGTTATAGTTTTGTTAAATTACATTTTAATATAGTCTCTCCCGTTATGGTGTTAGGAAGTGCTTAGCTGAAGCGGTTTTCAAAGTCTGTTGTTTTTAACGTTTTAAATTTGTAAACGTCAACGTCTCGCAACGTATTAAACATTTTTTGGAAGTTTTTAACTTTTTAAAATTGAGTTTATGGTTGTCATCTCAGTTTTTTCAACAGTTGGCTGACAAAGCATTGAAATGAAATTGTTCACGATTTTCTTGATAGTACATGAAAATAGTTTTATGATAGGTCTTTAAATTTCTTTTAAAAGATGTGTTAAAGAAAACTGTCTTGTTTTCAGAACTGACCACTGTTTTTTTTGTATTTGAAATAATTTCACGTGTGTGTGTGTTGACATTCAGAGTGGTATCAAAGCTGAGGAAAGTGTCAACAAAAGTATGACAGGAATAATAAATATAAACCCTAAAACGTGTCTCTCATACACTAGAGGTGGAAGATGTGGTTGTAATGTTACAGCAATTTGGTAACCGTTCATTTAAAGCCCATACAAACCACAGAAAGGGAAATGTAAATGGATGAGCTGTCACGTTGATACGGTTTCTGTTAGGCGTGGTCTTCACATCGACAACTGTTTATGACGCACTAAGCCCCGCCCTTAACAGGTGAACTTGTAACAGGTGTAACAATGCCAGGAATGTGACTTGCCTACTCTTTCTCAGTGTAATGACTCATGGGTTGCTATGTTGTTTGTGGAGTCTGTTTGGTTAAGTCAAGTGGCATTAACCGGTATTACCAGATCAGCCAACTTAACATGATTGTCTAGTTCAAGTTTTTGTGTCGTTGAATAATGAATTTTTGGGGTTATTCATTAATGCTCAATTTTACATGCATTACTGTAAGCCTAGCTTTATTTTAACAGTTTTTACCACACCTGCCAATGGTTTTTGACTGGAATGAGCATTTTAATGGCTGATGCGTTTTGATTTTTTATTGCAATTTCGTGTATACATCAGGAATGCCTAGATTTTTAGTATTGAAAGAAGAAAAGCTTTTATTTCTAAAAATGCTGTGTTGTTTCAGCTCATGGTTGAGTAAAATATAGACAAATTATTGGGTTTGAATCAACCTATGCTGGGTAGTTTCAACTCAAAATGTTGTATGGTTTCGACTCATATTTGATAAAACTTTGACATTTTATCATATGTTAAGTATTACTTAACAGTGTTTGTTCATATTTTACCCAACCATAAACTAAAACAATCTAATAATTTAGTTTGTAGTTACACTTAACAGAGGGATATTTTTGTCACAAAGCTTTAGTGCATTGATGAAAACATACGCTGGCCGCAGGAAAAAACGCCCTGGTGTGCAGTTGTTTATGGACAAAACATACAGATTCCTCTCACTGGTTTTAACTTTTTGCTGGTTGTTTCACTGGTCGAGTCTCAGGCTGCGTCCGAAACCGCATACTGTATAGTAGGTACTGAATTAGATGAAGTACCTACTTACTTGGCATTAAAACAGTAGGTACTGTATAGTATGAATCCGGCCCTGCGTTCCAGTTCGTTTTTTTATGAACTTCCCTCGCTAACTTCCCTCAGTCTCGTTCACTCGGATGTACGTCATTGCTTACGTTGTACGAGTGCCCACTACTGCTAGAACACTTGAAGTGGGTTCAAATGGATCGCCCTAAGCCCTTGATCACATGGAAAGTGGAGACCGCCCCCTCCATGTGCAAAGCGCGAGTTGCTGAAGTGACGTCACAATCGTGTTGGATTGTGGGATATGAAGCTGCATGAAGTGTACATATGAAGCAGACTCGCTCCCTCTGTCAAAATCGAGGGAGCGAGGGTCTGTCCACACAAACTTCCCTCGTCCACTTGACGAAGTGGAACGCACTTCAAAATGGCGACAGGGATTCCCCCGAGGGGAAGTGCTTAGGGAAGTTCGCGAGTGTGTGTCTAAAACTGGAGTGGAACGCACCCCTGGTAGTATGAATGAGATTCGGACATACTACATCCGCCATGTTGCTACATCACGTGACATACGTCGTCATCACGTCATGTCATTTCAGCGCGAAAACAGCCGCGTGCCTCTTCTTCTTCGTTGGATAACTCCTCGTCCAGGGCATCATGGGATAGTGAAACGTCCATCGTATGCACACTGCAAAATTTAACCGGAAGTAGTAGGTCATCCGGGTACTTTTCGCATACTGTTTTTCGAATACTATGTATTCGGACATACTACTCGCCTCGCCTACTGCTTTTCGCGTACTATATAGTATGTAGTAGGCGGTTTCGGACGAAGCATCAGTAATCCTGTTGGCCTAATCGTTTCATGAGATCAAAGGCAGAACCGCAACACCATTTTCTGTCTATCATAAATGGGCGATTTTTCTGTACGTCTTGGTCCATGTCCTTTATTGGTAGTGCTGCCTCATGATTAGTCGCGACTAATCGTTGCAGAATAAAAGTTTTTGTTTACATAATATATGTGTGTGTACTGTTCATAAATTATGTTTATATAAATACACACACACACATACATGTATAATTTTAAGAAAAATATAGTTATATAATAAATATTTATGTGTAATATAGATTATATAAAAATATAAACATGTATATATACACATGCAAATGTTTCTTAATTTTATACATGCGTGTGTATTTGTGTATTTATACATAATAATTATACACATTATATTATAATATATATATATTATGTAAACAAAAACTTTTATTCTGCAAACGATTAGTCGCGACTAATCATGAGGCAGCACTATTTATTGGTAAAAAAAACCTTGCAAATGTCTCCTGGCATTGTTAGGGTAATGTAGTTGGCACATAGCGTTCTCGGCACTTACTTGTGTTTTTACCAGTTTTCTGGCTGGAAGCTAGAAAATTTTATAGGTTGCCCTTATTAATAATTCCTGCACTCAGAAAAAAATCGTTTATAAGGAAAATAAATCCACTAATATAAGCCTGTGATTTTAATTTTTGTTCGTTAAGTACAGTTGTTTGAGCCATTTGCATTCTGAAATGCGTCCAACTTTTCTTTTTAACCAGGGCTACTTAAGTTGCTGAAAGGTTGCAGGTTTTATAGTGTTTTAATAGCCAGTATTACATTTCACCAGACCGTATTAAATTAGCCTTTGCTTTAGTAACCTTATTTGTGTTATCATTATATTTAAAACATTTACCTCCGATACCAGGCAAAGAAAAATGGTACATGATGCAGCAACACCATAGCAATTGTTATATGTAATGCATGGTATTCCAAGGTAGTCAAAAATTGCATCATGCACAATAGTAAATGTATACTGTGAAGTATTTAACTGTTGGTTAGTAAGTGTTTTTGTCCTTTAGTCACAGTGTGAGTTTAGGAGTTGGCATGGTGATTTGCCCCCCCCCCCTTCTGTTTAATCTTGTGAAGGAATGTGGGAGCAATCCTTTACAGCAGCGCTGGATACATCCAGCGGCTTGGCTGAGAATATGGAGAGAAAAATGCCTATAGGCTGTATTTTATTACTGTCTGCAGACAGTGGCATCTGCTGCTGTGTCTAAGTACGAAAAATGTAGACGGTGTTTAATGCAAATTTATTTGCAAGTGATAGACACATGTTTTTTTTAGTAGTTGATATTGATATGTAGAGAACATATATGCAAAGTACAATTGAAAGATACATCAGTCAGTGTACTGTTGGTTTCTGCATAACTATGCTTTTACTCGTATTGTTAATTTTTATTGTAATTAAACAATTTTTGGAGATAAAAGGTGATTTTTCATAAAGTTACCAGGGTTTGCTGCTGTGACTGTGATATTTATTACTGTGTGTCTTCAGTTGTTTCATATAATGATGCATTTGATACATGATGGTGCTGAAGAGATCAAGGTCAGAGATGCAGATCATAGGTCTCTCTCTCTCTCTCTGTGTCTCTCTCTCTCTCTCTCCAATGTCAGGTGACCTGCTTTTGAAACTTGGACATTCTCTGCTGTGGATCACCGGATTATTTTGTGTGTGGGTTTGTGGGTAGGACACTGACCCAGTACATTTGCATTTAAAACTGTTGCACGTGATTATCAGAAATTTAGTATATAACTTTATAGGGGTGGGCGAAAAATCACATGCGATTTTCATGTGTATCTCATCATCAGTAAAGACATCTTCTTGATTAGTAGTAAATCGCCATCACACATCAGCTTTCAGATGGAGCGTCATTTACTACACAGAGTTGTAGTTCACAGAGAAGCTCGGCAAAATCGCATGCATTATCAAAGGTGATTTGTCCACGATTATGAACATGGTTTTGTTAAGCTTCTCTGAAATACGGCTGTGTAGTAGGGCTGTGCATAAAATCGCCTGCGATTCTCATGCGTGTTTCATCAGTCGGTTCGGTGATGGAGCGGCATTTACTACACAGAGCCGTATTTTGCAGAGAAGCTAGGAAAATCACGTTTATAATCGAGGAAAATCGACTCTGATAATCTATGTGATTTTGCCCAGCTTCTTGGTGAACTACGGATCTGTATAGTAAATGCCACTCCATCTGAAAGCAGGTGATGGCGATTTACTACTATTAAAGGAACCGGCTTTACTGATGAAACACGGATGAGAATCGGAGGCGATTTTTTTGCACAGCCCTATTGTGTAGTAAATGCCGCTCCATCTGAAAGCAGGTGATGGCGATTTACTACTAATCAAGGAACCGGCTTTACTGATGAAACACAGATGAGTATCGGAGGGGATTTTTTTTGCACAGCCCTATTGTGTAGTAAATGCCGCTCCATTTAAAAGCAGGTAATGGCGATTTACTACTAATAAAGGAACCGGCTTTACTGATGAAACACGGATGAGAATCGGAGGCGATTTTTTTGCACAGCCCTACTGTGTAGTAAATGCCGGTCCATTTGAAAGAAGGTGATGACGATTTACTACTAATCACGAAATCTGCTATACTGATGAGATATGCGTGAGAATCGCATGCGATTTATCAAGCACCCCTTTAACTTTAGCTGTATATCTTAAGCAGGATAATGTAAGCTGGATATCACTGGCACTGCATTTAATTGTGGCATGATGAGTGGTTGTAAACTGCAATAAAATAGAATGACATAATTGTAGCTTGAGTTAAAAATAATGTTATATTAATAAATAATACGCAGAGTGGTGATATTAAATTTAAAAGGGTTATGTAGAATGCATTCTTGTATGCCCGGAGTTTTTACACAATCAGCATGTTGCATTAAGATCACAAAGTTAAAAATAGTTATTGAAGATGTGGTTTACATAAAGACCGATTTCGGTTTGTAAAAGATTGAGCAATTGGCTCATGACAGAAGACTGTGCTGAGTACCATCCCTAGAGCACAATATCATTACATTTTCACTCAGGCCAAGGATAGATATGCTGAGAAATCGCATGTAGAAATTGTGCTGTCAAAACACACAGACACGAACCTATATTGTTAAACTGAATTTATATTGCAATATAGCATGTTTGAAACAAATAACTTGTGCTAAAATGCCTAATGCCAGTTTACGTCATCTACTGTAATGTACCCAAACTACTCAACATCAGTCAGTTGTTGCATTTACTGTTGAAACGCATGAGAACTTTACTGTCATCTTATCTTGCATATTTCTGCACACAGGTTTCTGTAGCTGGCTGTAGGATTCTGTTAGCTGTGTGAATGAGTTTTGTGTCATTTTCCTGGATGGCTGTTTTTATGGCGTTGACCTTTTTGTGAGTTTGGCCTGTTGAAGTCATTTATGACTGATGCCATTTAAAGCATTGATTCATCTGTTTTATGGTTAGTACTTATATAGTGCCATTATAAGTAAAGATTCTGCAAACATTTGCATAACACGAGTCTTGCTTTCATATTTCTCCTTGAAACTATTGTTTCATCTTGCGTACTGAAAGCAAGTTTACCCGTGTCATTTTGCACAAGCACAACACAAAGTTACACATTAATAAGGTGTAGCTTGGGGTGTGTTCCACTTCTGCGTTTTGTAATTTTTGTGTCTGTATACCGCTGTTGCATCCTCTCCTTGATTAGTGGTGGGAAGAGGTCAAAGGTCAGTCATGACACCAGGCTTAACAAGGCCTTCTTGTCGGCTGGTGTAGTATTACTCACCGCGACATCATCTGGACTTAAGCCAAATGCTTCAGTGTAAACACTGAAACACACACAGGCACTGTGAGAGTACAAGGACACGCCCCATACCTTGCATACTTGATCTCACATACCTGATTGCTCTCTTTTGTTTTTGTTGGAGTAAGCTATCAGACTGGTTTCGGGAAAACAAGTTGCGTGGATGTAGCGATACAGACCAAGGTCAGGTGGTTTCTAGTATTACTCTACTTCTTAAAGGGATAGTTTACCCAAAAATGAAAATGATGTCATTATTTACTCCCTCTCATGTTGTTACAAACCTGTATGTCTTTGTTCTGATGACCACAAAAGAAGATATTTTGAGGAATGTTTGAAACCAAACCGATCGTGAGCTTCACTGACTTCCATAGTATTTTTTTTCCTTACTATGGAAGTCAATGGGGTTTAGATACATTCATAATTGTATATTTCTGGTACATTGTTGATTTTTTTTTTTTTTTAAGTTAAAGATGAAAGAAAGTCTATTTAAATGTAAATGTTATTTAATAATAATAATAAGTAGTAACAACTTTATGAAAACAATTCAGCCTTCATCTGCTTAATTTTAAAAGGATATTTCACCCAAAAATTACAATTCATTGTCTCACCCTTATGTTGTCCTAAACCTGTCTGAGTTTCTTTATTATGTTGAAGACAAAAAATATTTTGATAAATGATCAACTGTGTAGCCAAACAGTTAACGGTATTCGTTGGGTTTCTTTGGAAGTCAATGGGCACCATCAACAGTGTGCGTGAGGGTAAATCAATGATGACAAAATTAAATTTTTATTTGAACTCTTCCTTTAAGTTAACATTGCTTGAAGTAATGAAACCATTATAAAACACGGATGGATTTTATTTGCTAATAACAAATAAAAAAACAATAAAACAAAGATTCAAAAACTGAAAATGACCCCATGATTTACCCTCAAGCCATCCAAGATACATATATCCATCATCTTTCAGACGAACACAATTTCAGTTATTTTAGAAAATTTCCTAGCTCTTCCAAGCTTTATAACGGTAGAAAACAGGGTCCATGACTTTCAAGCCAAATATATAAATAAAAGTGCATTCTGAGGGTAATCGATGTGATTTCGTTAAAAAAAAATCCATATTTAAAATTTTTTATAATCTATAATAACTAGCTGAGGGACATATGTATATAAAATCATGGGGTTATTTTCATTTTTCGTTGAACTCTCTTTAACAGTGCTTAAGATTTTTCAGACCTAATCAGAAGTATTCGAGTAAACATCTAGCAATGGAAAAATGAAATGAAGAATGCAATTGTGAAATGAAGCACTACTAAATAAATCCCATTTACTTTCACTGCATGATAACGTATTGATAAGTATTTGATTATACATTTGGTGCAGAAAAGGCCGTTATTTTTAGACCATTAAACCCCTATCCACTGAAAGCATGCAGGCACTTGTTAGTCTCTGAAAACCTATTGGTCACTGCCTTAATACAGACATGGCATGTTTATGCATGCCTGAAGAAACTAGATATCATTTGACCACTTTAATTTTGCCTCCGTCAATTTTAGATGCAGCACCCCAAGACACGTGCCTATTTATACGACAGCCATGCACAATTTTTCTCCTCCTTTAAATGAGGACTTTTCTCACCCGTTGGGATTCATTAAAATAGCATTACGCCTGTAAACGTAGTGGGTCCGTGTAAGACGTTATGTTTTTATTACGGGCCCTTTGCACGAGTTCCTATCATGACCTGCCTATCAGTGCAGAGCACAGCGGTGATCGTTCAAGTGTCCTTGTTAATCTTTTAAATTGACTATGTAAAATGAGAGCACTGATATCTGTATCTCACTGGAGCCAAGCCTTATGCTTTTGTCTACCAGGAGAGAAAGTGGTGCATGTTTGATGGAGGTAGAGTCTTTGTTTGGGACAACTGTTATCAGTGCTTTCCCAGTCCTTTCTGGATTGTGTGGATATCCCTGATAACTCCCAGGATGCACTGTGGTGTGAATGAAGTCTGGATTAAAAGTCACCATCACTTCTAATAGTTGTGATTGTTGATACACAAAACCATTTGTCATTCTGCCATCCTCTTAATTTTATGTTGGCAAATTTTTTTACTGTAAAATATAGGGGTGTGACGAGACACTTAATCCACGAGATGAGACGAAACACGAGATTGGGTTCACGAGAACGAGACGAGACGATATTTTTACACTTTTTAAGAAATCCTCAATGATAAAATGAATGAATATGTTATTTTGGGGTTATAAAAATAGACCCTAGTGAGCAGTAGCCTTTAAAATTACATAATAACGAAGATGCAATAATAAATTGTTCAAATAAAGCATTAAAACCAAGTTACATTAGACAACATTACATTAACAAACACATTAAATTTGTGTCCTATAAATAGAAAGCATTATGTATGTTATATAACAAATGCCTGCAGGGGGCGATAGAGGACTCGTCTATCTTCACTTTCACTTTAGCAAAGAGAAACGCTTATTTTTAGCCAAACAATGTTTAAACCCATTTGAATATTTAATATATGTCCATTTCTTATATTAGAACCTCCGAAGGATGCAGTCTTTTATTTGAGAAATGGCCAGCATTTCACCGTTACAAGAAATCTTGCGAGACACATTTAATCTCGCGAAACCCATTTAATCTCACGAGATCTCGTCGCACAAGATCTCGTCACACCCCTAGTAAAATATGTTAGATGAATAGCTGTTTATTTTTGATATAGCTTGGTGTAGAGTTAAATTAAATGTTTAATACTATTGTATTGTAATACAATTAGCATAATATCAATGTGACCCTGGACGACAAAACGTCCTAAGTAGCATGTTATATTTGTAGCAATAGCCAACAATACATTGTATGGGACATTATTGTTTTTTCTCATGAGAAGATTTAATGTCAATAGTTAAAGAAATCTGTAATATTTTCAAATAACTATATTACTTTTGATACTTGTATGAAAGAGAGTAAAACCAAAGCTTCGATTAAAGCTAAAATAATCTTGGCAGATGTTAAATATCTCTGTAGTTTAATATATCTGTTTGTTGTCACTGAGTTAAAGTATGCGATTGCATCAAGAGGCAGATCTAAAGTTAGCCGTGTCACGGCAGGATGACAGGATGTGAGTGACCCGTGACAAAATCCTTCAGACACAAGTGTGACGTTGCCGGTGGTCTGGTCATCATCAGAGATTCCCTGCTTCCCCCTGTGATACCAGCTGAGAACTTAAAATAACTTCCCCTAAATTAGATCCTTGATCCACATTAGCCTTGAAGAGTTTTAAAAATGATAGTCTTGTAAGAGGTAAGGTGGATTTGTATGATTTAACACTGTTCCTCTTTTACATCACATCATCCACCTATTTCCATTTGTCATCCATATCATGACCTTGTATAGGTACCTGGTTTGAGGAATATTGTATTCTTCTCTGCATTCCTCATCTAGAATATGAAAATCCACATGCACTTGTGTGTTCTCCAACCTATATGAATGTCACTCGCAGAGGTCATTGGATGGAAATGAACTACACCATCCATACTGTCTCCTTGGTCCCGTGAAACCTGAGCTCTAATCATTACCTATGGGCTCTTTATAATACTGTAGACTCAGCAGCCTTGAACTATTTATAGCTTTTCGATTTATAGCTTAGCCGGTGTCACATTTTTCCCCTTTTTGCCCCAAAAAGTCCTTGATGGTTGCAGATGTCCTTCTTGCCCTTAACTCTTTCACCGCCAGCATTTTAAAAAAAAAGTTGCCAGCCAGCGCCAGCGTTTTCCATCATGATTTTCACTAAAGTTTAATGCCTTCCAGAAAATGTTCTTCTTTAAATATATAAACATACAATATATCAAATGAAAGAACAGACCCTCTGCTTTCAAACAAAAAAACCGTTTCATCCTACCTTTAGTGGTTCTTTTGTAATCAGCTTTTGAATATGGGTAGGTTTCTGCAAAAACACCATATTTTGAGCAAAAAGCAGATATAATTCAATTTTTGTGACGGACTTTTCATAGAGATCCCATTCAGAGCGATCTTTAAAACAGACACGGACATGCAGCTGCTTGCCATAGGGCAATGCTTCCGGGTTTAAAAAGTTGCGGAAGGGCGCCACCTGGTGGATAATAGCGGTATTGCGGAAAGACGGAAAATCTCGTCATTGGCAGGGAAGCGTTTTCTCTTAATTGACGAGATATCTCGTCAATGGCGGGGAAAGAGTTAATACTGTATAGTTGCTTTGGGACAAAAAAATTTCTAACAACATAGCTTTTTCATACCGTCAGGGTCCAGTACATCACCCAATAGCCTTTACATGGTGTTCAGAAAGGTTTATTAGTACCTGTGGAGTAAACTACGCAAAAATATGTTTATTGTGATATAGCGTCATGTTCCTTGATTCATTTTGTTCCCTTTATCCCATTTCAATATACTTGCATACCCAGCTTTTTGCATACTTGCATTCAATTACATTTTTTCCATCAAACACATTGAATGTACCTCATAACCATTTAAATTTCATGCCGTATTTGCCTTAAAGCTTTTTTGTTATATAGTATCCAACATGGATGGTAATGTTTCCATGCATTGTCCCAACAATAGGGTAGTATTGACCTTAGTCAATAATGGAGTCATAATGGAATTAGGTCACATCCACATTTCATCCACAATCATTGGCTACCTGGACCATCATATAGTAGATAAAACTGGTCTCGGATCAGTGTAAGAATAGCAGTTCATAATTGCTCTAGTGCAGTAATTTGTTGCGGCAAACTATTCACACTGCCGGCTCTTCTGATTTGCAAGTCTGATTTTTAGGACTGACTATCTGCACTGTTATTTAAATGCATCTTCTTGGATCAGTGTGGTAGTGTAGCAATTTTTTTGCATGTCTATGTAGGTTGCTGTAGTTTTGACGTAAATATCATTCAAAACGGGGTGCACCAAAATGGCAGTATGGGGCTAGATGACAACTCTTATCTTAACTCTTATTTATCCTGTGCATCAGGACATCTAAGCGCTAAACTTGTAATGTAAATGACTATTATAAGCTATAACCTCACCATATGTTGCTACTGTCATTGTAGTATGTTGAGTTTGAATCAAATAGCGAACTGAATTCTGATTTAGGCTGCCAGTGTGAACCCACATCTTTTAGGACATGCTCATGTTTAGTCAGCTAATAAAATGCTGACGTCATCTGTATGCTATGAACACAAAACTAACTGGTTGGGGTTCAAATAACAATGCTTCAGCAGTAAGACCTGTTTATCCACTTGATGGTTTGCCTGTATCAACAGGTTGTATTTAAAAATCAATAAACCCCTTAAGTTTGTAGTTCTGTTAGTAAAGAGCTCTAATGTCTAGACCAGACGGCTCATATATAAGCTCCGGTTAATATAGTGTTGAATGAGCAGAGGAAAGAAATACTTGCGTGGAATCTGTCGACTCTTCAATCCACAGCATTCTTTTGTGACAGCGTGTCAACATGGTGGCACATACTTTACACAGCTATCATTTTACATAGCTTGTAAGTTGCCATTAAAACCTTATGTAAACTGGAAGAAAAAGAAAATTGTTGAGCTACTGCTTTATCGTAAACTTGTGGACATGAGTGACTGTATATGTTAGTAAAATTTCATCATAGATTGTGTATGTTCTTACACCAAACTGAAAGTGATCCAGAACAATGTGGTTGTATGTAAACAAAGTTGTATAAATAGTCACTTCGTAGGAATTTAGTAATGTCGTGGTGGTGGTTTTACTTGACACAAACAAGAGTGCTGTTTACATGTTTCCTTAAAAAAGACATATCATGAAAATCTGAATTTATCCATGTTTCTATAATTGGATCCACGGTGCCTGGAGCAACCTAGAAAATGTGGAAAAAAAATCAACCCAAAACATAGTTTTGGTAAACCATTCTCTGCAAGCCTGTGAAAAAATAGCTCATTGACATTTGGCTTCCCTTGTGATGTCAGAAGTAGATAACACCACCCCTTAATCTGCACTATCCAACCACAGCACTGCCATTTGATGCAGAGATCAGCTCATTTGCATTTTAAATGACACACCCAAAAAAGGGACATTTTTGCTCACACATACATGCTATTATAAATTATGTATGTTATTTTGAGCTAAAACTTTACAGGTGTACTCTGGGGACACCAAAGATTTATTTGACGTCTTAAAGTCTTGTGAAATGTCCCCTTTAAACAAACAGTATTGACTAACAGGTTTTTGGAAAGAATATAGCTAGTTATTTTTTCTGTGCTTGATATGAGAAGTTAAATTATTTTGTGAATGTGTTTAAAGAAATGGTTAGTTGCATAATGAAAATTCTCTTATAATTTACTCTCCCACATATTAGTAATGTGTGCATATTTAGCAAAACTGAAATGTAACAAATCTGATACAAAACAGAGCGATACAAATACAAGTTTTAATGTTATCAACATGCCATATGTGAACATATTGCTGTTTGGGCTGGAAAATAATAAAAAAAAAATATATTTTGCTATATTTATTTTTGTGCTGGGCAACGATTAATTGCGATTAATCCCATACAAAATAAAAGTGATTTTGTTGCATAATATATGTATGTGTACTTTGTGTAATTATGTATATTTAAACACACACACATACATATATACTTTCAGAACATTTTTATTTATATATTCATTTTTATTGTTAATTTATAATAGAATATATAAGAATATATAAAAATATAAATATATACACACACACACACACACATGTAAATGTTTTTTAAATACATACATGAATGTGTGTGTATTTATATATACATAATAGTTACACACAGCACACACTTGTATATTTTGCAAAAAATCACTTTTATTTTGTATGCGATTAATGGCGATTAATCTATGCCCAGCACTAAATTATTTATTTATTCAATAACAATGATATGGTTTTAACACGTATAACACATTTCTGATATTTTGATATGTGTCATGCGGCATTAACACTAAAAAGCCTACTACAATTTAAACGTTTTAGGGTCACTTTCACTTTTCTTATTTATTAAATACAATTTATTAATATTTTTCCGCATATTACTATAATAGCAAATTGATCAAAACTATGGAACTATGATCTGTTTGTATACATTTCACTTTTGCTAAGTTTGTTTAAAATATCGCAAGCGTATCTTGCAGGCATAAACAAATCTTTATTTCAAAAGACATATACCCATAACCCACTGGTTTCATTTTTATTACTTTAATAATGGAGCTTTCCCATTGTACTTATGCAAGATATTATGATGGCGTTTTAATATAAAATGTTCAGCTTAAGAAATTAAGTCATATTCCTTTGGGGGTACAACAATTAATAGTATTTTTGAGCCGTGTCGAGCTTAAACGTCAGTGGAGTGCAAGAGTTATTTTAAAGTCTTGTTTTCCCCACGGCATTGAAAGGGTTAAGACCGATACAGCACTTTTTACTGCAGATGGATCCGTGCTCCTACTAAGCAGAGCTCTTCTCCAATAAAGCTTTACTGCAGCTCACCACACACACATACAGTACTCGCACGCTACAGGGATTTACCTCAACACCCGTTGTTTGGTGATCAAAAAGATGCTTCCGATAAAGAAATGCAACTTTATTTGCATTTCAGGATGGGATGAGAAAGTGGAATACTTTTTACATGCGTTGCCAGCGGATCGATGCTTAGGATGCACCTCATCTCTCTTCAAAAGTAATTGAACGGTAACTTCATGTGTTTACCGCTGGCTGTTTCGTGATGCGCTGAGGCACGGTTTAGACTCTTTTTGTTCGTACCCCTCTCTCTCCCTTCCCCCCTCTTTCTTGTCCTCCCCCGCCTCGTGCCGACCGAGTCAAGGATCTCTCCATGACCGGGCAGGTTCAGTGTAAGGGTTGGAGTTTTGCCAGCATGTACGCAGATCTGCTGGACGCTAAGTTTGGATCATGCGTGGGACTAAAGCGAGATATGACAGAGATTCTTTAAGCTAATCTAAGGAGGAGATGTAAGTAACATCTGTTTATAGATTGTTTTGTGCATTGTGTCTATTAACTTGCATCTGACTTGGCACCTGTGTTATGTAATGCAGAATGCATCGAATTGCAGACCAGTTGCATTGCTGTATGTTAGTTTCTCAGTACTTTACCAGGCAACAGTTGCGCAGAATTGATGCAGTTTCTGCTTTCGTTAAACTGCAATGATCAGGGTTGCTTTAGGTTTGTAAACCTGCAGAGGTGATGACGTCGCATGTGTGCGTTATGTTTTGGGGACGCCCCATGCTTTTCTTTGAGCTTTCCTGCTCTGTTTGAATAGCTGAATCACATGCTTCTGGATCAGTGCTTTTATCCGGCGTCAGCACTTTCAGGCACATCTTTCTTCATTTCTAAAGCCATCAGTCATCACCTGCTACGTGTTGCAGTGTGATGCCAGATCTAAAGGTGGTGTGTGCGTTTATAAGACTCAGATGTTTTTCCACCCTCTTCTTTTGGCTTCTATTCAACATACGCAATGTTCTCTTGTAGCATTTGTTTGCACTGTCCAGTGTATTCTGCACTTTGTTGCATTGTCTCTGGCTTTGCTAACACTTAGCCCAGCTGTCAGATGGTAAGCTGGTTGGTTACCCTTTTGAAGTCAACAATGAAATCAAACGTGACTGTTTACATTTCTAATACAGCTTTGTGAACTTATTTGGCACAATTCATCAAGGCGCATTACGAGAGATTAGGTAGCACCATTTTTTTTACAGTGTCTTTATTACATATTTATGCATAATTACATGCAACTAACCCTAAACCAAACATTAAACCCAACCCTATAGTAAGTAAATGTGTGGTTAATCATTATTATCAATTAGGGCTGCAACTAACGATTATTTTAATAATCGATTCATCTGTCGATTATTTGTTCGATTAATCGATGAATCGGATAAAAAACAAAAAACAAGAAAAGCATTGATTTCCAACCCCTTATTCAAAACAGAACTAAAATCTTTAGAAATTGCACAAACATGTTGCTCCTTGAACATTCCTGAGCTGTTACAATAATAATAAAATAAAATAAAAATGGACTAACACAAAAAAAACATGTATGCTTTACATCTGCCAAATATATAGACTTTTTATGATGCATTTCCCATCAAGAAGCCTCTCTTGATGGGATCAAAAAGATAGTATATGAGTACACTCTCAGAAATTAAAGTACAAAAGTTGTCACTGGACACTACCCTTTCAAAAAGATACACCTTTGTACCCAAAAAGTGTATATTAGTACTTCAAAAGTACATATTGGCAGTTCAGAGATACATATTTGTACCTAAATGGTACATATTAGGACCCTTTATTAAGGGTATTGCCCCAGTGACAGCTTTGTACCTGATATTTGACTTTATGTGTTTTCTCCGATCGGATAGCTATCTCATTTGTTAAAACCATTTACATTTGGCCACATAAATGCGTCTTGTGAAAACGCAAGATGCGTCTTCTACTCCCGCGCAAAATGCAAATACACCATTCATTACTTTGCCTAAAAAATGTAAGACGATGTTTATGCAACAAAAGGCGGCACTTACTGTATGATGTACTGTATGTTGGGCCGGGCACGCGCGTCTCCTTGCTCGGCATGAGCTGGAGCGCGCAGTACAGAACAGCAGGAGACCCTGCGCGATCGTGACAGCGCGATGATTTAACATACAGTTCCATGACGGGGAAAAACGTTCATAAAACTCTCTCTCAACGTTTTATTTCTTTGTTTAATATCATTGGAGTTTGTCATTGGAGTTTTTTTTTCGTTCTAGAAACTTTTTTTACTCGCTGTCGTCGCTCCATAAAGCATAAGCGTGTCGTCTTTGTTTGATAACTTGCCGGCTATAACTTCCAGGTGACGCGCTTACGTTTGGGAGGAGTAAAACACTGACATGTGGTTTTCCTCTACCTTTGCTGTTTTTTTATCTTTTCTCCGCCGCCCTGTCATTTCTCCGCGTCTATGAGGCGCCGAACTCTGCAAGCAACAGTGCGCGAGAGAGACCGACGCTCCGTCCCAAACCGCATACTTCCATACTATATAGTAGGCGAAAAGCACTACTTCTCGTACTCTTTGCCTACTATATAGTATGGAATTAGGGGGTTTGGAACGCAGTGCGAGTGTGTTCACTCCGCTCCGCGCTTAACTGAAGTTTTTCCTTTTTTTTTTTTATTAAACGTCTCTGCGTCACGCGACACAACGAATCGATTATGAAATTTGTTGCCAACACTTTTAGTAATCGATTTTTATCGATTTAATCGGTTCGTTGTTGCAGCCCTATTATCAATACTTACATGTATGTGTTACACTGTAACAGTGATACTGTCATACAAAATTTAACCTCTTTCAATAATACGTATAATATTATTATACTGATAACTTTATTTTTTAGATTATACGCTCTTAGAGGATAGTGTACTTGACTAACAAAATACTGGTAACTACATGTACCTAATATGGGTTACGGTAAGGTTCAGGGTCGTACCTAGTAACTGTTAGGCTAGAAGTATAGTTTCATTTTTAGGAATGCGTGACGTTCCGCGTATAGTCATCAGAATAGTACATGCACACTGTTTGCACACCGTTGGTCTTTTTTTGTAAACAGGTTGCGCATGCGCGCGCAAAAAAACGTATGTATCCTAGGAGATGCATTGCATTTTGTCGCAATGCGCATGCATCGAACGTCTGCATAAACAAGGCTGTACGTTCAATTGTGCGCGTACGTTCGCGTATACGTTAAAAACCATACTCCGGGCTTTACATGGTACGTAGTGCATAGATGTAGACCAGAGCTGTAGGATGAAGTGGTTATACTGTATTTTATGGCATCCTTGTTACATTGAGTACTGTGTATTAATATTTAAATAACGTGCTTACTGTAGAGTTGGGGTTTGGTTTAGGGTTAGTTGCATGAATAATATCTGCTGAATTAAGAAATGCAACACGTGCTGAAAAAGTAATACTCCCAAAATAAATTAATGCTTTAAGTTATTTCCCAATATTATTCATTTGGAAATATGCCACATTAAGTTTTAGCAGTATTAAAGCATCTCGTCATGAAAACTGCTTTTTTCGCATTGGTAGAATTGCTGAACAGAACAAAAAAGTAGGTCACTTCTCCAAAATGTGAATAATGAAAATCTCTCTTTGGAGGCCGACGTAGTATCTAATTTGGAAAGCAAGGCAGGTACATCTGCGTTCATTTTTGGATTACGTTTGTATCCTCCGATGCCTGCACACACACTCAACATAGTGTTCGTAAAAAAAACGGTAATAGTAAAATTTGTTGTGCATTCTCCAGCTGCGTATCCCAAAGCAGGACTGTTTCCCCTAAACATCATCCTCTGATGTCCACATTGTGAGATTGTTCTCGGTATTTGAACCCAACGGCGACAACAAGAGAGCTATTTTTAGTGACTCCCTCTCGCTCAATCTGTTTCTCTCTCCCTCTCACTTCTGCTCTCGAGTGGTAAAGGATAATGTGCTGTATCCAGATCTGCAAAATACTGTACGGCTGTCGCTCAGTTCACACTAACATGGTAATGCCTATTAGCAGTTTAACACGTACTGTTCGCAGTGCCTCAGTCACGCATTACGAAGAGACAACTCGACGCTATGCAGAGAATCACTCGCACAACTGTGTCACATTTTTAGCGTAATGATGCAGCTATTTTTATCGGTTTTGAAGGGATATTTTAGGCTCACGTTCCTAAAATCTCCCCATTAGAAAGCCAAGTGTGAACTTGAGAAAGAAATGCATGGATTGTTTAAGTGCTACCTGGTCACCTAAATCCGAATTTTACTCGCTCTTGGCATTTTGTACCAGTTCAATTGCACATCATGAAAAAGCCCATGAAACGTACGCCATCTGTGCATCTTTATATTATAATTGACTTTATTTCCAAGCACCATCACAATTTATGCCACCTTATATCCCTCTTGTGTCATTAAATAGAAATGACCTGGGTAGCTTCCTATCAGAATGGTTTGGCCCAGGCCCCTTTTTATGGCTGTGTTCAGCTGTCTGATCCATCTGTGAGTGGGTTCATTGCTGCCCAAACCTCCAGAACACTGACAGTATAAAGCATTGGCTATCAGTCATGCCAGGATTTTTCCTACAGCATTAAACCTTCATTGATCAGAACGTAGGTGAGTGTGCAGCCGATACGTTTGGTAAGGCAATTTTTACCATAAAAATATATGGAAAAGAGTAGGAATACCATATATGTAAATAATTTACATAATAAAACTTTGTATTATAGATCAGTTGCAAGCCTTGAACTTTAATTACTGCACCATATCACCAGCAAACCTTTCCATCCAGAGATTTTGTTTTATGGCCATGCTGAACTTGGATTTCTGCCACACATTGCAGAAAGGATTTTTACTCCTATCTTCAGTTTTTCAGCCATTTGTGTAAAATGGGGGGGGGGGGGTGAATTTAGATCTACACTAGTTGACATTTGAAGTAGATCAAACCCTTTCAAAAAAGTTAAAGTTAAAGGGACACTTCACCCATTTGCATTAAGCTTTGTATAGTTAGAATCCCAGTCATGTTTTTGAATGGTCGTGCATCTTTTTCTCAGTTGCCGCTGAGACAGGAGAAATACAGATTTCAGTGTTGCACTTCCTTCTTTCAATGATGTAAAAATCATCATTTTGCATCATTGAAAGAAGGAAGTCCAATATCTTTGTTGAGGGAGTGAGACTACAAACACCCCTTTTCTCGGTCAAATAGGCACCAAATTCTAAATGTATGTTAAATTTCACCTACAAATATAACACACTTTCAATAAAGATTAATGTTTCTATGGGTGAAATTCTCCTTTAACAATACCTGTTCGTGTCTTAGGACAACATTGATTAACTTGTTTGATCCACTTCAAATGTTGATTAGTGTAGTTATTTAATAAGTCATTGGTGTTTTAGAGTGCAGTTACTGACAAACCTGATAAACATTAACAACTATATCTGGTAGCCCGTTGCTTTTCTGGAGGACTTAAACTTGACTCAAAGGGACATTCCACTTTTTTGAAAATATGCTCATTTTCCAGCTCCCCGAGAGTTAAACATTTGATTCTTACCATTTGGAAATCCATTCATCTGATCTCTTAGTATGGCGCTAGTACTTTTAGCATAGCTTAGCACAATCCATTGAATCTGATTAGACCATTAGCATTGCGCTAAAAAACAGTCAAGTCTCAAGCAAGTCCATTTTTTGTGAGAGTCAAGTCAAGTCAAGTCACTGCTTTATGTCAAGCAATTCAAGTCAAGTCGTAGCTTGAGTCAAGCAAGTCACTGACAAGTCATACAGATGTTTGATGATTTATCTAAATGTATATATAAAACAAAGTTAAATCTACAGTAGTTATGGACTATGAGAGTTTTATTTGCAACAAAAAATTATTAAAAGGTGCGCGCCTGCAACAACTGTATAATGGCTGAATATTCTAAAATAAGCAATAAAAACCTTTATTAAATAAAAGTGTGAATTTATCAGAAAACATTTTTTTCTTGTCACTGTTTTAGTATTATAAGTTATGTTTTATGTTAATATTATTCTGTTTATGTTGCGTATATTTCTAAGGTTGGTTCATTTGATATACTGTTGAATAGTTAAATCTACATCAAAGTGTCATATATTTTTTTAAATAAATTGCTATTTTTCTGATTCCATATTTATTTTAATAAGTCAGAAACGTCTCCGCTGTGTCTTGCTGACAGGCGCGGTGGGCGCGTGCAGCAGGTGACGCCAATTATGGGTCCTCCGAAGGTTAGACAGTCTCATTTCAGTTCTCTTCTCTTCGCGAACTTCTGAGGCTGCCACCTTGAAAGACCGAGTGCTCACCTTTCAAGGTCTAATGCTTAGAAGGTCGCAGCCCTTGAATTGGGACACAGCTACTGTTACACATGCGTTTTCTCTTTTAGTGGTTTACTTTCTCTTAAGACTTAAAAGCCATATTTATGACGATACTTGCAAAGGTGGGAATTTTGATGCATATGTGTATATAGGGCCAATAAGCGGCAAAAAATACTCACGAGCTTAATGAGCAGCGGATGCGCGACTTGCACGCTCCTCTCACACAGAAACAGCGTGCGGTGCTTAAATATGTGAACAAAAGTTAAGTTTTTGTGACCATGCATGCGCACAGCAAGTGACGTGGGCGCTTAATCTCGATAGAGACTATAGTCCAAAATCTCTGCTGGTTGACACATTTCTACCAGTTTATCATACCTACCGGTAGAATACATAAATTATTTTCTCAATAACATTTGAGTGCCTTGGATTATTGGATTATTTTTATCAACTTATAACATGGCTAAGACGTTAGCTGAAAACAATGGAACAGACTTTGTTACTTACAGTGTTTTGTGTGATTTGTAGTGTCGAATGAAATTCGACGTGGTGCTGGTTGTATCGGATATATTGCGCGCTCTCCCTCTGCTTGCCTGCTGCGTCAAGTGGTTAGATTACGCTCTTGCGTGCATTCAAAAACAGATTTTTTTGTAAAAAAACAAGTTATTTCGAGTCATTTAACTCAAGTCCGAGTCAAGTCAAAGTCAAGTCAAGTCTAGAGCTGCAAATTTCGACTATTTTTTCAACCGATTAGTCTATCGATTATTTTTTCGATTATTCGAATAGTCTAAATAAAGATTTTTTTTACAAATAATAAATGTAACATCTGCTATTAATGCCAACATTTTATTGAAGCATTTTCTCAATTAAACAAATACACAAACAGTGCCAGTGCCAAGGAAAATATAACAAATCACATAAAAACAAGTCCAACATTAATTCAGCCTAACATAAACAGTGCAAAAGGGGCATTATTCACCTTAAACAAATAAAATATATTAATATTAAAGAAGTAAAATAAAAATAAATCAAACTGAATAATAACTCCTTATTAATATAAAAACATGTCCTGCTCTTTATTGTTCCAGCCCTAGTGCTAATCATAAACTAATGAAGAGTCATCATTAACTACAAAATGACTCACATGAAATCATTGTTTATTAATACATTAACTAAAAAACATGTCATGTTGTACTTAATGATGACTCTTCACTTCGTTTATGATTAGTACATGCATTTACTCAGCATTAGTTCAGACTGAAGTAAAAATAAGTTCATTGTGATTCATGAACCCTTATTATAAAATGTAACCATTATATTATTACTGTTAATATTATTACTATCAGTAGTAACGTTACTGCATTCTCATTTAGCATCAACTTTAACATTTAACTTTTCTTAAGTCTCGGGTAAATACAAATTTAGTTAGCATGATCTTCTAATATTTTATAAACGGCGTTTACGCTGCTGTTACTTTAAATAAACGCATGTCAGGAATACCTAACCAGACGAGCTTTTATAATATCTGCGCACATAGCAAAAAAATAAGCTATGGGAACTCCGCGCTGCCAGCTGGCTTTCAGTGCACGCGGGCACATGCCTATCTCAGTGTAACACAGTAACTTATTATTTCATAACTTCTTAATATAAAAAGTTAAACTTGTCCCGCTCTTTATTTACTGTTTCAACATACTGCCCAGACGCGATGCAATGTCGTGTCTGTCAGGCGTCTCGCAACTCGTATTAAACTAAGATGTAAACACAGCTGTATTAAGCACCATATATGCCTGCATTGATTCTATTGTTGTATAAAAACTTACTGTAAAAATTCAAATACTTACGCTGCCGTCGCGTCATTCTGAGGTCGGAGAGCTCCAGGTTGTTTTCTTTTAAGATGATCATGCACAGATGTTGCGCTGCTGTGGTATGCCATTTCAGTTTTACACAGTATGTGTTTTATTTGGTCTCTGCTTAAAGTATTCCCACACTTTTGATCACGTTCTGGCTGTTTGGTATAACACTTGTATTATCCGGTCGGAGCTGAAGCCGCCTTCATTTGAAAACGTAAACAATGCGACGCATCGACGCATTTCCGGCAAATCGACGTAATTACGTAATCGACTACGTCGACGGGTCGTTCCAGCCCTAGTCAAGTCTTTTTTAAATATTTTTCAAGCAAGTCTCAAGTCTCAAATTTGCGACTTAAGTCTGACTCGAGTCAAGTCATATGACTCGAGTCCCCCATCTCTGCTAAAAAATAACCAAAGAGTTTCAATATTTTTTCTAATTAAAGCTGGACTCTTCTGTTGTTACTTCTGTGTACTAAGGCCGAGAGAAAATTAAAAGCTGCGATTTTCTAGGGAGATATGGCTAGGAACTCTACTCTCAAACTGGCGTAATAATTAGTGTCTTAAACTGAGGTGACTCAGAACGGCATGGCACATCACTTATTACAGCAAGATTGAAACAGAAATCATTGTTGATTAATGGCCCTTTATATTGTAATCATGATTATCAATGTCAAATAATAGAAAAATAAAATAAGCCATATTCTTATACAAAGACAAGACAAGCATTTTGAGAAGTGTTTATGGATGCTGTTTTAAGCATTAGTAAATATAATTTCTGGTAGGATGATAAATAGCTGTAGGCTGCTTTTTTCTTTACATGAGACCAATTCACTGGAAGAACATTGATTTTAACTGGTGCAAGAAAAAGCAGTCAATTAGAAAATGAAGTTGAATATTTCCTTCTACCTTTCTTTGTTTCTTTCTATCTCTTTTTCTATCTCTCTTTTGTTCTCAAGACCAATTAGTGCGAGTAGCTACAGTGCTACATATCTTAATCTATACAAGCGCAACCATGACATGGTGCCTCATCAGAAACAATGTTTTACCTTTGTTTTGTTGTTAGCCTAGATTGAACAAGCAGTCATCAAACAAATTCATCAATCATTAATCGTGAACTTAAAGGCGGGGTGCATGATCTCTGAAAGCCAATGTTGACATTTGAAATCATCTAAACAAACACGCCCCTAGCTCAATAGAATCTGGACCTTCTTTTGATACACACACACATACGCAACCCAGGCAACAATGTCCGTTAGTAGACACGCCTCTTACTGCTGATTGGCTACAAGTGTATTTTGGTACTCGGCCCGTCTCTCTTTTCCAAAGTGTTTTTTTTAAATTGTGGACCTGCCTTTAAAACAGTGACAGGATGTACTAGCATGGGGCGTGCCAAATTATTATTGTAATTATTTGCTAAGGTGTGCATATGTTGGTGTTTTCAATGAAAGCTTTTCAAAATTATATCCTATTGTATTTCTAAAGTAGGAATTATCCCAATATAACAGCAATGTAGAGTAACATATCAACCCATGTATCGTGATGCCTATTGTATCGCAAGATTCCTTAGTAGTGACCCCAAGAAGTGTACAGTAAATGTAATCATAAAACGTTAAAAAAGCATTCAGTAACCTGTTAAAGGTAACAATGTTCTGTGAGAAAGTAAAAGTGGGGAACAGTAGTGTGCAATCATGTTGTCTTTGTACTACATAACAGATGAATGCTTAGATCTTTAAAGAAAGCCGTCCGTGCATGTACACTTAGCCGAAACTTCAACTAAGATTTTGTGTCAACAGGAATCATGTGCCCCTTTGTTAGCTATTCGGCTGTACGGTGAAAACCTCACATAAATTCTGAAGGAACGGTGCAGGGCATGTAGCATCAGTGTTTTTACGGTGGCGATCGTGCATAAATCCTCCTAACACTTTTCAAAAAGGAAACTTTTCCATTCTGACTTTGGGTGTCCTGTGTTTTGCTTTCTTATTATATTCATAAACTTCTTATATTTTCCTCCAAGGGTTTTCCAAAGTACGGTATTGTGTTTTACCTCAGAGGTTATTCTCCTTGTAAATGCTTGCAGATTGCCTTCATTGCGTGTGTATAAAATATACTTATGTATACAAGTGTTTTTTGTTTATAGCTTATTAATTTTTAAACCTGTCCGGATAAAACAAGCTGTAGGTCCTTTTTAGTGCCTTTCTGTACCCTCTGACTCGGCTGGCATTTGGCTGGCACCCTCACCCTGACATTTCTAACAGCAAGAAATTAGGTGGGGAAGAATAAGATTGTAGTTAACAGGATGAAATACATCCTTTGCTGTCGCATTTGAGGCTTTAACGCTGTTTGGTTTCTTGTTCCTTTGTTTTCTTTGATTTCTTTGATTTTAGTCTGTTGTTCCAAAGACTTGATGTCTATTAGACCAAACATGTTGGACAAATCTAGCATGTGCCCATTCAGAGAATGGCTACATGTGGGTGAGCTTGAATTACTTATTTTTGAATGGAAACTGTTGTATCATTCTGGGGGATTAACCTTGATATTAATTTTGCTTCAACGCTCTTCTCATTTCTCATTCGGCTGCAGTGATTTGCTGCATTGCTGGCTTATACAATAAACTTCTTCACGTCTAACATTGATTACAGTTTGGTTTACTGCTGATTTATGCTTGCACAAACACTGTGTCTCTGTGGGCTTGGCCACGTATTGAGTTAGATGTAATTTACATTAAGACTTTGAGGGATCATTCAGTCCTTTCAATAGGTCTTAAGGTCCAAGGTCACGTCTGATTTCCAGAACCTTTGTTTCCTCTGAAAAGTTTAATCAACCGACTGATCGTCACTAACAGCAGAACCTACTATGGATGTCTAAATCTGACACATTTAGTCATGCACCAAAAGAAAAATTTGGATGTACTTTGCTGAAACTAAAAACCGACATTGCCAATAGTTTTTATGAGGGGCACACACCGGACGAGAAGCGTCACGTCGCGCAATATTATTTTCTATGAATGTACGCACACCGGTTGCGCCTGTCGGCCTTGTCCGCTGGGACACTGGAGACTGCTCAAATCCCTGTCACGGCACTCACATAGTTTAACATTAAATAACATATTAGTCTCAATTCGTTAGCGATTAACATTGGCTGCTAACGTATATTTTGCATTTTAAAGTAGACCCTATCTGACCAAGCTTGCGCTGTTTAATGTGTACTTCCGGTGTACGATACCACTGAGTTGTCCTAGACGCTTCGCTGGGCTTATCGTCCGGTGTGCGACCTCTTTTACTATATTAATATTATACTTTTAACGTGCAATAATTGTATGAATCTGAGTTGGAAAATTTTTTTGTGACACTGTGATATCTGCAGCGAGAGTAAAATCTAAGCACTAATGGGAGACGCAGAGCACCATTTACTTTAGGTCTATGTTTTCGTACGTTTATTTCTTTCTGCCGAAAATACGATTATGGCATTTTCGCAAAAAAATTCGGAAGTATAATTAGGGCCCAATGATTTCCGCGATGCAAAAAACACGGACAGAATTGAGACATAACAACGGAATTTACTGTATAGTTCAGAAATTTGGCAATTTTTGTATATACATAATTTTTTAAAAGCCATTATAACTTATTTGCGAATATCAGTTTGTTCCCGTGGTCCTCTTAACCAGCAAATAAAATGATAGAAATCGCAATGTCCTTTTGAATGCAAACCAGAAAAATTAAAAACAACAAAATAGAAGAAAAAACAGAATTCAGAAAAATAAAACGGAACTTGAGAAAAAATAAAACTGATTTCGTATAATCAATCTGGTTTCAGGTCTCATCCGTCGGTTTGTTAGCGTTTGCATGATCTCAATTTAACACTTTTGTAACACAAGACTAACTTAAAGAGTTCAAAATAACTTTTTTGTAACCTGTGGTCTATACGCAGCACATATGTGGCAGAAGATACGGCTGATAGCAGGATATGTTAATAGTGGCCAATCGATACAAGCAGCTCCTCATTGGCATGCAGGCCGCAGGTGAAGGGTTGATCTAGCAGTAATTGTCCCCTAACTCAGCACATTTCCCACAGTGCCATCTTTCCACATCCCTCCTCTTACACTCTCTGTGCCTCTGATTTGGCTTTTCCTTTAGTTTATAATCCATCAGTCAAGTTTTATTACATCATAATCATTTTCAGAACGAGCTCATCTGGTTGACGTACTGATCACAGGGGAGGATTTCCTTGAGCGTAATGGACGACGAACACACCCCATCGTTAAAAGGGAACACCATCCTGATAAAGACGTATTGTTATATGGACAGTGAATAAAATCCCCCAAAGTGCATTGCTTTGCTCTCTGTAGACACCACCGAATGATAGCAGAGGTTGAATTAATGAGTCCCTAATGGCAAAAGACTTCATTTGGTCAGATTAGCCAAGCGACTTGAACACAAACTGCTTGAGCTTCAAAAATCACTGCCTTTATAAATTGTTGTTGAGATTAAACGGATCAGGCCGCAGTCGAGTTACGGCATTTCTTAGCCTTGGCAAGGGAGCGATAACCATAACTCTGGCTGTCAGACCTATTGCGCATTTAACTAGCTGAGCGCTAACAAGATGTAGTGCAGGGTTTGGGATGGGCACGGTGTAAAGGGATCTGGGGGCTGTGAAGTGGAGGAAACGGGACTCGCTTAGTTATAATCTGCGAGGTCAAAGGCGCAAGATGGACGGGCTGATACTTGATCTCCAGACCCGTGAAGGAATGACATGGGGTGTCATTCATCTTTCCTTGCTCGCTGTGAGGTCATTAAGCGATTGGCCATGATTCAAACAGAAGGTCAATCAATCTGTCGTCACGGTTTGCATTTGTTGCGTTTAAGTTGGGTAACGTTCATTATTGTGAAGAGCTAGGGGATGCTTCTGGGTGATTTTGAACAAATTGAGGAACTTTGTGAATGTTGTGATGTTTTTTATTGTTGTATTTATTTTCACTTGATTTTAATGATTTATATTTTACCATTTCAATGTTGAATGGCCATTGCGCTGGTTTTGTTACACGGATCTGGCAACCCTGACAGGACAATGAAAAAAGCTAAAGTGCAAACGAATGCTGGTTAATAAAGGTTTAATTTCCTTTAATATAAGTCAGTTTGTATTTGTTTAATTGTTGTTGGGTTTTCATTAGGCTGAATAACAATTAATCGCTTTTTAAAGTAAGGGGGAAATCCTGGTTTAATTACTGTAACAATACATGTATATCAATTTCATATCATAATGGCCTATTTTTCTGTTAATAATGAATATTGTTTATTCTCATCAAGGTCTAAAGTTGAAGATTAAAATGAGTTTTAGTAGTCTGTGTCAAAATTTCCTCAGCACATCTCTAGAGACTATTCATTTTGTTTATTTATATGTTGACATTTAAATTAGGGCTGGGAAAAGATTAATCGCATACAAAATAAAAGTGTTTTTGACATAATGAGTGTGTGCTGTGTGTAATTATTATGTACATATAAATACACATACATTCATGTATGTGTTTAAGAAACATTTACGTGTGTGTGTGTGTGTGTGTGTGTGTGTGTGTGATAAATATAAAAATATAAATATTTATATTTTTATATATTCTTTATTATATATAAATTAAAAAATGTATATATAAATTTTAAAAATCTGACATGAATATATTTTTGTGTGTGGGGTTAAATATACACAATAATTACACACACATATATTATGCAAAAAAATAACTTTTATTTTGTATGCTATTAATCGCGATTAAAGTTTTCCCAGCCCTAATTTAAATATGTTTTACTATTAAAAAGCTGCACAAATGTTGTTTTATTTAAAGCTTAAAATATCAAAATCAAAAAATATTATATTAGTACAAACTTATTTAGTTATAAATGAAAAATCTTATTGAGTAAATATTTTTCATCCGATTAGTCGATTAATTGAAAAATTAATCGCCCAATTAATCGATTATAAAAATACTCATTAGTTGCAGCCCTAGTTTAATCCATTTTTGTTTAATAGTTAAAACTGTCACTTTCGACAAATCAAATTGTATAAATTGTCATTTGAGTATCACTATCAGTAATGTGTGTTTTTTATTTTTTTCCTCAAAACTATGTTTACTGAAAGGTTTCTAAGGATATTTTTAACCTTGTGCTCCCCGCCTTACATGCACAAAAAGATAAACATCTTTGGCCATTGGCGTTAGTATTTAAGTAGTAAATATTTAGAGGTTATGTCCCCATGAGGATTTGTCTATAATTGTCATGCCAATGACAGTGGCAGCTTTCACCTTTTGTAAAATGAATCTTGTAAAACATATGTGAGGAAAGATAGCTATTTATACAGTACACAAAGTAGTGGTGTAAAAGGGGGCTAATGTATAGTTACCCCTATATAAACCCTTTAGTTAAGCATCATTGTGCATTATTCTTGAATTTGATTAAAATAAGTTACGTTATGCAGTGCATTCCAGAAGTTAATAGCATTTATGTTTGTTGTCATTTAATAAAGATTTAGTTGTGCCTGATTGGTTTTTACCAAGTTTTGTTAAAATAAACACAACGCTTTTGCTGTGACTGTGTCAACCTTCTATCTGAGTTGACTGCATTGCAGAGCGATGAAGAAATAAATTAATAAATAAGCTTTCGAGAACCTCAGGTGACTTTGCTGTATGTCAGCATGGGACATCTCCACATCCTTTGTTGTGCCCGCTGGAACACCATCAAAGGTTCAGGCGCTCGTGTGACGAACAGAGATCAGTTTGCCGTGGGGTTTCACCGTTGGTTTCTTTGTTCAGCGTGTTACAGAATTTACAGATTCTGTTGCGTAACAACACGTAGGAGGCTCATTAGCACTCTATGGAGGCTATACAATCATATTTAGGGCTCTTAAGCGCCCAGAAAGTGCTTTTCCGAATGCGTGAATTGATTTACTTTTGAATTAAAAGAATGCACCTTAATTCTTTTTGGTTGTGTGGGAACTTAACCGATTAAAGTTGTTGTTGTTAATTTTGCGATTTAAGCTCATGTGTTTCTCAGTTTTCATTCTTTCTTTCTTTTTCTCAATGCAGAGCGCAGCAATGGAGGAGACAGTAATATGGGAACAGCACACTGTAACTCTACACAGGGTGAGAATTCAGTTTATTTTGATTTGTGTGTGTGTCGATTTCTACGATTACACACAATGTTAGATTTTATACACACCACTGAAACGATGTGTATAATATCTGACATTGTGCAATGTGTGTAACAGTAGCATTATTGTGTTATACATCTAGTAGTTATATTGCATGCCGTTTCGTTGTGTACACATGGGTTTGGAATAGCATACTACCGATTTATTTCTAACATAAATGCTGTTTGTACTCTGCATTGGATGCAAACATTAAATGTTAAATAACCTACCACTTTGCCAAATGTACGGTTCAATACTGTATCCCACAATGCAATGCAGTCAACATGCAATTTCCAGTTTGGAATTTCAAGTATAATTGTGAATAATATCTGTTTTTTTAATCTACATTTTTGTCCTTGTGACAGTTTTTGTGCATATTTTGCTGTTTATTTCTAGACCAATGGCCACACAGTACGCATCATACCAGAGATGAACTAATTTTCAATTAAACTATAAAGACACAGCATGATTATTATCTAAATACTTTATTTTAAGATGGTATAATGTGAGAAATATTACAAAAATATGTTGCCACGTGGGACTTGGTTTACAAAAATTGTCTGTAACACTACAATAAGGTTAATGCATTAGTAAACATGAACTAACAATAAACAATACTAATACAGCATGAATTAATCTCAGTTTATGTTAATTTAACCATTTACTTATACATTTTTAAAATCAAAAGCTTTTACTTTTAATTAAGGAATAATTGACGACGGGCCGTTGTGTTTACACTGCGGGTGTGCATTATTTTCGAATAATTCAAAGGACCAGAGTCAATTATTCTGCTTAGGCACCAGAGCAATATTTTTGGTAATCGTGGTATAACTTTAAGACATTTTAAAGGTCCGCAAACAGTTATTGAAAAATAATCAACACCCATAGAACATTTCTCAACCAATCAAAATAAAGCATTTAACAGCCCCGTGGTATAACTTTAGTTATTGCACAACAAACTAAGATTAACAACTATATTGGGATAAACTGAAATTAAGAAATATTACGAATACTATATTGTTCATTGTTACGTTGTGTTAGCTGATTCATTTGATAATGTTAACTCTTTCCCTGCCATTGACGAGTTATCTCGTCAATCTGCAATACTGCTATTATCCACCAGGTGGCAACTTATAAAAACCGGAAGTATTGCCCTAGGGCAAACAGCTGTATGTCCGTGTATGTTTTAAAGATCGCTCTGCATCTGATCTCTATCAAAAGTCCTTCACAAAAATGGAATTATCTCAGCTTTTTGCTCAAAAGTTGGTGTTTTTGATGAAACTTACACATATTTGAGAGGTGACAAAAACAGAAAACATGAAGGTAGGATGAAACTGATTTTTTGTTTGAAAGCAGAGGGTCTGTTCTTTTATTTCATATATTGTATGTTTATATATTTAAAAGGGAGCATTTTCTGGAAGGCATTAAACTTTTGTGAAAATCATGAAAAATGCTGGCGGTGAAAGAGTTAAGGGGGCGTGTACACGAAAGTGTTTAAACGCGGCTAAAAACACCAGACGGACGCCAACTGTGGGCGCTTGCCTGCATTTTTTCAGCTGAGCGTTTTGGTTTCTTCTGCTTTGTTTATCAGTCGTTGAACTATGCGCTGGTTGGTTATTGTGATATTTGTCCCACCCCTCCTCCACTGTGATTGGACGGCTGAGTAGGAAGTGACATTGACAAGCTGAGCTTTTCACCCAAAGTTGCAAAAAGCGTGGCGATTCAATTGGAAACAATTGAAAACATACGACAGCTGCCAGCATAAACGCTTTGGTGTGCATGCCCCCTAAGAAATACAACCTTACTGTAATGTCTTGCAAAATATTGTATATAAACTTTTGGTCAGTTTGAATCAGTTCTACATAAAGTTACCATATAAAATGAACTTATAAAGTAAACCTTTAATCTACTGTAGCTGAATTCAGGTCCAGCTCGGCCTGTGTCGCTGGTTGTAACAGTTGTCTTATTGTTTCTCTTTTCTTTGTATCTGTGATAAGGTCTTTCTATCTCACTACCCTTCTCTGTATCTCTCTGACCATCACACGCCCTTATTTATCTTCACATTCCATCCCCCTTATCTCTTTATTTCCTTGATCCAGTTCTGTCTGTCCTCTGATTTGAATACCCTCATCCCCACCAGGCTATTAACATATCGCTGTGTATCTCACAGGCACCAGGGTTCGGTTTCGGGATTGCAATCTCAGGTGGAAGGGATAACCCTCACTTTCAGAGCGGTGAGACATCTATTGTCATATCTGATGTACTGAAGGGAGGACCAGCTGAGGGCTTACTGCAGTAAGTTTCATCTTTACCAGGGTTAAGGCTGATTTATACTTCTACGTCTGATCCACACCACAACCTGTACGTCATAGGCTATGCGTCAGTTTTTATTTATACGTCGATGTGTAGGTAGTGTCGCCAGGCTTTTATTTTACACTATCAAGGCAAAAGCCAAATAAAAAGGAGCTTGTTGTGTGACTTTTGATGCAGCTTGAGTTGTTAAATATCGCTCCTCAACTTGGTCTATTTTTATTTATAGCGACGCAAGTGTAAATGAGGAAATGGGATGCAGATTTGTTTTTACCTAAGGGAGGGGTTCTAGCAAACCAATCACAACGATTGATTGCTGTAGAATTTACATATATTGTTACATTTTTGAAAAGATGCAAGTAAGGCTACAAAGTGCTACACACCACGGCGTATGACGCAGAAGTATAAATCAGCCCTAATGTGACTTTCAAACCCGAATTAAAAATCCTTTTTCCATTTCAATTACTTGAATTTGAGGATGTACAAAAAAAATTAATTAACCTGTTGTTTTATTTAGGGCTGTGAAAAGATGAATCGCGATTAATCGCATCCAAAATAAAAGTTTCTGTTTACATAACATGTGGGTACTGTGTGTAAATATTATGTATATATAAATACACACACACACATTAATGTTTATAGTTAAGAATTTTTGCATTTATATACTGTATGTACATTTATATTATTTATATTATATAGAAATATAAATATTTTATATAGAAATATAACCATTTTTTCTTAAATATACACATGATTGTGTGTGTATTTACATATTCATAATATTTACACACAGTACACACACACATGTTATGTAAACACAAACTTTTATTTTGGATGTGATTAATCGTGATTAATCTTTTGACAGCCTTAGTTTTATTATGATTTGACATGCTGGAGTATTTACAGAATATGTGACATAAAATGCAATATTTAAAATGTCATCTATTGATACTAGTATTTCATCATTATGTTTAATTTAACTAATTTACTTTCCTTTTTAACATTTTATTTATTCAATATATTGTATAATCAATTGATTTTTATAATGTTTTGTATTGTAGTTTAACAGTGTGGGTGATATTTTGTGGTGCTGTATGGCAAAATAACAGTCTGTATTGTCTGTTTAAATAATATTTACAGTTTTGTTGGTTACAGAAATATGTCTGTTGAATAAATTACATTCTGTATATGATAAAATTAGCCGAAACTAATGATGTAATCGTACTTAAGTCCGACCCTACGCTTTACTGTTATGTAGCGTCTCAATCCTGTAACACATGAGCGAACAGTACTGCTGATCATGCTTTACTCAGTGTTGCGTTGAGATCAGCTGGATTGGCACTTTTGCTTACTGGTTTATGTTCCTTGCAGAGAGAATGACAGAGTGGTGACGGTTAATGCCGTCTCTATGGATAACGTGGATCACGCGTATGCTGTGCAGCAGCTTCGCAAGAGTGGGAAGAATGCAAAAATAGTACGTGTCCCTTTATTTTATTCATTTCCCTTTTTCCTCCGATTAGCATACAGAGGATTCATTCATAATGCAGTAAGCCTTGACGTAAAAATGATGGTGTGTAAAATTTGCATATAACTGTATAATAAATCGCAAGGTCAGTAACGTGCCTTAAAGTAACGGAGCTAAAACTTTTAAAAGGACAAAAAGTTTTGAATAATATCCATTGAGAAGACACAGATTGCTGTTAAAATAGTGCAAACATTTTATGTATAGTTTGTGTACCAACATCTAATAAACATTAGCAAGATGTTGTACTGATATCTGACAGGGGATATTTTTACCAGATGAAATTGGTAAAACATCAAACAAACTGTATTACTTGTATGACTAGTTCGGTTCAACCAAATTATAAAAATTAGGGCTGTCAAAAGATTAATTGTGATTAATCACATACAAAATAAAATAATATGTATATAATATGTGTGTGTATTGTGTGTGTATATATTATGTATATATAAATACACACATACATGTATGAATATATGAAAAATTGTATTTAAGTCTATTTTTTATTTATAATATAAAATGTCAAAATATATATACATATACATGTAAATTTTTCTTAAATACAAATATTAATTAGTGTGTATTTATATTTATATATATTTTATAAATGTTATATATTTTTTAAATATATCAAATATATATAACATATATACACAGTGTAACTATATATATATATATATATATATATATATATATATAGTTACACTGTGTATATATGTTATATATATTTGATATATATATATATTTGATTATATTATATATATATAATATAATAGTTACACAAATTATGCAAAAAAAAATATTTTGTATGTGATTAATCGAGATTAACCTTTAGACAGCCCTAATAAGAATGTAAACATTTAGAAACAAACTTTCAAAATTGCATAAAAATAATTTGTATCTGAAGTTTTGGTCATTGTCTGAAAAATTAAGCATTCCTGAATGAATTGAGCAATTTTAGACAATTGTTCAACATTTAAAATTTCAACCTTGCTTTTGAATCAGAAAAACAAACAAACACAAAGAATAACGGAGAAGAAAAACAAACAAAAAGACTAATTTTCAAAAAGTTTGATTTGCTGGAGTATACATTTTCATGCATTTATCTGTGCCAAAATTTGGTGATATTGTGAATGGCTCTGTTTCTTTCATCAGACCATCAGGAGAAAAAGAAAGGTTCAAGCCTCCATGGGCCGCCCGGGCGAGCGCGAGACCATGTCAGAGCACGATGAGGATGACGACAGCTACGAAGATGAGATTTATGAGTCCCGAAGTGCACGTAGTGGGCCCAGTGCCTACAGCGGAGGCGGGGCCACGGGCCGAAGAAACGGCAGGGGCGACCGGGTGGGCGGGAGGAAGGACCGAGACAGAGAGCGCAGCGGCTCCAGAGAGAGGAGTCTGTCCCCACGCTCGGACCGCCACTCTGTGTCCTCCAACCTCCCTCCACGCCCAGCCAAGGTCACCCTCGTCAAGTCTCGCAAAAATGAAGGTGAAGATGACCGTGTTGACCCTTCAAACCAATGTTGTCCAATCATATCAAGTTGTTTTGAATTAACATTCAATGTTGTGATTTTTGAATGTTTGTTTGACCAATATCAGGTGGGGGGAAGATTTCGGGGTAAATATTTTACTGCATATTAGCATTTGATGCCGTCTGTTGCCCAGAAGCTACAAACTAAGTTTTAAAAGTTTCGAAATTTTTAATTATTTTGTAATTGTGTGACTTCAGTTTTATAAAACAAAATGTCACTTTTATTATGTTATTTAATTCCGCTCGCGCATTAAAAATACTTTTTGGGGGCACTGTTTATGCAAACGTGCCATATGCTGTATGTTGCTGTGGCTTACTCTGTATGCAGAATGTGGGCTTTAAATTTCAAAGCATCATTCAGGGCTAACTTATATTAACATGGAGTGTTGCTGCTTTTTACACTGTAAGCAGAATATGGGCTTCGCCTGGCCAGCCACATCTTCGTAAAGGACATTTCTCCTGAGAGCCTGGCAGCCCGAGATGGAAACATACAGGAGGGAGATGTGGTGCTCAAGGTAAGATAAAGAAATAGCGGAGAAAGATTGGAGGGAGAACCGATTCTATATAAGAGAAATAGTTGACAATTCAGTTATTTTATATTTTGGTGAATGTTCCTTTAGGAGGTGATGAATGTGAAATATTGTGTTGGAATCTAATAAACCAAATGTCTGTGCGGATGGACTGTTGTTTCAGATTAATGGCACAGTGACGGAGAACCTGTCCCTGATCGATGCCAAGAAACTGATCGAGAGATCGAAGGGCAAGCTAAAGATGGTTGTGCAGAGAGACGAAAGGGCGACTCTGCTCCATATCCCAGATCTAGATGACAGTATCCCTTCAGCTAACGCTTCTGATCGAGATGGTGAGAGAGTCTCTGTACAGCACAAAAAAAAAGTAAATCTGGTATAGTCACGAAGAGATGTGAATTTATTGTTCTGTTTGTTAGATATTTCAGATATCCACTCCGTGGGGTCTGATCATTCCAACCGATCCCACGACAGGAAAAGGAGCAGTCGTTCCCGTTCTCCGGACCGCCGTTCTGAGCCATCGGACCACTCGAGACATTCACCGCCGCAGATCAGCAACGGCAGGTCTGTGTGCTTTCTGTTTGTCTACCTTTTATCGACCAGTCACAATTCTTTCAAAAATGATAGCACTTTTAAAGATGTGTCAGGAATTGTTACTGATTTTGAATTCAGAAACTAAATTACATGGAGTTATGATGTGCCTAAAGATTTCCACGTCTATTTCCTACTTTTTCCCATATCTCCTTTAGCTTCCTTTGCAGCTTCGTTTTTTTATATTTTTCACTTAAAGGGATAGTTCAACCAAAAATGAAAATAATGTAATTAATAACTCACCCTCATGTCGTTCACAACTCGTAAGACCTCCGTTCATCTTCGTAACACAGTTTAAGATGTTTTATATTTAGTCCGAGAGCTTGTTGACTTCATTGCTTCATTGAAAATCTATGTACGGTATACTGTCCATGTCCAGAAATGTAATAAAAACATCATCAAAGTAGTCCATCAGTGGGTCAGTTAGAATGTATCGAAGCATCGAAAATACGTTTTGGTCCAAAAATAACAAAAATTACGACTTTATTGAGCATTGTCGTCTTTTCCGTGTTTGTTGTGAATCGCATGTGCGTTACTAAAGTCCACGTGACTGCAGTGACGCAGCTGACGTGTTATCTGGTGCGCCCCAGCTTTTTTTTTTTTTTTTTTTTGAGTTTTTTGTGCACCCGGGCTTCGTTTACAGTCTGAGGGAGACGCACACTGTAAGTTTGAAAAAAACTTCACAAACATGTCTGAGGATAACACGTCATCCGCGTCACTGCAATCACGTGACTTTAGTCTCGCGCATGTGCTTCACAACAGACACGGAAGAGAAGACAATGCTGAATAAAGTTTTGATTTTTGTTATTTTTGGACCAAAACGTATTTTCGATGCTTCAACACATTCTAACTGACCCACTGATGTCAGATGGACTACTTTGATGATGTTTTATTACCTTTCTCTGGACATGGACCCTGGACACTATACCATACACAGATTTATAATGAAGGGTCAACAAGCTCTCAGACTAAATCTAAAACATCTTAAACTGTGTTTCCAAAGATGAACGGAGGTCTTACCAGTTTGAAACCACATGAGGGTCATTATTGACATTATTTTCATTTTTGGGTGAACTATCCCTTTAAACAATTTTGGGTGTTTTTTTCGTAGAGGTGAAGTTAGATTTAGCCAGTCATTTTTTAAGTTGTAGTGTCCGCTCTGCTTAACACTGATATGAGCACAGTCATCTTTCAGACCAGAGTACAGAGTTTGACAAAATGCTTTTGTAAGTGGGAATTGGTCTAGATAGATTAAGCCAGTGGTTTTCAAACTGGGGGCCGGGGCCCCCAGGGGGGCCGTGAGATGGTGCCAGGGGGGCCCCAGTTTTATGAAATTTTATGAAATACATTAATTTATCATGAATTCTGTGTAATTAAACCTAAAAAAAATAAGGCTACTAACCAAAAGCACTACTTTTTCGTATAATTTAATGTTTTTTTATTAAAATGTTGAGTTTTAGAACAGTTTTTTGTCACAAATTTTCTTTGGGGGGGCCGCAAAGGAATGCACCCTACACAAGGGGGGCCACACGCTGAAAAAGTTTGGGAACCACTGGATTAAGCAATATATGTCAGCGGTAGGGTTGAGAGGAGTAATTTTGTCTTTTAAAAATGTCCAGAAGGTGAAGTGTGTAATTTTCTTACTACATTAAAATAATTTCTCATATTCTGGTTTAATGTACATTTATGGTTTGATTTTATAACTTTGCACATGAGTGATGCTTCAGAGTATAATGTTGCATATTAATCTTTTGGGAGAAGTAGATCAGGTCTGTGAGAAGTCAAAATGTATTTCAATTTAAATGCAGAGAAAGATAGGAATATTATTGAACAAATCACTAAACCTCATGGAAGAATACTAAAGAAAATAATTAAAAGATTCCAATATATCACAGAGTACTACTCTTAAAAAAATACCACAATATTATAATCTCATGACCCAAATTTTTATCACGTCTGTGCTGCTGATTACTAGCTGTGCTGAAATTACACACTTCACCATTACAGTGCGGGTACACAAGTTTACATTGACTTCTGATTCTTGTTTTGAATCAGGGCCACAGGGCCGACGACTCAGAGAATTCGGCCAGCGTAAGTGTTTGGGTCCCATTAACAGTGCGTCCAAAGCTAACTGAACTAACGCTTACGTGAGCTTTGCACTAAAGCATGTGACGTGACTGCGTGTAAATCGACGTGTGCATAGTGTGACCGTGAGCAGCGTGCTGAAATGTGGTTTTCTTGTTGACTTTGTGATTTTTATGTGATTTTTACATGTTCATGATATAAATTTATTATCCTGACATCACTCAAAAAATATGCTGGTTTGTGCTGCTTAATCCCAGCATGCACCTGGATCATATACTGCATATGTCTCCATTCATCCTCATAATTACCAAGCTCTATCTGTGTGGTCTCAGCTGTGTGTTACCCCTTTACCAGCAAATTAGAGCCAGTTTGCACCAAAACTTGGGCTGGGTGTCTAAGGCCTTCTTCGGGGTTCCCACTGGTCCTTGAAATCCTTGAAAGTTTTTGAATCTGGGGGAAAAAATTCAAGGCCCTGGGAAGTTTTTGAAAATATACATGCATAGATATACAGGTCATTAAAAGTGCTTGAATCTATTTTATGCAAGAAGTTTTCTGGAAAAAAATCCATATTTTCCTGTGTAGTGTAGGATAATATCATAAAAATTCTAGACTTTTTAAGCACACGTGCTAAACTGTTCGCTTTAAATGCTTATATCTTCTGTATGCGAATGTTAATTTCATACCAAAATGCTTTTTTGCATAGTTGTGTTTGACACATGAAAACGTCTCCGGTTATGTATGTAACTGTTGTTCCCTGAGAAGGGAACGAGACGCTGCGTCTCCCTTGCCATACTTCCTGTGTCCCTTTAACGCCGTCTTTGGCAATATTTCAGATAGCGATATATTTCCTGGCTCTCGCGTCACCCTGTCTTTGACGTTAAGCCTCACCATTGGTTGAATTTGATATACACATTCAGATGCACTTACTATTGGAGGCGTCCCCAAACTGTCACCGCAGTGACGCAGCGCGAGTTCCCTCAAACGGGAACTGTAACAATGTATCTTAAAAGGTAACACGATGTAACCTTGCTCTCACTTGAAATGTTTCCCCACATTTAGTCCTTGAATTTGAGCGTATTAGACCTGGAAAGTCCTTGAAAGGTCCTTGAATTTGAAGTTAACTAAGGTGTGGGAACCCTGCTTCTTACAGGATCAACTTTTTCACCTACTTCTAGTCTAGTTAGGTTGGCAAATGATAAAAGGAACAATTATGTTTAATTGCATCATCAATCTAACCAAACCATTGTTTTAAACATCTTTTGTGGCCCTTACTTTATCATACTTTGAAGTGGGCAGGGTTGAAATGAAGATTGAACCACTTTTATCGAATTTTCAGTGCATGTTTATAGACGAAGTAGTAGTACAACTCATGGAAGGCATTGTCCTGTTGTGATGCTTTCATTTGTGATCCAATGACATTTACCATGGTTGAGAAAAGAGTGTGTGTTATCTGATGCCCTGCCAAGCACCGCCTTTTTCTGTGAAAACTGCTCATATGCCCTCCAGAAATTGCCATTTGGACATTTGCCATTGGCTCCATATTCCCAATTTCCCTCATGTACCGCCAACATCCTAAACCAAGACCAGATCACAACCTAGCATTGACAAGTAATAGTTTATCCCTTTTAGTGTATTTTATGGATCAAAAAACCCAACAGCTTTTGAGGTGTAATGCATTATACCACACATTTATTCTCAATGTCATCCGACGAACCTTTATTATTAAGCCCCACTGGAAAGATTATTCGTCATTGTCATTAATAAAACAGGACCACATGCGGTGTCTCGGCCGTGGGGTGATAAAGGCGAGTGATTTGCAGTCCGTGGACATTGCCTGCTGTTGTTAAGTGTGGATATAAAGGTCATAGACCGAACCCAGTGCCGATTTTGTAGTGCCTTCACGGAGGATGTGTCGACTGGTGCAGCTGATGACTCTCACGGTTTTTGTCTCCTCAATTTCTCCAGATCAGATGGGCAGCGCTAAATATAATCCGCAAACACAGCTGTGACCTTCAAGAATACCTACCTGCCCTGTTCACACACTCTCTTATATGCCATTTGTCTTTCAGTGTAAACACTTTTATGGGTTGTGTGCATAGACTTGATCGTGTGTGTATAAGGCTGCGTTGTTTTTGAGCACAGAGCATGCATTAATCATCAGAGAGCTGTAAGCGAACAGCACAAAGCTCATCCTTTCATTTCACACCGTACTGTACTTTTACAGTGTGCAGGTGTATTATTGATGTGTGTTTGCTTTAGGACAAAGAAATAACGGAGTACGGTGGATTAAAGTCAAGGGGCGTTCACACTGAAGGCTTTGTAATACCGACTGCTTTGTTTGGCAGGCGGATCACGTTTGATGCAATCCGATTGGTAGTTGGGATATTGCATCTCTGAGCTTTTGCATAAAGTCTAAAGTTATTTGAAAATGAATATGATGGAAGTCCAGTTGCTGTATCGCAGCATAGCAGTCAGTGTGAACGCCTCTTTAAAAAGTAAATTTGGAAAGTCTGATTAATTTCATTTTAGTAATTCATTTCAGGTTCAACATAATAAACAACATTATTTGAATATGTGTGTATGTTTTTGTTTTAAAATAAATATTTTGATAGATACTACTATGTTAAATTATTATTGATTTAATATAAATTATGTTTTAGTTAGCAGTGTTCGAATTATGTCAGAAATTATGGGGGTCCCCTAGCTAAGCCACCCCCCTTTCAAATAAGTGTGAAATAATAGTTTGAGAAGAATAATTTAAAAGTTCCTAACCCAATCCTAAAGCCGGAAGTATACTAGGGACATCCGCGTATGCGCGTCTTCCACTTGACGTAATTTTAGTCATAAACCGGGTCCGCACCTGTCCGTGAACACTGTTCGCATGCTGCCCAAAATTTGAGAAAGTGCGGAAACTCTGCATACGACAGCGCATGCGCGTGAAAATGTTAAGGACAGGACACTCCACTTCAAACAATTACACAAAGGCCATAGACGGCGTTTGCACACACCATCGTCTTTTCTTCTTTTATTTTCACTTCTTCCAAGAACAGAAAACTGTGGAGCATTTTTGTCACCATAATATTTGATTCCTGATTCCTAAACTTTGTTTGCGATGGTGGATTCACTATTTTTCTTAAACTTTCCTATTTTTTTAATGTACTGTAAATGTCGCGAATCAGTGCTGCCCTGACGCCCTGGTAGAGTAATAATTTAAATAAGAACTCATTTGGATTGCGATACGTGTCGAACGCGGCCATGCACGCGAAGCTGCGATAAATATACTTGAAAAGCTGCGCAGATACGTGCGTGCGCGCGAGCGGAACGCGAATGCGGAAAAAAGTATACCCGGCCTTTTAATCTAACAATCTGTCAATTCCTCCAGAAAACAGCGTGAGATGCACTTGAGAGTTTACCATATTTTTTGGACTATAAGTCGCTCCGGAGTATAAGTCGCATCAGTCAAAAATGCGTTTTGAATAGGAAAAACCTATATAAGTCGCACTGGACCATACGTCGCGTTTATTTAGAAAATGATTTCACAAATCCAAGCCGAAGAACAGACATTTAATCTGGAAAGGCACGTTATTCAACCTACAATAGCACACAGAACAACAGGCTGAATAGGTGTCCGTACATGTTAAAGTAACATTAACAGTTATTTACATGATAAACGATGGCATACAGAACATACCTGAGAGGCTGAATAGGCTAAATTAACACGACAATGTAAATCAAGTTCAAAAAGGTCCTAAAGTCATCTCGCATCACTGAATCCATTGAATTATATATAAATACAGGAGCAGCATAGAGCAGACTTTCGCAGCTGTAGATGGTAATGATTTCTCTTGGTTAATATGAAATAATTTTGACGTATAAGTCGCACCTGACTTTAAGTTCCAAACTATGAAAAAATGTGTGACTTAAAGTTCGGAAAATGTGGTACATTTATTTCAGACAGAAATCTTTTGGATTAGTTTATTGCAAAATTGTGACAAATAATGGACAGTATCGTTTTGTGGCAACTCGAGAATATTAACTTCATGTAATATTTTAATTTAAATAAAAACCAGGGGACACCATAATTTATATGTTTGTGCATCATAGGGGGGCCCTCATGGCTTATAGGAGGTCCAGGACCACCCTAGCCCCCCTCAATTCGAACACTGGTAGTTAGTACAATTTGCAAGTCAGTCAGCCATGTTTGATGTCATTTCCTGTCTAGGATTCTTACATCTTTGCTTTGTGTTGCCCTTGTGTCCGCACACACAGCCACAGGAGTCGTGATGAGGAGAGGATCTCGAAAGCTGGGCCGCTCCCCCTACCTGCTAAGATGGTGGAGGAAATGCCGAAAGAGCAGAGCGCAAGCAGAGAAGAGAAACAGCTCCCCCCTCTGCCAGGTCAGAGGTCACTGCACATAAACATGCATGTGTGCATGCATACACATAGACCTGGTTTCACAAACAAGGCTTGGGTAAAGCCAGGACTAGACTTTAGTTAAATTAAGGCGTTGTTTAATAAACACACTTTAGAAAAAGACGTTACTGGTGTGTATCAATTCAAGACAATTCAATTTGCATATTTTAAGATCTGTTATTTTCAGTTGAGACAGCTAAAACATGTGTTTTAGTATAGGACTAGCCTTAAGTCTTGTCTGGTAAGCCCGGGGATAGAGTAACTAAAAATGTATTTAATTTTGTGTTCACTATCAGTTTGAGTTCGTCTTTGTGGCAAAGTTTGTGCTGTGGTAGTTTGCTTTTATAGATACTTATCAGTGTCAAAGCAGTATATTTACATTTGGCAGACTATCTAAAGTATCTTTCATCTCATTTATGGCATGCACATTTATGTTTTGAACCCATGACCTTGGAGTGGAGCCTTATGGGAGCCTTGTTTGATGAACAGCATGGGTTTGTCAGTTATGACGTGTCTTCCCACCTGCTTTCTCCTACTGATCGCTTATGACACCACAAACTGTGTTTTAAAGTGCTTGTGCTTTACGTAAATACTCTTTGTTGATGTTCGCAGAGCCCAAGCCTGTGTACGCCCAACCCGGTCAGCCTGACGTAGACCTGCCTGTTAGCCCGGCAGACGCACCTGTGCCCAGCGTCACCCACGACGACAGCATTTTGCGGTATTCCAGCTTTCTCCAATTCCACATTTTGGAGACCACACATGTAGGAGGATCCAAGTTTTGTGTAACAAGTGTTCATGGCCGTATGTGTTCATCCACAGGCCGAGCATGAAGCTGGTAAAGTTTAAGAAGGGCGAGAGCGTCGGGTTGAGGCTCGCTGGTGGAAATGATGTTGGGATATTTGTAGCTGGTGTATTGGAGGACAGTCCTGCTGCTAAAGAAGGCTTGGAAGAGGGAGACCAGATTCTCAGGGTAAGATGCATTTCGGAAACTTAACATGAAGCGGTAAGGTTAATAGTCAGATATATTAGCATTTTTTAAGTATACAGTAAAAACATCTGCTTGGTTTGTACTTGAATTATTGCATGTTACAATATTTTTAGCAGCTCAGTTGCAGGATTCCCACGGGTTCTTGAAATCCTTGAAAGTTTGTGAATCTAGGGGGGAAAATTCAAGAACCTGGGAAGTTTTTGAAAATATACATACATAGATATTATTCCCTGTGTAGTGTAGGATAATATCATTAAAATTGTAGACTTTTTAAGCACATGTGATAAACTGTTCGCTTTAACCCTGGATTAAATTAACCCTGGTTAAATACTTATATCTTCTGTATGAGAATGTTGATTCATACCAAAATGCTTTTTTGCATAGTTGTGTTTGACACATGAAAACGTCTCTGGTTACGTATGTAACTGTTGTTCCCTGAGAAGGGAACGAGACGCTGCGTCTCCCTTGCCATTCTTCCTGCATCCCTGTAATGCCGTCTTTGACAATATTTCAGATAGCGATATACTTCCTGGCTCACACGTCACCCTGTCTTTGTTGTTAAGCCTCACCATTGGTTGAATTTGATATACACATTCAGATGCACTTACCACTGGAGGCGTCCCCAAAATGTTACCGCAGTGACGCAGCGCAAGTTCCCTCAAAAGAGAACTGTAACAATGTATCTTAAAAGGTAACACGATGTAACCTTGCTCTCACTTGAAATGAGTCCCCACATTTAGTCCTTGAATTTGAGGGTATTGGACCTGGAAAGTCCTTGAAAGGTCCTTGAATTTTAAGTTAACTAAGGTGTGGGAACTTGTGGCGAATAACTCAATAAGGACCCCTAAAGAATTGCGGGTGGAGAATGCTTTGGCTTCCCGACTTTTATAACCCTTTGTTTACAGGCTCTTTAAATGGCAGTCCTTGTTTTATGGTGGTTTCCGCTTCCAGAATATTCCTCTCCTGCTGTATAAATGCCATTAAACCTCAGCGTGTGTAAAGATGCTTGCCCTTTCTCACGATGGTTTCCGTGGTGACGTCGTTTCCATCTCTCCAATGCCAAACGCTGCCTCTTTCTCTTCCTTTTTGTGTGTTTGCCCATTCTTTATTCGGAACAATGTTTGTCACCATGCCACGCCACCCACAACTCGAACAGACATGATCACACTGTTTCTGGCTTTTGGGAATATCCCAAAGCATTTAGGAGAAGCGTTCTTTCCATTCATTCATTAAACTGCCTCTGGAAAAGCATTATGTTTTTGTTTTAAATGAATAATAACCTTCTCCCTCAGGTAAACAATGTGGACTTTGCGAACATCATCCGTGAAGAGGCAGTGCTGTTTCTGCTGGACCTGCCCAAAGGAGAGGAGGTCACCATCCTGGCCCAGAAAAAGAAAGATGGTAAGGATGGGTAATTGTGATTGCATGGAACAACATACATGACAGGTTTCCTGCGGGTCCTTGAAATCCTTGAAAGTTGTTGAATCTTGGGGAAAAATTCAAGGCCCTTGGAAGTTTTTCAAAATATACATAAATAGATACAGGTCATTGAAAGTGCTTGAATCTATTTTATGCAAGAAGTTTTCTGGAAAAAAATTCATATTATTCCATGTGTAGTGTAGGATAATATCATACAAATTCTAGATGTTTTAAGCACACGTGCTAAACTGTTCACTTTAAATGCTTATATCTTCTGTGTGCGAATGTTGATTCATACCAAAATGCTTTTTTGCAAAGTTGTGTTTGACACATCAAACGTCTCGGTCACGTATGTAACTGTTGTTCCCTGAGAAGGGAACGAGACGCTGCGTCTCCCTTGCCATAATTTCTGCGTCCCTGTAATGCCATCTTTGGCAGTATTTCAGATAGCGATATACTTCCTGGCTCCCGCGTCACCCTGTCTTTGTCGTTAAGCCTCACCATTAGTTGAATTTGATATACACATTCAGACGCACTTATCCCTGGAGGCGTCCCCAAAGTGTCACCACAGTGACAGCGCGCGAGTTCCCTCAAAAGGGAACTGTAACAATGTATCTTGAAAGGTAACACGATGTAACCTTGCTCTCACTTGAAATGTGTCCCCACATTTAGTCCTTGAATTTGAGATTTGAATCAGATTTTAGATACATTTTTTGTATTTGAGTAGGGTTTGAGCCTTTGACCTCCATCCGTATCAGCTTATATGTTTGCTTACTATCAGAATGCATTAACTGTATTTGCTGAGGTAACCAAAATAATTGCGAAAAATAATAACCAATATTATTACGTCCAATTAAATAATTTGCCATTACTAATTTCTCCATCTTGCTAAAATTGCATTTGGTTTAGAAAAAAATCATGGAATTGCTGTGAATAATTACACATCATCTGCTACGATAGTACAATTTCAATACGATTTTGTACACGAGAATGTTAGATGATCCAGTCTCTTTGAATCCCAGTGTACCGGCGAATCGTCGAGTCCGATGTGGGAGACTCATTCTACATCAGGACCCATTTTGAGTACGAGAAGGAGTCACCCTACGGCCTGAGCTTTAATAAGGGGGAGGTCTTCAGAGTGGTCGATACCCTTTACAATGGCAAGCTTGGCTCCTGGCTGGCTATCCGCATCGGCAAGAACCACCAGGAGGTGGAGAGGGGCATCATCCCTAACAAGAACAGGTACTGAGTTTAATTGACGTTAATTTGTATGATGCAGATGTATAAGTTTGATGCAGTATAACGTTTTGGTTTGTACATTTTTGCTCCCCGTAGAGCTGAGCAGCTGTCGAGCGTACAGTACACTTTACCAAAAACCCCAGGTGGGGATCGTGCCGATTTCTGGCGGTTCCGTGGTCTGCGAAGCTCCAAGAGGAACCTGAGGAAAAGCAGAGAGGATCTTTCTGCTCAGCCTGTCCAAACCAAGTTCCCTGCTTATGAGAGAGTTGTGCTCAGAGAAGGTACGTTTACAAAGCCATACGCAGAATATTCAGTTTCTAGATAAGGTTGCTTGTTGTCATGGATACATCTGATTTGATCATCTATTTTTGAGGTCTCACTATATTTGTTTAGGTTTTCCGTGCCCCTTTAAAAAACGATTTGCAAAACTTATTAAAGCTGCAGATATATAAAAATATATTACTTATTGAGCAAAGACCAGAATCACAACGGTAAGCCTATATTTGATATTATTTGAGCTGTCGCGTATGATTTTCAGGTCAGTTTGACTTAAAATATATTCAGTTCCAACACAATATAGTGACATAGAGGCAAAGCTACAGATTGGAGCTTTAAATGGATCACCAAACAATAAAAACCCAAGAAATACTTTCTTTGTTCTGCTGAATACAAAGCAAGGTAATTTGAAGAATGTTTGTAACCAATCATATCTGGGGCACCATTGACTTCCATAGTCGGAAAAAAATAATACTATGTAAGTAAATGGTGCCCCAGATCTGTTTGGTTATAAAAAAATCTTTATTTGTGTACAGCAGAACAAAAATGTACCGGTATACATGTTTGGAACTTGAGGGTAAGAAAATTATGACAGAAGTATAAATTTTTCTATCCCTTTAAATAGTTAAATTGAAGAAACTTTTAACCCTTGTTTGCCAGATTATTGACCGATGAACTAAAAATCCCTTATGCTGCGTTTACACCAACCGCGTTTTAGGCGTCAAAACTGCGTCTACCTAGTTTGCCGCTTGAACAGTTTAAATGCATTTATCGAGAGAGTTACCGGTTTGTATTTGTTAACCTTACTATAGGGGGAAAATAAACGGCGTGGGTCAATAAACGTCACGTGAAATGTGAAAAAGTGAAATTACAACATAACAGGTTGCCCAATGTCATCACTGACACTCTTCCTTCTATAGAAATAAGAACCTGTGTCGTATAGCTCCGGGTGACTGCTTACAGACAATATCAAGCGTTCCTTCAGGTTGAATGAGTGACTCCGGGCGGGGCTGCCGCCACAGCAGCAAGCAGGCTCCTGATTGGTTAACGCGTTGCGAAATTCCGCCAAAGTTCAAATTTTTCAACTTGGGTGTCAGCCGGTGTCGTGAGCAATCCAGTCCCCCCGAGCAATTCTGCCCCCCTAGGACCCCAATTGGTACCTAGCAGTAATGCCTGGTCAAAAACTTGTCATCGCGATATCTTGATGCTAATGGCTAATCGAAGCTGCGTTAGTGGTGTAGCAAGCTAGGTACTTTTTACAAAATAGAAGCATACAAAATATTTTTAAAATAAAAGCTTACAAAAATAATATAATTAATGAACTAATATTCATGTTGCAAACACGTGAGCAGCACGTAATGACACACGTAATCGCCTAAAAACCCAATTAATTGCCTTACACAACAAAAACACATTTCAATTTTATGTTATTGATTACTAAGTTATCTGAATGTGAAACATATTTTTTTAAACCTCAGGATTAAAAAAAATGACATTACGTTATTACGGTGAGTGCAACTGGTGTTTGTGTTAAGCTATTTTACCCGATAGCTGTATGCTAAGCTGGTACGTCACGTTAAGCTAATTAAAAAAAATCTAAGAACGAGATTTGGTAGATCTCACCACCTAGAGCATCAGTTATATACTACTATATTAAACGGATAATTTAAAATAGACCAATTGTAATTTTAACAACATTCTAACGATATAAATCATCACGAAATTTTGAAGGAATTGTAATAAGGCGCTACAAAGGCTACCCATGAGGAGTTTTTTCAGCCAATGGAATTACGCGGGGTCCTAGGGGGGCAGAATTGCTCGGGGGGACTGGATTGCTCATGACACCGGCAATTCGCGTCAAACGCAAAATGCACAAAAAGCACCATTCGCGCGTATCGCGCCAGGCGCTCAATTAGCGCGAACTAGACACCGGATGAGGCGTCTAGTTCACGCCTTCCGTGCCGCGCCAAACGCCTCATCCGCAAGACCTCCAGACTCGCATCAACGCTTCTTCACATTGACTTAACATTGATATCACTCGTGCTTCATGCCTCTACCGCGGCTGGTGTAAACGCAGCATTATACGTTTCTTGCTCTTATATTAGTCGCGGAATTTAACTTTGTGTCATGCCAATTTTTAGTTTAATATTTTCAACTTGCGCAAAGACGCGTTTAAGGTGAATAGCTTGTGTTTTCGCATCATATGCATCGCCCTGTCTATTCACGTCTACTCGTGTCTTTGCATTAACTTTGTATGTAATCTACTTACATAAGTTGTTGAATTTTTGCATTTTGTGTGTGTACGCCCCCATTTAACCTGCAGACTTTTTTATAGTTGCAGACAAATGAAGTAAAATATAATGGAGACCTGAGGATTTTGGCTAGACCTAGTAACAACCCAGAATACCCTAGCAACATGATAAACTGTTGTTTCTTCTGTATTACAAGCTGGTTTCCTGAGGCCTGTTGTGATTTTCGGTCCCATTGCGGATGTTGCACGGGAGAAACTGTCCAGAGAAGAAGCCGACCTCTTTGAACTTGCAAGTAAGTTACGTGCAAATGCATTTCTTGCATTTCCTACATCCCCAAAAGTAGTCTGTTAAACAGCTGTGCTGGTTCTCTAAACCAAGTTTTCTTCTTCCCTAGAGAGTGAACCGAGAGATGCTGGCACGGACCAGCGCAGTTCCGGAATCATCCGTCTCCATACCATTAAACAGATCATTGACCGAGTGAGTATGGACTCCAGATAATTGAGTTAACGGTCATTTGAACCCATTACCCATCTGCTCAGCTCAAAAGTTGCAAACTTATTTTTGTTGCTTCACCAGGACAAACACGCAGTGCTGGACATCACCCCCAACGCGGTGGATCGGCTGAACTATGCTCAGTGGTACCCCATCGTGGTGTTCCTCAATCCGGACAGCAAGCAGGGTGTAAAGAACATGAGGACCAGGCTCTGTTCCGAATCCAGGAAAAGTGCCAGAAAGCTGTACGAGCGTGCTCTCAAACTAAGGAAAAACAATCATCACCTTTTCACCAGTAAGCAAACGCGAACGTGCATTAAATGCGAACACCTCTAATGCATTGTGCTCAAAGCGGACGGCAGGATTTATTGTTTAGCACCGATCCATGAGGATGCTTCCATAATTAATTGCCCTGTTACTTTCTCTTAGCTACCATTAATCTGAACAACATGAACGACGGCTGGTATGGTGCCTTGAAAGAGACCATACAACAGCAGCAGAACCAGTTAGTCTGGGTCTCAGAGGGCAAGGTAAGCCCCTCTTCTGTTTTACTTTTAAGATTCACATGAGACAGATTTACTCCTTGTAGTGATGGGTCTGAGCGCACCTCAGGTGATGGCTTCTGATCGATTTTATTGCCTAGAGGGTTTGATTTTATAACCTCAATGTGTTCATGTATATGGGTCAGGGTGCATTTGTGTCCAACTTTTTATAGGTGCATGCAAACTCCATAAGGCATTAAATAAACAGGCCATGAGGGTATATTTAGCTATTACTTGGCATTAAAAATAGAGATGCACTGATATTAGGTGTGTGACGGATCACATTATGGTTTTTGAGGCACAGATCGGATCAGCAAAAAAACCCCATATAAACAACAAATAAAGAAATGACAAACATTTATAAAAAAAAGAACAAAGTTGCACATTAAGTAAGGTCTAAATTAGCATTAGGTACAGTTATCGAATCAAATGAATAATAATACTTTAATTAAATATAAAATATAAATTAAATTAAATAGGATTAGTATTTTTTTAGAGCTACAGAAGTGATTTTCTCTTTGTCTTGGGTTGTTTTATTAACATTAATAACACAGACATAAGTAGGTTAATTCAGGTTACTGTCTCTTTAAGACCAAATAAGCACAGATTGGTTTCTGACTCTAATCTAATCTCTAATACCGTGGAGATAATTTTGTTTGTATGAACCGTGTCAAGAACAGAAAGATTTTTATGTTTGCTTGGTTTTTGAAACGCGTCTCTTCGTGTGTGCAATATTGAGTGCATTTACGCAGATTGAAGGGCGAATTTCAAACGGCGCAGCATAAAAACATTACATTGTTTTTCATTGCTCTATTCACCAAATGTATTTTAATCGATTACAGTATGAGACACAGTAGTGCAACTCTCTAAAGTTACACATCAAGAGATCTGATCTTTAAAGGGATGTTCACGTCTGATTGGATCTGGACTAGACACATGGTCTGTGCGTACAGAAAGCTGCTCACTTTAGCGCGTTTTTGCCGTTAAATTGTTTAAAATCACTTGAATGTTAACATTTGCAAGCCTTTGAAACATGTGCAAATCATAAACTTTCCCGGGGATCACATGCAAGCCGAACTGTGGGTTGTGATCCGTACGGATCACGGAGCAACTGCGATCGGTCACAGCACTAACCGATATATATCGGCCAATAATCTGTATCAGACGATAAAAGCTAATTTTCGCCAATAGTTTAAAAACAGAGGATAGTCATGGCCGATATATCCTGTCAATCAAAAGCAGGAAAATGCAATGAATTTAAGCTCTGTGTATAGACTGTTTCATCGGATGCACGTGCAGTGAAGCGATTATGCGTCTGGTCAAAACTTTACTTCTGGTTTCAGTTTTTTTTTTAATGGTGTGATTGGTTGCTAAACTGAACTCTTGAACAAATACCTCGTCGAAAATAACAAATGTATTGGTGTTCTAGGTAATCTACATGTTGTTTATTTTGCTTGTTATATAAATGAAGAGTTTCGTTGCAAAACGAGATAAATCCATTTTTTAACATTTTTGTCAAAACATGTTTATTATTATGTTATCATGTTATAATTTTGTTTAATGGTGCTACTTAGCTGTATTTTTTAAGTTATAAAGGTTTAAATCAAAACAAACCAACTGCAGTTGAATTGATATTAATTGAAATGCAACAAAACTCTTCAAATTAACTACTTTAAATTGACTTATGCTTAGCGAAGTTTAACGGAAGTTACGTGTTGACCACGAAAGCCGTTTGTTTATGTTGTTACTGCTGAAATCGTCTATAGAAAATGTAAAGACACATCAAGTTTTTAATGTTGAATATTAATTGTCATTTATATTCGAATTTAGTTAATGCAAGTTAATATAACCACCAAACTATCTGTATCGGCAGATATCAGTCTGAATAATCGGCTATCGTTATTGTTGTAAAAATTGAATATCAGTGCATCTCTAATTAAAAACAAATATCATTAATCCTGTTTCCATTGAGAATGATTTGCATTAGTTTCCACTCTTACCCCTTCATTTCATCTCCACTGCTGCGGGTCATCGAACCCCTCCTAACCATCCCTCCCGCCCCCCTGTCCGCCTGCAGGCAGATGGCGCTCCTGACGATGACCTTGACATCCACGACGACCGGCTCTCCTACCTCTCGGCGCCAGGCAGCGAGTACAGCATGTACAGCACCGACAGCCGCCACACCTCTGACTACGAAGACACGGACACAGAAGGCGGGGCCTACACCGACCAGGAGCTGGACGAGACCATGAACGACGAGGTGGGCCTGCCCAGCGAGCCGGCCATTACACGCTCTTCCGAGCCTGTCAGAGAGGACCCTCCGGTCATCCAGGACCCAGCCGGGTACCCGAGCTACCAGCATGCCGTAGCCCAACCGGAGCCAGTGAAACGAATCGACCCAGCTGGCTTTAAAATGGCAGCGCCCCAGCAGGTAAAAAACATTTAGGCCGTTTTTTTTTTTTTAATAGGACGATAAAGTTTCTTTGTAATATTTCCCAAGATAGATAGGTTTCTGTGAGAATTTTGAATTCTGTGTGCAAAGGGATTGGACAACTTGGTTTTGTAAAGCTAAATGTCTCATAGTGTAGTGATAACCAATTTTAAATGAGCTAGTTTGTGTGACCATCCTATTTTCTTTGTTCAGCTTTCATTAGTAACCAGATTATCTGGTCAAGGATGCTTTGCTGGTCATAGTTACTGTTACTAGCGTTTGTCTGTAACCTCTTTGCCCCGTACTCCACAGCAAACTCAGGCTGCTCTGGCCTCACCACCCCCTCCCTCATCACTGGCAGCAGCGTCCCCTACTGTCGAACCCGCTGCGCCACTAGCGGGTACGACCCCAGAGGAGCCACCTGTCTCCCCTCTGGCCGACTCCCTAAACAGCCCTGCCCCCGTTCCCGACCCCCAGCCCGAACCCGAGCTCGCTCGGCCCCCAACACACGACCCCCACCAGTCGCTTCCTCATGGCCCAGATCCTAAGGTACCAGCACCACCGGAAGCTGGACCCGCTCCCGGCCCGGTTCAGCCCAGCTCTCTTATTTCGAATTTGCCTGTCTACCACTTTTTTCTTTGACTCCTCCCACTCCACTGTCTGCATGAATGCTCCGCCCACCCCACGCGTGTGGTGTGTTTGTTCCTTTGACACGACAGAGTTAACTGTGTAACTGGTACACATGCACCACTACAGTGGGCCCGTAGGAGGCCGAGGGAAGCGTATGCCTACGCCGTAGAAGTGCAGTCTTCTCACCTCGTACTTCCTCTTCTTGCATGGCTCCTAATGTTTGACGTTTCTTTCAGCTTGTTCTGTGTGTAGTAGGGTTGGGCGATATGTCAAATAGTTATATGAGCATATACGTTCGATATTAAGATTAAAAGAATAGTTTATCCAAATTTGCCATCCCAGATGTATATGACTTCCTTTCTTTAGTTGAAGACATGACAGGATTTTAATATAAGATTATATGTATGTTATCCTCTTATATTGGAGCCAACATGGCAAAGCTCCGAGAAACACATAAATGGTTAATAGCATGTCGATAACGTTGATTCTCACTGGTACTATTAGTCATATATGCATGTTTCATTACGATACACGCAAGATCCAGTTTCATTCAATGTTATTGACATGCCGCCGTATTCAAATTAAAGAAAGGAAGTCACATACAAGGGTAAAAAATTATGTACTAATTCTTTTTTTTTGGGTAAACTATTCCTTAAAGTGACATTGTAAACATTGTGATAATCATTTTTGCGCATTACGTTTTTTAAAGAAATTGTAATAAGTAGTTTTGCGATCTTTCCTTGCCTCACAATCTTTATTAGTAGCAGTAGTGTTAGAGTTGAAATGAAAACAAGTTTCTTCCTATTTTGATTTGTTTTCTTTTTATTACCTCTCAAATTTGGGTAGGTTTCTTCAAAAATACAAAATTTTGAGCAAAAATCTGAGATAATTGCATTTTTTGTTAGAGATCAGGTTCAGTTTTTACAGTTTTGGATCAGTGGATGCTTTCGTGTTTTATAAGTTATGCAAGAACGCCACCTAGTGGATAAAAGTGGAAATATGGATTGCTGTAAAAACTTGTCATTGGCAGGGACGTGTTTTTTCTTAATTGACGAGATAATTCGTCAATGGCGTGGGGCAGAAGCTTGATGCTGTCGTGTGAGAACAAACAACAGCCGGCATTTTTCCTTCGCCAGAGTGCCTCTTGCGTAAATTATTCAATTTTGATGGCTTACGTTTCTTCTCCGCCACAGAAAACCACCACAGGTTTATCAATGCCATCAAAAGTATTATTTTGTTTTTGTTTGTTTGTTGATCACGAAGTAGAAAGTAGATGAGGAAAACTAGGATTCTGTGTGTATATAAAGTAGGGCTGCACGATTTGTGTAATTTTTCCCATTGCGGTTATTGATGCTAAAATTGCGATGTGCGATTGCGATTATACTAAATGGTATCATGAGTCAACTTGATGGGTTTTAAAGAAAATCCACACACAGTTTAGCTAAAATTTGTATTTGTAAAACTAGAAATGTTTTCGTATTGCCACGTGATGTAGCAACTGCTCAGTGTCAGTAATCCTAAATCCAAAATACCGCCATACAACAGACATAGAGTTTTTTTTTAGCTACCAGATCACTGTCAACCTCCTCTGCATCCATCTTCGCTCTGGTATAAGTGACGAAGCACACCACACACGTGCATGCCACACGTGCATTGCCGTTTTTGTTCATTTTTCTTTCTTTTTTTTAAACAGCAAGGAAAATCATCAAACTGTTATCAGAAAGTTTGTGTTAACAAGTCCACACATTTATTTATTTAATATAATTGCAACATTTTGCTGTCATATAATTGCACAGGCTGACATCGCGATTGCGATGCGATTAATTGTGCAGCACTAATTCAAAGCAATGCCATTGTTGTTTATGATGCGTGGAATGGTGCGCTGTGATTGGTTAAGCGGATTTATTGCATCCTGCAGAGAAATAGGACTGACATTTATCGCGTTTTGGGATAAAAGGGAGAAAAGATGAAAGAATAACACTGCGGATATCGGATTTTGCGTAAAATAACGAAATTTACTTATTTTACGAAAAAAAATTAAATGACGTTTATCGCGTTTTGGAACCAAACTCTTCATATATAAATATAGAAAAAGAATATATTACTGATATATAAAATATAGAGAGAATTTTTTTCTTTGTCGCCCAGCCCTAGTTTGTAGTGATAGCAATTGTAATGGTAGCGTTTGGCTTTGACCTGAATCACACTCATACAGGTGGGCACTAGATGCACTGTAAACATGTCAATTTATTGCAAACGGACTTCTCGCTGATTTGCAAGAATGGACTTTTGTAGTTGCATGTTTGATTAACCTGCAGACAGTATCTACAGCAATGTAAAAGGAAAACAACCGAACCCATTCTGCATAACGTCTTCAGTGTTTCTGAAGCTCTTATGTAGGAGCTTTTACACTGTTCAATTGTACTGTAGGACCTTTTACGGCTCGACTGTCTTCAGGCTATACTTGGAAGTTTGAGAAGGAGCCTTTCATGAAATGGGGATAAAATGTTTTCATAAACTATTGCTCAAAATGTGTCAATGTTGAAAGGCTTCTTATCAACTTGTAGAAATGTACAGTAGAGCTGTGTAGTAAACCAATAAGATGCTTGATTAATTACAAACTGTTTTTGTTCATCATTTTAGGTGTATTATTATAGTACTTGCAGGGCAGCACATTTGTTTTTTGTTTTTTTTCCTGCAAAAGATGCAGTTAAAAAAAATAAGCCGCTGATGTACGATTTAGTTTTTTGTACATCACACTTTAATTATATATCATGTTCGAACTTTTGTTTATTTGCGTTTAATAATTAAAAATGTCTACATCAGACATATATACACAAGACAAAACTAACCATTGCTGACACTACAGTAGCTCACCAATGCCACATTTATATTTATACGTTTTGTCATTGGTCATTTCTAGTGTGACATGGACCACATACAAAACAAAAACGCATGAATACTTAATCATTTATACAGTTTTTAACACCTTATTAACAGAGTTTTTCTGCTACCTTGCAAGCACTATTCTTCATAAAATAAAAGTCTTGAATCTCAGTGCTGTTTTCAGGCAATTTTTTATCTTAAATAAAGATTAGCCTGCTTTTATTTAGATTCCTTCTTTACCAAAATGTGTGATTTGGTAAGTTATCTTGCTCTAATGGTTTCATTTTATGCCTTGCAGATGTATAGAAAGGATCTGTACAGCATAGACGAGTCGGTCCGCGTGAACCACGGCGTGAAGCCTCCCCCTCCCTTGCAGCCACAACAACAGCAGCAGCAGCCTTTAGCCCCTCCCACCACGCTACCCTACAGCCACCAGCCTGTCTACCAGGACCAACAGCCATACCGCCAGTACGACCACCCGCCTTACGGCTACGACGGTGGCGGCTATGCACAACCAAAGCCTCACAATTACGACTCGCATCTGCACTACGACAACCGTGTGCCTCACTACAACGAACAGTGGTCACCTTACGACCAGCAGCAGACTCCACCCCAACCGCCGCCCGCACCCAGCTACCCTCAGGGCAACCAACCTCCTCCCTCCGTGGGGTACAAGATCCGCTCTCCGTACGAGGACGGCCCCACAAGGGATTACAGCCCACCTCAGTCTAACTACGAAGGGGCGCCCCCTATGGGTTACGATAACCGTCCGCGACACCCCAAACCCGCGTCGGTGCGCTACGAAGAGCCGCCACCTCCCCCTCCAGCAACCTCCTACGAGGCCCGCTCGCCTTTCCAACCTGAGCCGCACGGTTTTCCAGGAAACGCACACCGCTCCCCGGATCCTCCTAAGCAGTATTACGGCGATGCTGGAATGAGACCGCCGTACAACCCTATGGGTCCTCCAAACCGTGTGTATAAACCCCCCCAGCACGAACCTTTGATGAACTCAGAACCTCCTCTTCCACCTCCCAAACCCGAGGTCGTCTTGTCTCCAGGGGAACCTTCTCACACAGCGGCTTCAAAACCTTTGCCTCCTCCGCCCAGGGATGATGAGGATGATGATGATCCTGCAATGAAGCCTCAGTCTGTGCTCAACAGGGTCAGAATGTTCGAGAACAAACGTTCGGTGTCTGTAGACCGAGTCAAGGACACTGGAGATGTAGCAGGAATCAGGGTACGTGTTCTGTTTGTGCTTTATTCGATACTCATTGATAAGGTTATTTACTTTATCAGGTGTGTAATTATTGTTGTTAATGGCGTAATTATATTGTTGTATTGCTTGTTAAGGCAAACATAGGTCTCGTACACACTGCAAACTTTCAGGAGTGACAACCGCATTTAAATGCGGGAGTGAATCCCCTAAATGTCATGTCTGTACGGAACAAGACTCACTCCCGAAAATGTGATGATTGACACAGAGATAACCATAGCAACGTTCTGCCGTCTCTTGTGCTTATCACTTACAGCTTTGACCAAAATAATTTAACAGCGTTATGTTTTGTAATAAACCACCATCTTGGCGTTGTGTATTGTACGCTTTTGTGAGGCTGCTCCACAGTGCTCTGTCTTGCAGTGTTGCCAGGTCCTCATCTTTTTTGTACGTACATATTGTTTTGGGTCTTAACCATTTATGGCGATGAAGTTTTTGGTGTTATTTAAAGTGTGAAGATGCCAATCACAATATTTTGATCTTTGAGGTAAAGCATTTGAATTTATTTCAATTTATTATTGGATTTTTCTTGTTTGCGTTTTTTTTTTTTTTGCAGCAAACGCTTGTGGCTCTGTCATTTTCTGCACCGCGCATACAGAAGACTTTTTCCCCTTCTAGGAATTAATTTTTTTAGAAGATAGACCTGTAATGTCCATGATGCACGCTTAAACACTTTATTAACTACTAGTTGTTCAGTTTGGTTAGGTACACACTATGCAGAGTTTTTGTAAATGCGGTTGTCACTACCTGAATTTTGCGGGAGTTAATTTGTTTGTAAAATGCGGTTGTCAGTCCCGTAAATAACTGAACCGTGTGTGTACAGAACAGGATTAAGCATTAAAAGATAAAGTTACCACCGAATTAATATGCAGTGTGTACGGGACCATAATGTTTCCTATTGCTGATGATTGGGAGCATCCCATAGACTTTCATTTGAAGGAAGAGTCTCATATCTAAGGATAAGAATTTTAGAAACTTGGTATTAGCATTATCCTAGCAACATCGTAGCAACCTGTATCTGCACCGGATTCACACCGGAGCGGTTGACTTTTGGTGCGGATCCGGCCCGCAGTCGTCTGCCGTCTGGGTATAGCAATGCCAGCTTAAAACACACTGGCAGTGCCATGGCAAACTTCCTACTATTGTGGTGGCTACATGGGCAAACTTAAATCGTTTGTAAAAATCTCTTTTGTGATTAACATTTTGTTTAATGGATGTGCCTTTCTCTACAGCCCGCAGATCTTCCGAAACCTGTGAGCACCCCGGGTCCTGTGCCTAAAGCCAATTCACTCAGCAATCTAGAGCAGGACAAACCATCTTACAGGTATCATCTCACACACAGTACCTTCAACCAGTGTCTAAAACTAACACTAACCTGTGGCCAAATGATGCTATATACATTACTTCTTATAGATAAACACATAATAGAAAAAAACTGTATAAACTGTAGTTACAAAAAATGGCATTTAAAGGGATAGTTCACCCAAAAATTGAAATTCGATCATCATCCTCATGTTGTTCTAAACCTGTATGAATTTCTTTTTTTGATGAACACAAAAGAAGATGTTTAATGATGGTAAACACACAGCTGATGGTAACCATTGACTTCCATTGTTGGATAACAAATATTATGAAAGTATTGTGATAAATTATGAAGAAGAGATATTCTGTCTACTAACCGAACTCATTGCCTGGGTTGCATATGTGTGGGGCGGGTCTTTTAAAAGACGGTCCAGATTTGTTTAGGTGATTTCAAATGTCAACATTGGCTTTCAGTGATCATGCACCCCGCCTTTAAAGGGATAGTTTACCCAAAAAGGATAATTCTGTCATCATTTACCCACTCTCAACTTGTTAAAAACCTGTATAAATTTCTTTGTTCTGCTATACACAAAGGAAGATATTTTTAGCGATGTTTGTAACCAAACAGCTTTGGGGCACCATTGACTTCCATAGTATTTTTTTCTATGTTTCATATGATTTCTACTATGATATCTTCCTTTGTGTTCATCAGAACCAAGACATTTCTACAGGTTTTAAACAACTTGAGAGTGTGTAAATAATGACAGAATGATCCTTTTTGGGCAATCTATTCCTTTACAGTAAAATGGAGGAACATACTGTATCTCCTTTTAACAAAAAAAATTAATCTAAAATTATTATACTAATATTATTTGTCTTAAAATAAATCTTTTTTGTATAACAAACAGATTCAGCAGAACCTACCCATCAATATTTTAGGAAGCTTGCAAACTTTCTTTCTTCATATGCTTTATTAACAAAAGAAACCCTACAGTGCCCTCTGCTGGATGCTTCACACTTTTTGATCAGTGTACTATCAAATCTTCGCACGTTTAAATCATTTGGTCATTCTGATCAACCTCCCATCTGCCTCTAGAGCTCCAGAGCCCCAGAAACCTCAGACACGTGTAGGGGATGAGGTGATTCGCACCAATCATTATGACCTGGATGAAGATGAAGAGTATTACAGGAAGCAGCTGTCTGTATTTGACCGTCGCAGCTTCGACAGCAAGGGCATGAATCAACCCAACCCTGGAATCAATCGCTTCCACGAGCCGCCCAAACCGCCTCAGCCTCAGATAGGATATCCATTTGCCAGGTACCGTTGAGCTTTAAACACTGTACAGGACTGATAATCTACACAATTATGTGGCATTACAGTCTGAATATTACAGTCTATTACACCTTTCACTTCAGAACGGAGTCTGTAGAGAAGATAAGCCCTGTCGACAAGAGGTACGAACCTTTGACGCCCGTCAACCCATCACCTGCTCCGTACAGCCAACCCACCCCTGTTGCTCCGCCCACTTCCCTCCCTAAGCTCAGCAACATAGAAGGTAAGATCATAAATAACCTGTTGCATGAAATTATGAATGATAGATATATTGACTGCTGAAATTATTATTAATATGTCATCTGTGTCTACATATTTACTCCCAGTCAATTCGCACCCAGATCCTCACAGTTCTCCCAAAGCCAAACCAGACCTGTCCGCTCTCAGAGCCCCCGCTCGCGACGACCCCATCCAGACCAATTACCAACCCCCCAAGTCCTCCATAAACGGCACCGATGCCCCTCCCAAAACGCTGGGCATCCCGACCAGCTACAACCGCTTCGTCCCCAAGCCGTACACCAGCACCGCCCGGCCCTTTGAGCGCAAGTTCGAAAGCCCGAAATTCAACCACAACTTGCTTCCCAATGACACTCAGTCCAAGCCCAGCATCAATAACAACCTGAAACCTCAGATCTCACCACAGCCGCTGGACACAGACAGCGGGGTGGACACCTTCACTCGAACCATGGACAACAGGCCCAAATATCAGCACAACAACATCAGCGCTGTACCCAAAGCCGTTCCCGTCAGGTAAGACGATGACGTAGAGTTAAACTTGTGTTTTTATGAAACAAACATTACTCTTTTATTTATTTTTATTTTTTTATTGTTGCGGGTAAAAATCTTGCAGCACGTTTTCTTAAATGCGATGGAATATTGTGGGATATTTATGCAATTTAATGCGATAAAAATGTAAAATAAAAAACTGTTTGCAGCTTTTGCAGCTTTTCAATAATGTTCACGTCACATAATCACGTCACTTCGTAACATTCCCATGGCAACAGGGGACATGGTTGCGCTTGTATGAAGTAAATGCAAAATTTCTCAACTTTCTGCTAAGATATATGTCTTTTTTGCAACGAAAATGCGGGGATTATGAAATCATGCAAGGCCCGCATATTTTGCGTGAGGAAATCTGCAATTTATGCTGCGAAAGTGTAGCGTATTTAAAAAAATTAAATCATGCGATCACATAATCACGTTTTTTTTTTTTTGAGGAATAAATTATACATTTATTAAAAAAATTAAATTATAGATACATTATATTTAGAGTATTTTTTTTAAATATTGTGATATTTTTTTACAATAACTTATCTGTGAGCTTCATTATTATATAAAAAAAAAAAATGAATGTGCCCTCATAATCTTTAATCAAAAATGCAAAGGTTCCATCCTCAAAACGATCTCTCCTTACTTCCGATTACGAGTTATGGCTTGAGGGCGGGGCCCGGAAAAAGATTGCAACGATTAGCAAAATGACCCAACTTCCAACGATCCGATCAATTCTCGCTTAACGAATTTAAGTCCCGTCCTATCTTTATTTCTCATTTCAGAAGCCGTTTCACTTGGATATACATCACGACTCGGAAAATAAGACAATCGCCGCTATTTCCGTTTCATTGTGGCTTTAAAGAATGCAAGAAATGTTGTGTAAGGATTATGATAAATAAAAAAAACATTGTTAAATGATGTATTGTTTTTCACCATAGCACTCAAAAACCCTTCGTTAAAATCGTCCCTCAATTCAAAGCTTTGCTTCTGTATTGAATTAACCACATTCGATAAATATCAAGACAATTACTGTCATACTACAAATTGCCTGCCAAAAGTAATCTTCTTCTATCATGCACATTTTGTAGGAGTTTAATAGCTCTGTGCAATAAAAGTTTTGTTTCATTTTAATTTATCCATTTGAGCTATTTAAGGGCTACATTTAGTGTCCATATATCACTAAGAAATGCTGATGGTGGGTGTATATGGCCCTATATTAGCCTTAATGTACCTGGATGAAACTTTTCCACTATTGTACATGGAGACCTTTTCAAAGCAAACTAATAAAATATTGTCCGATTTCTTGATTATAACAGATTTAGTTTATTCCCCTAAATCAAACACCTGTGCATTTTCTAGCCCTAGTGCATTGGATGATGACGATGAAGATGAAGGTCACACGGTGGTTGCCACGGCGCGGGGCATCTTTAACTGTAACGGCGGAGTCTTGAGCTCAATAGAGACGGGAGTCAGCATCATTATTCCTCAAGGTGCCATCCCGGATAGTGTGGAACAGGAGATTTACTTCAAAGTGTGTCGGGACAACAGCATTCTGCCCCCATTGGACAAAGAGAAAGGTCTGACATTTTTTGTTTTATTATTTTTTTATGCTTTATGAAATGCATTTTTGAGCTATCTTATTTGAAAATAAATTGCTCTGACATATCACACATTATGCCCATTTTTACAAAAGAAAAAAATCTTTTACTATGCTCTTACCTTGACTTAGATGAATTAATGCATACCTATCTTTTTTTTAATGTGTGCACTTTATCTTTGTACAGCGCTCCTTGAATGTGTTAGCATTTAGCCTAGCCCAATTTTTTGCTTAAATTTTAAGCAAAAAGCTGAAATAATTGTAATTTTGTAAAGGAATTTTGTTAGAGATCAGATTGAGCGATTATCAAAACACATGATTAAATTCGTTTTTGCTTCAGTTTTTTATTATCCGCCATCTAGTGGATAACAGCGGAATAACAGATTACCATAAAAACTCATCAGGAAAGCGTCATTGGTAGGAAACTGTTTTCTCTTAATTGGCGGAGAAAGAGTAAAATGTATCTTGAAAAGAAGCTGTTAAAGTATATAAATGTATGGGGATAAGTATTAAGTAGTTTATTTCTGTGTTTCATTACAGGTGAAACCCTGCTGAGTCCTCTGGTGATGTGCGGCCCTCACGGTCTGAAGTTCCTGAAGCCCGTTGAACTCCGTCTACCACACTGTGCGTCTATGACCCCTGATGGTTGGTCTTTTGCTCTAAAATCCTCCGACTCCTCGTCGGGTACGCCGTAGTTTCTCTCTGTCCTTTAATGGGTCTTTTGGTATCGGTTTGGATGGGACTACTTTATCTTTGCTTTGGGTTTTGTTTCATTTTCTGGTTTCAGTACGTAACATCCACAAAATCTTTCTAATCACATGACGCGTTCCCTATGCATTTTATCATCGGTCAGAAACAGTGTTGAGGGTAACGCATTACAAGTAACGTGCATTACGTAATAATATTACTTTTCTAAAGTAACAAGTAGAGTAACGCTTTCCTTTATAAATGTACACATACAAGCTGTGATTTATGGGAGTGACACTTGCATATATTCCCTAAAATTGAAGTAAATCCCCTAAACATTTTTAATATCTTGAATTTAGATGGGATGACAATATCATCTTTTGTTGTTTTGTGGCTTTAAACGATTAAACCAAATGGCTCACCTAATTTAAAGGTGCACTGTGTAGATTTTTAGCGACATCTAGCTGTGAGACACTGAATTGCAACCAACATTTCACCTCTGCTCTTCGAAATGCATGGAGAAGCTACGGTAGCCACCATAGGAAAAACGTCATCGTCTGCGACAACGTAGTGACAAAACGCATTCTAGAGCAGTTTGTCCATTTAGGCTACTGTAGAAACATGGCGGCAACTTCCATATAAGGAGACCCGCGGTGTATGTAGATAAAAACGGTTCATTCTAAGGTAATAAAATCATTATGTAAGGTCTTTATACACCACTGATAATATAGTTATGTGTAGTTTAATGCATTTGTGTCAAAAGATCCTCCTAAAAGTTACACGATGCACCTTTAAAAGATGCTTTTTTAAGTAATTTACAGTTTTTTTTACAGTACATACCTCACAGATTTTACTATAACTTGATTTGTTTAAAAGTAATTTCAGCTGCAGTATTTCAGTAACACTTTTATAAACTGAGTAGTGTGTACAGAACAAAGTAAAGCGACGACTTTATTTAGCCTCGGGTGTGAATGTGGCGGCAATAACTGCTCAAAATGGAGTCAGAAAAGTTTTCTCATAACACGATATCTCCACAGGTGACCCCAAATGCTGGCAAAACAAGTGTCTACCAGGAGACCCCAATTACCTTGTGGGTGCTAACTGCGTGTCCGTGCTGATCGATCACTTCTGAAGAGAGCAACAGCTGGTCTGTTACCGAAAGTGAACGCTGAGACTGAGGCCGTGAGGAAGATCGCTTCCCTTCTTCATCCTTTGATCTCCACCACTTTATGAAGTATTAATTCTTTCCACTTTTCTTTGGGCTGAAGCGTCGTACCCAAAAAATAATGACTCTGAGGACAGGGGATTTTGCTTTACTTTTTCACTTTTTTTTGCCTTTTTTTCCCTTTTGGTGCTTGAAGACTTGCAAAAAATAACTAAATAAATTAATGAAGAAATGGAACTGCATGACCTGTGCCACAGACAGTATGAAAACGATCCCATTTTTGACATTTGTAGCCTTCTTTCTTTTCCGGATAAGTACGAGCGGAACTGGAAAAAATCGATGGAAAATGTACAAATTAGCGTGACGTCCTACCCGCAAACAGAAAAGATGACGTATGTAGGTTCACGGTCATGTGTTTTCGTGGAACGCCGTAACGGATCTCTCCGGATCTGGGAATAAAGCATGTGGGTTTCTAGAACAATTGTGACATTTTAATATGAAGAATGTGACTGTTGCACTCATTTGCTAAAAGACTTCCCTCTCTCCGGCTAAAAACAAAATGGGCTCTACATTTTGAAGCGACCTTTTCTAGCGATGTTTTACTGTAGATAAACTGTGGTTTTCCGAAACTCCTGCTGTTTAGAGATCTATGCATGTGCTATGACTCAGGTCCAAACGCCTGCTACTAAGTTGATACACAAACCTACCCATCATACACTGCAAGCAGTGATGCCTTATCTGCATTCTTTTCCTCTTCTTTTGACCCGAAAGACGAGTGAAAGTTGAATTTCTGTTACAGAGGGAAGTTACATGAAGGATACGAAGTTCTCCCGCCATGAAGTCGCTGAACTGGGATATTTAGCACACACGAATAATTAAGTCTGAACAACAGGTCTGCTTTATTCCACTGCTATGCATATAAAGTCAAATATACACTAGGATATGTTTAAATTACAGCTGTATATATATTGTGCTAGCATATGGCCTTGGTTCGCTGTAAATTACCTTTTGTACATCTTTGTTATTTTGTATAAAAACGTAACATGGAAAAGTTTCTTAAAAAAAAAAAGAGAAAACTGTAACATTGGTTATGTTTGTATTCCGGTTACACTTCTGAGCCTTGGAATTTAACTTAGCAGTACAGAGAAAATTTTAATGAATAAAAAAATTAAAATGAAACGCGACGTTATCTTTTATACCAACATATAAATATATATATATATATACAAACACTACGTACGTAATAGCATTTTTAACAGTTACGAAGACATTTTTATTCTTATTTACGACCTAGAAAAGTGCTCGGAAATAATTTAACGACTCTGTATTTACGGGTCTGCATTGGTGGGCGGACCCTGACTTTATTTGTGATACCGAATGCTGTATTGTGTGCCCTGAAATGTATTTTTGTACCAATAGACAGTTTATTAAGGCACATCAGTACGACTTTTTTTATATATTACAGCTTCAACCAGGTTTAGTTTCTCCTCTTTGTGTGGCGACATTTTTATTTTATTTGTTTGTTTTTTCTTCGCAGCACATTTCTAAGTATACGACTGTATTAATAAATAAATTCGTTTTTAAAGTAAATATTGTCTTTTCTGCTTGTACTGGACGCTCTGACAATTGTGAAATGTAAACTTAACACATGTTCAACGGTTAATGACCTCTGTATCTGGTACAAAAGGTAACTAAGGTTCATTTGGCTTCAGAGGTCAGTGGGGAGGAGGTTGAGACATTCGCTCATTTGCCCTTTCACCTAGTTGTCGATATTGCCGCTGATCCCTGAGCAAACCAAGCACATATCTCACCACCCGATGTGAGACCGAGTCCAATCTGTGAGCAACAACTACAAAGTCTTTTTTTTCAGGTGGTGCTGACTTTAATAGTGTTGAAATTTAATATTGGTTGTATTTAAGTTCGGTTAGATATTTTGCTGAATCTGCAGCAAAGTACACACGCAAAAAATTATTTTCAAGAAAAAAAATTCTTAGTATTTTTGTCTTGTTTTTAGTAAAAATATCTAAAAATTCTTAAATGAAGATGCTTTTTCTTGATGAGCAAAACAACCCAAGAAAATAAGTCTAGTTTTTAGACCAAAAATATCAAATCTAAGTGATTTTTTGCATAAAACAAGCAAAAAGAATCTGCCAATGGGGTACGCACATTTTTTTTAAAACACTAAATTCAAGAAAATTCAGATTTTTTTGCTTGTTTTATGCACAACATCACTTAGATTTGATATTTTTGGTCTAAAAACTAAACTCATTCTCTTGAGTCGTTTTGATTATCAAAAAAGGAACTTAATAAAAAAAATAGATATTTTTACTGAAAACAAGACAAAAATACTAAGATTTTTTGCTTGAAAATCATTTTTTGCAGTTTGGGGTGGGGGGGGAATTCAAGGCCCTGGGAAGTTATTGAAAATATACATAAATAAAAATCATTGAAAGTGCTTGACTTTATTTTATTCAAGAAGTTTTCCTGGAAAAAAATCCATATTATTCCCTGTGAAGTGTAGGATAACATAAAAAATCCAGACTTTTAACGTGCTAAACTGTTTGCTTTAAACTCTTATATCTTCTGTATGCGAATGTTGATTCATACCAAAATTTTTTTTGCATAGTTGTGTTTGACACATGAAAACGTCTCTGGTTACGTATGTAACTGTTGTTCCCTGAGAAGGGAATGAGACGCTGTGTCTCCCTTGCCATACTTCCTGTGTCCCTGTAACGCCGTCTTTGGCAATATTTCAGATAGCGATATACTTCCTGGCTCCCGCGTCACCCTGTCTTTGTCGTAAAGCCTCACCATTGGTTGAATTTGATATACACATTCAGACGCACTTACCCCTGGAGGCGTCCCCAAAGTGTCACCGCAGTGACGCAGCGCGAGTTCCCTCGAAAGGGAACTGTAACAATGTATCTTAAAAGGTAACACGATGTAACCTTGCTCTCACTCGAAATGTGTCCCCATATTTAGTCCTTGAATTTGAGGGTATTGGACCTGGAAAGTCGTTGAATTTGAAGTTAACTAAAGTGTGGGAACCCTGTATATAGATAAAAATGTAAACCTTTCTAGATAGCACTGTAAGTTGTGTCTGCCAAATTAATAAATGTAATTATATGTCAGAACACAGCCATGACCCATTTATTTTACGCAATCTTAGTGGATTCTTAAGACTTTATTAAAAGACAACAGATCATAATGTACATTATTAAGGCACATGGTTAAGGCACATGGTTAAAACACGTTCTATACATTTGTATTATAAGATGTAAAACTGTTGACTGTTCTGGTCTGTAAAGGTAGATGAATGTTGAAGTTATTTTCACTGTAATCGTGTTCCCTGAGATTAGTGGTCTACTGGTTAGTGATTTTCAAGCGGTAGGTTTAGCTTCATTACGGGTTTCACAGTTTGATGTCTTGCGAGGTGATGGAATTAAAAATCTCCTGAGTTAGTGGAATGTATTTCTTCTGAGTCAAATCCAGGAAGTAAAGCGGATCTTGTATCTGTGCGGGGTCGAAGCCTTCCTCTACCAGTTTCACTTTCTTCATCTTGAACGTTCCTGTGATTTCCATGGAATTCTGAAAGAGAAATTTACGAAATTTCTTTTTTAAGATGTCAAATAAATCTTTGGTGTGTCCAGAGTACGTATGTGAAGTTCTAGCTTGAAACAGCATATAGATAATTTATTATAGGATGTTAAAATTGCCACTTTGTAGGTGTGAGCACAAATGTATAATTTTGCGTGTGTCCTTTAAAATGCAAATGAGCTGATCTCTCACTAAATGGCAGTGCCGTGGTTGGAGAGTGCCGATTAAGGTGCGGTATTATCCCTTTCTGACATCACAAGGGGAGACCAATTCCAATGCCCTATTTTTTCACATGCTTGGTTTACCAAAACCAAGTTACTGGGTTGATCTTTTTCACATTTTCTAGGTTAATATAAGCCATGGGGACCCAATTATAGCACTTAAACATGAAAAAAGTCAAGACAGTCTGTCAGTGAGCTCTGTAAGAATATGTGGGACAGAGACCATACCTGGATTCGGATGAAACGGGGTCTGGCGTACACTGGTAGATAGTTTGCCAGAACGCTGCATGTGTTGACGCAGTCAAACTCTCTGCCTTCCTTCAGTGTAACGGCAGCCATTCCGATCCTTCCTTCGTGACCTTAAGATGCAATTGATTTTAATTTATATATTTTCCAGTTATGCTGATCAATAAATCGTCTAATTTACCTTCAACTTTCACTCCATATACATTGGCCTCATCAATGCAGTCCACCATACCGAGAATATCGCCCACCTCGGTTGTAGCCACATTTTCTCCTTTCCACCTGCACAACAATCATTCGTGCAACATTTGAGGGTTTGTAATAATTTTGTTTTTATGTTCAAACTACAAATTTGAGTGTATACCTGTTAATCCTTGGCAAGAAACAAACTGGTTTAGCATGCTGGTTTTAAATGGGGTTAAGCTACTTTGGTTATTCAAGCTGGTCAGGCTGGGGGACCACTTCAAACAATCAGTTCAAAGGCCAGCTTTTTTAGCAGGGAATACATTAGCTTGTACTAACCACAATTATTTTACATCTCGTTGGAATGCTTGATTCTGATTGGCCAGCCGTGACATTTGCAGGTATGTTATTCCCAGATAACAACCGCTCAAAACGAATAACACATGGTAACCTGGATGCTGTAATTCATTACTGACAGGTACAGTTTAATATTACACAAAAAGTAATATAAATATGTCTTGTAAAGGGACACTCCACTTTTTTTGAAAATATGCTCATTTTCCAGCTCCCCTGGAGTTACACATTTGATTTTTAAGGTTTTGGAATCCATTCAGCTGATTTCCGGGTCTGGTGGTACCACTTTTAGCATTAGCTTAGCATAATCCATTGAATCTGATTAGACCATTAGCATCGTGCTAATTTCTTATTTAAAACTTGACTCTTCTGTAGTTACATCGTGTACTAAGACAGATGTAAAATTAAATGTTGCGATTTTCTATGCCGATATTGAAAGTTACCAATGGGACTATTTTCGGGCACTGCGTAATATCACTGCGCCTACTGCAGCCATGATACGGCAGCAAAGTTCTTGATTATTACGCCAGAATGAGAGTATAGTTCCTAGCCACAACGGCCTAGAAAATCGTAACTTTGAATTTTCCGTTTGTCTTAGTACACGATGTAACTACGGAAGAGTCAAGTTTTAAATAAGAAAAAATCATAACTTTTCATTTTCCGTTTGTCTTAGTACACAATGGAACTACAGAAGAGTCAAGTTTTAAATAAGTAAAAAATTGAGACTCTTTTTGAGCATGATGCTAATGGTCCAATCAGATTCAATGGATTGTGCTAAGCTATTCTAAAAGTGGTAGCGGCAGACCCGGAGATCAGCCGAATGGATTCCAAAACGGTAAAAATCACACTATTGGGGCTTATTTCTGCAATAACAACCGGCTGCCTACATTATTATCCCTTACATAAGATGCCCCAGGTACCTGAAAGTGTCTCCAACTCGATCTTGAAAATAGACAAAGTTTTGATGGTCGATCCGCAGCAAGTCCCCGCTGTTAAAATACAGATCTCCTTTCACGAACACATCACTGAGTCTCTTCTTATCTGTTTGTTGCTTGTTTCCAGCGTAGCCGACGAAAGGAGTATGTTTAGTAATTTTCCCGACCAGAAGTCCCACTTCATCTGCAACAACATTAAATAACAACAATTATAGAGTTAAAATGCACATTCTTGGTTAAAAATTAACTTTATATGACGGTTCACCAAAAGATCAGAAACTTTGTTTGTTTACTAGCTTGAACCTTGTCATTACAGATAGCGGGCCTTTCCTCCACTGAGGACGTATTAAGACATCACCATGAAATAAATCACATAAATTTTTTTTGCAAATATGATGATGTTAAAACAGGAGATTTATGTACCTTTTCCAGCTGGGATACACAGACCCTGGGAATTTCTCACGGGTTCGTCTTTCTCAATGTCAAACTTGATCAGTGCAAAGGGGAACAATACCTGTGAAACACAAAATTTGAAAACCAAAATTTAACCATTTTTTATACATTTCTTTAGCCTAACTATAAGATGTTAGCTGTCATCATGCAACTGCAGAATAAATCCATAATGTGCATTTAAAGTCATATATAAACTTCAAACAAGGCTCAACCAAAGAGAATTCAGTGTAAAAAAAGAATACTATAGTATTATTATAATACCATAGTCGTCTGCTGTAATAAAACATAATAGCACGATTGTTTACATTTCTTTGAAATCTCCATAGCTTACAAGATACGTAAAGCCATGCCAGGAAAGGTCATTCCATGCTTCATCTAACTGACAGCGAATGTAAATAAAATATACATTGAGAAGCATTTTTTTAACATGCTGATATTTTTTGTCAATGTAATCAATGAAATTAATTCAATACCCTGAAAATACTGTTTACGTGATTAAAGTCCGACCGTAACATGAAAGCTCAATACCGTCACACCTATTCTTACCTTAGAGAGAATATTGATTCGACCGATCACTCCGACTTTATCGGTGTAGTTGATAAAACCGACGTTCCCCTCGGTGGCGGCGTAAAGTTCCCGAACATAAATGCGTCCAAAACGGTTGTGGAACTCATTCCAGATGTCTGGTCGCACACCATTGCCGATGGCGATCTTCACTTTGTGGTCATGGTCGTTTTCTTTCTACAAAGAGGAAATGTCATGAGTACAAAGAATGACCTAGTTTGACGTGGGTTCCCTGGGAACTGTTGATAATGTACCATAAAATCATAGTAAGATTAGGAATGCGTACATTTGTGGTTTGATCTTCAAATTTTAAGGACACATTGGCTTTGTTTCAAATCTAAGTGCGCTTACATTTGCTGTCTACGGCCTAAAACAGCATCTTAAAATTAAACTTTTGAGCGCTTTAGATTGCATGTAAGCAAACCGTTTACAAACCCCATTCACTTCCATACTATTCTTTTTTCTTACTTTGGAAGTGAATTGGGTTTGGTTACAAACATTGCTCAAAATATCTTAATTTTTGGGTAAACTATCCCTTTAAAACTACAAATAAATTAAAACATGGAAATATATATGGTATGTTTCATTAATGTTTGTTAGAGTTCTTACCTTTGGTGTATTACAGAGGTAACGCATCGTTTCTCCAATGTACTGCATCACAGTTATGTTGTGTTTTCTGCAGTCGTCCCAGAATTGAGAGGCAGAAAACTTTCTCTTCAAAACAATAGTGTTACCTACAGCAACAACATGAACGTTAAACTACACCAAAATCTAACTATGTCTAACTTATTATATCTTATTGAACTATAAGAAACCCCATTCACACAGCACAATTTTCTTTAAAGAAATTTCCATAAAATTGGCAGAGAGGCTTCTGTGTGAACACAAACACGTCCCGTAAATGTTCAAGGATCTCTCTGAGAAAAAAGACATAGTACCATTCCAACAATAAATATCATCAAGCTGGACTAAAGCAGTTTGACAACAACGGGATCTCGTGTCTTTACGAGATCTTTACAGTATGTGCGTCGTACATGTTTGACGACAACGGGATCTCGTGTCTTTACGGGATCTTTACAGTATGTGCATACACGTCTGACGACAACGAGATCTCGTGTCTTTACAGGATCTTTACGGTATGTGCGCCGTACACGTCTGACGACAACGAGATCTCGTGTCTTTACGGGATCTTTACGGTATGTGCGCCGTACACGTTTGACAACAACGGGATCTCGTGTCTTTACGGGATCTTTACAGTATGTGCGCCGTACACGTTTGACAACAACGGGATCTCGTGTCTTTACGGGATCTTTACAGTATGTGCGTACACGTTTGACAACAACGGGATCTCATGTCTTTACGGGACTTTTACGGTATGTGCGTCGTACACGTTTGACGACAACGGGATCTCGTATCTTTACGGGATCTTTACAGTATGTGCGTACAAGTTTGACGACAACGAGATCTTGTGTCTTTACGGGATCTTTTTACGGGATCTTTACAGTATGTGCGTACACGTTTGACAACAACGGGATCTTGTGTCTTTACGGGATCTTTACAGTATGTGCGTCGTACACGTTTGACGACAACAGGATGTCGTGTCTTTACGGGATCTTTACAGTATGTGCGTACAGGTTTGACGACGGCGGGATCCGTGTCTTTACGGGATCTTTACGGACGATGGCGGGATCTCTTGTCTTTACGGGATCTTTACGGTATGTGCGTACAGATTTGAAGGTGACGGGATCCCGTGTCTTTACGGGATCTTTATGGTATGTGCGTCGTACACGTTTGACGACAGAGGGATCCCATGTCTTTACGGGGCCTTTACAGTATGTGCGTACACGTTTGACGACAATGGGATCCGTGTCTTTACGGGATCTTAACAGTATGTGCCCACATGTTTGACGACAACGGGATCCGTGTCTTTACGGGATCTTTTCATGGTATGTGCGTACATGTTTGACGACAACGAAATCTTGTGTCTTTACGGGATCTTAACAGTATGTGCGTACACGTTTGACAACAACGGGATCCGTGTCTTTACGGGATCTTTACGGTATGTGCGTACATGTTTGACGACAACGAAATCTTGTGTCTTTACGGGATCTTAACAGTATGTGCGCACATGTTTGATGACAACGGGATCAGCGTCTTTACGGGATCTTTACGGTATGTGCGTACACGTTTGACAACAACGGGATCCGTGTCTTTACGGGATCTTTACGGTATGTGCGTACATGTTTGACGCCAGCGGGATCCGTGTCTTTACAGGATCTTTACGGTATGTTTGTACATGTTTGACGACAACGGGATCCGTGTCTTTACGGGATCTTTAAGGTATGTGTGTAAATGCATGCACAGATTCCGGAAAATCATTGGCAGTGTGAATGAACAAAAAATCCAACGTTCCCTGAAAAATCGCGGGCACATTTTCCCTAATCTCTGTATGAAAAGGGCTTAATGCACAATGTAAATCGACATTTAGACGGTAAATGCTTTTGACTTATAGTATATAGTGACTATATATTACCTCTCTCAATGGATCCGGCAAGTCCAATGAGGAATCCAGCGCTGTGATACAGAGGCAGGTTTAAATAGAATATGTCTTCAGAAGTCGCCCCGCACACACCCTGGATAAATGACGCAGCCCAGACCCTCTCATGGGTCACGTATGCAGCCTTAGGAAGACCTTCAAGGAACAACATATACAATGTATTTAGGGACGCATGATATTATAGACCACTGTAATAATATTAGTAAAGCACAGGATGCCAGTGTGTTATCAACAGATACCTGTGGTGCCGGAGGTGTAGATATACAGTGCTGTAGTCCTGATCCGGACATTGGACCTCAGCGATGGGGACAGTGGTTCATCAGACGCCTCTGCAATCTTCTGATTGATGCTGTGAATGCCGTTTGCACTTTGTTCATCCGACAGGAGATATACAGTTATCCCCTTCTCCTTCAGTGCAGGCAGGATCTCCTCAACAGCATCACGGAGGTCTGCAGGAGATACAGGTTTCATTTGATGATAATTAGACGCAAAATGTTCATCACAGTTCTCAGTATGCTTGATATTAGAGCAGGAAAGTACTACGGTACGACCATGTTACTTTATTAAAGGAAAACACCACCGTTTTTCAATATTTTACTATGTTCTTACCTCAAATTAGATGAATGAATACATACATATCTTTTTTCAATGCATGCACTTAATCTTTGTACAGTGCGTCGTGAATGTGTTAGCATTTAGCTTAGCCCCATTTATGCCTATGGTTCCAAACAGGGATGAATTTAGAAGCCACCAAACACTTCCATGTTTTCTCTATTTAAAGACTCTTACATGAGTAGTTACACTAGTAAGTTTGGTGGCACAAAATCAAACTTTTGTTTGGAGCCATAGGAATGAATGGGGCTAGGCTAAATGCTTACACATTCAAGGAGCGCTGTACAAAGATTAAAAGTGCACGCATTGAAAAACGAGAATTATGTATTAATTCATCTAAGTTGAGGTAAAAACATAGTAAAATTATGAAAAACGGTGGTGTTTTCCTTTAAAACATATTCTCATTAAGCATGCATATGCTAATACAGTGCTATGTACTTACTATGCATATTACTAAATACTGTGCCAGTCCTAAACTCATCCCTAACCCAGTGTTTCTCAACCAGTGGACAAGATGATTTTAAAATAAGACAAAATAGGCATTATAATTAGCTATAACAGAGCAACTACTGTACTGTAACAATCAACATTTTAAAGTTTTTGTAAGGAAACATTTATATTTCCAACTTTATAAACTTCACCAATACACGTGTTGACGAGAGAGTTGAAGTCAGATGGCTGATGATTCAAAAAACCCAATGCTTCATCTCAGAAGATATTTAATAACTGTATGGATTCGTTTTTGATGGATATATACACTTTTTGGAGCTTTAAAAATGGGGCACTATCCAATGCCATTGTAAAGCTGAAAAGAGCCATGGTATTATTTAATATAACAAATTCAGTATGGGATGAACTTTAACCTATATTAGTTCATTGAGAACGTTCACAGTCATCTCAATGTGAAAAAGTGTCACAATAAATCTATCTAAATTTACCCCACATGTACACTGTAAAAAATGTGTTACTTTAACTTAAAAAATTAAGTTAACTTATAAATTGAAGTTGAAGTTTTTAAGCAAGAACTTAAAATAGTAAGTTGAATTGACTTGCAAAACCAAGTAGTTTTTACAGTGTAGTTACCATTATTTTATTGAGTCTTAGGTAATTTGTTCATTTTCTTACACTGTACATTTAAAAAAAAAAAAAAACTATGCAAAAGCTGAAAGTGCTGTCATGCTTACTAAAGTTGCTTGATGATTAACTGTGTAAATATTGAGATAAATAATAAATAATTGAGATTGTACATTTTAGGGCTTTGACAATTATGGCAAATGTCATACAATCTGTCATACTTTTTTCCCTATGCTTTCTTCATTAAACAACCGTCACAAATTATTGTGATTATTTAATTTATTCATTGTTAAAAGGAATTGCCGTATAAGATTAAAATGAACTGAAATAAAATAATAAAGTAATAAAGTGACCGAAGTAACGGAAAAGACTAAACCCAAACTAAACCTGAGATATCAACACATACATACAAGCTGATATGACCCAAATGCTGACAAAATGTCATTTCAACATAACAGTAAGTGCAGAGCCAAAATGGTTGATTTAGGGCCACTATAGGTGCCAAGATAATCGCGGTTATCTAAAAGAATCGCAATAAGGTTACGTAACCGCAGCCAGATGACTATTTAAAGGGATAATTCACCCAAAATTAAAATTGTCATCATTTACTCACTCTCATGTTGTTACAAACCTGTATAAATGTATTTGTTCTGATTAACACGAAGATATTTATAACCACACTGCAAAAAAATTATTTTCAAGAAAAAAATTCTTAGTATTTTTGTCTTGTTTTCAGTAAAAAGATCAATTTTTTTTTTATTAAGATGCTTTTTCTTGACTATCAAAATGCCCAAGAAAATAAGTCTAGTATTTAGACCAACAATATCAAATTTAAGTGATTTTGTGCATATAACAAGCAAAAAAATCTGCCAATGGGGTACTTTTTGCAGTGCAATCCTAAGCCCCATTCACTTCTATAGTAGGAATAAAGAATACTATGGAAGTGAATGGGGCTCATGAGCGGTTTGATTCAGAATATTCCTCAAAATATCTTTCTTCACGTTCATCAGAACAAAGAAAATATTATAGGTTTGTAACAACATAAGTGTGAGTAAATGATGACGCATTTTTGGGTGAACTATCCCTTTAATAGCTGTGACAGCCTTATGACTGAAATAGTATTTAATTGCACAATGAGCGCACATGAACATTGGCATTAACTAACATAAAGAAAAATGAATAAATGCTAAAAAAAGCAATATTGTTAATTGTTAGTTGCATTTAAAAAAGTTAACAAATACAACGTAATTGCAAAGTGTCAAGAACTGACACACACATACCACAACTATTTTTCGAAATGATCCTATCTGGAAATCCTAAACCTGTATAGAAAACTGATTATTGCGCGTCTCTTTCCATCAATAAGCAAACAGATCAACATCTCACGCATAATACTCATTCATACATCTCAACAAGCTACATATGGCCAGTTTCACGTGCCCGGCATGTGTGTCTCCTATAGGATATAGTTCTGCATGAATGTATAGTAACTCTATATGGGTCTCTATGAATGGGTGTGTAGTATGAATGTTTAGTGACTGTACAAGTGCGCATAAATCTCACCAGCAGCTGCTATAAGCACGTTTGCGCCGCAGCAGGAGAAGCAATGAAGGAGTGATCTGGATCTGATATTGAAGTTCAGGAGTGCTGCGGGACAGCCCAGCTTAGCCAGGCCGAGCCAGGTCCACATAAAGCACGGCTCGTTTCCGATGAAAAGCGCCACTGTATCCCCTTCTTTGAGCGCGGCCACGGAGCGCAGCGCGTTCGCGACTTTGTTGCTCTGTCTCTCCACATCTAAATAAGTGAAAGTCTTGCCCTCGAAGTGCACGAACGCTTTCTTCGGATGTTTCTTCACCGCGTCCAAAAAACAGTCCACGATGCTATAGAACGGAGTTTTCTTGCTGTATTTTATTAATCTGATCCCAAATCCAACAGCTCTGTAGATGTAAACGCAGTCCTGGAAAAAATACGGGTAGAAAGTTCCCAGCAGCGCGGGCAAAAGCGCCAAAGCAGCCAGAAGAGTAAACCACCAGATCATAGTTGCGCAGTCTGTAAAACGCGAGGGTTTTGAGATTAACTAAAGGCCATAGCCTGACACGACTTTCAGGGTTTTAAAATTCATGGAGACACATTCCTTGAGTACACGTTCAGCCCTTTGGGGTCTCAGAGACAGACTATATAGTCTGCTGATCCACCCCCGACCCGACGGGTTGCCAGATCATCGAGTTTCATAGATTTGTTTGCTTGTTTTATTTACCAAATCACTTAAATTTGATATTTTTGGTTTAAAAACTAGACTTATTTTCTTGGCTCGTTTTGCTCATCTTAATTTAAGAATTTTTAGATATTTTTACTGAAAACAAGACAAAAATACTAAGAAAATAATTTTTTGCAGTGCAGGTATTATTTTTATTTTTGCTTGCTTCTTTTCTCGCAATCTCAACTTAAGTTTTTGTTACCTCGAGATAACAAAAGTTGCATTCTTGTGAAGTGATTAAAGCTTGAAAAAATGCAGAAAAGGCATATTTTTGCCAAATTAGCATGGATGAACAAATGAGATTTTACTTGGATCAAGCTGAAATAGATTTGTCAGTTATGGACAATGTGATCGTGGTGAATTTAGGGACCATCTGTAAAGTTCCTCCTTAAACATGTTTCTAGTTTTAACAGCATTTAAATTATAGGCGGTAATTATGGATGACGCAATGTCTCATCCTTCCATTGTAATGAATTGAAGCCAAAAATGTCCGACCATGGGCGCTGCCATGTTACGTAAAAACGTCAGTTTGGAGCCAGGGCATGCACAGAAGGAATCATCCGTGGAGCCAGAAGGTACATTAACATTATAAAGGACTTTGTCACTGTGTGTGGCTCGTCCCTTTCAAACAGAGTCGTTTCTAAATCTGGTTACAAATGAGTAACGTCCACTCCAGTAACTGACGAGAGACTGATGACTCGAACCCCACTGCTTCTTTCTTATTAGTAGTCGCTCCGAAAAGTCACTCATAATTTGCATAAAGTTAAGGTACATTCACATTATTAGCGACTAGCAGTAGGAGAGCGACGCAATCTCATTGATTTCAATGGAAGCTCGTATTTTTTATTCAGAGCCCGTTCGTTTGCATGGAGAGGGCTGGGTTTATAACTTGTACTGCAGCCAGCCACCAGGGGGCGATCAAAGAGCCAGCGGCTTCACTTTTCAAGATGTATGAGGCACACCTGATTTAAATGGAGTAATTAAAGTCTGCAAACAGTCACAAAACCAAGGTCTTCATGTGGTTATCAGCTTTAAGGCACAATTTTTTGATTTTTGATATTTATACAAATAAACTTTTAAATACTATTGAAGATAGAAACGTGCATTATTACTTTAGGGATGGTCCCTAAATTCACAAACATCAACCGTGCAACTTTATTATTTATTAAGTCGATCGCAATTAGCTACACTTGTGGTAAAGAAGACCCCAACTCATGTGCATCAGCAGTCCACTTCAAAATACACAACATTTTTATGGACAGTTATTTACAAAATGACATTTGGATTATCATGTGAGAAAACGAGAAAACAACTTTTGTTATCTGGATATCATAAGAAATTAAGTCGTGATCACGAGAAATTAAGATCATGAGAAAACAAGCAAGCAAAAATAATAATAGTGCATTGCCTCTCTCGGCTTTCATAAAGTTATTTATATGAAACATTATTAAAGGCACAATATGTATGGCACAACAATAACAAGCAATGCTTTAATGTGATAATCTGATCGGTCTGCGCACACCGGATTAAGTCAAACACACCTATGATTTTTACCACAGTAAAAGCAGATAAATTGTGAATTTATCTGTTTAATTTAAATATACAGTGCACAAATATATATCACTGTGCTATTTTGATACTTTGAGATAAAATTTTACACATTGTGCCTTTACGTGAAAATATTAATATTGTGCCTTTACACATTGTGCCTTTACGTGAAAATATTAATAATTAGGTTGTGGTTTATATAATTAAATACATTGCAATTTTAGATGAATAGCAAACACGAGAACACACATTATACACTTAAATGAACTGTATTTTATTAAGGTATATTTTATTTATTTACTTTCATTTTTAATACAATTTGGCAATACTGTTGGCTACATTTGTACCACTCATACCAATAATTCTTGGTTGACCAGTGAAAATTAAATATATCTGAACACAACGACAAGTATTGAATTTTAAGTATTTTAAAGTTGTGGTTGTGCAAAGTTGAAAATTTCTTCACAATTTGGCAACCCTCATCCTCCAATACAACCTTTGAGACATGAGCGAGTAGGAGGGTTTCTACTGAAGCCAATCATTTTACAGCAAACACTTGCGAAACAGTGTGACCACCACAGACCACTGTGTTCGCAGACCACAGGCCATTAAGAGAAAGTGTATCAGCGTCCTTAAAAGACTGACCATTACGTCATTCACAAAAGACGTGCCGTGTAAAAGTATTGCACTGCAAAAACAAAATATTTCTGAAATGTGTTTTTAACATTTTTTCCAACATTACAAACAATTACACTGGAATTTCCTTGGAATTTGAAACACTATGTGATACCTGGATGCACAGTTTATAGTCTTTTATATAACACAATTTATTATAGCTTGCTTGTCACAATCTGAAGTCACCCTGCATAACGGACTCGTATATCTCCTGGGTCAGAGGTGTGTAGTTTTTCACAGTCTCATCTAATATAAATAAAGGGTCTTTGATCAGCGCAGGATCGAAGCTCTCCTCTACCAGCTTTACTTTGATATGTTTGTAGGTGCCAGTAACATCCAAGTCATTCTGCAAAAAAAAAAATTTTTTTTCATCTATATATAATATAAATATATCAAAATTTTAAATAAATATAAATAAATATAAAAGATATCAAAATCTAAATATATATATATATATATATATATATATATTAATCTATATATTAGAGCTGGGCATAGATTAATCTAGATTAATCTCATACAAAATAAAAGTAATTTTTTGCATAACATATATATATATATATATATATATATATATATATATATATATATATATATATATATATATATATATATATATATATATATATATATATATATATATATATATATATATAATATAATATAATATAAATATATCAAAATTTTAAATAAATATAAATAAATAAATAAATATAAAATATATCAAAATCTAAATATATATATAAAAATATTAGAGCTGGGCATAGATTAATCTAGATTAATCGCATACAAAATAAAAGTTTGTTTTTGCATAATATATGTGTGTGTGCACTGTGTATATATTAATACACACATACATGTATAAACTTATGAAAAATGTTATTTTATGTAATTGTTTTCATCTATATATAATATAAATATATAAAAAATTTAAATAAATAAATATAAAATATATCAAAATCTAAATATATATATATATATATATTAGAGCTGGGCATATATTAATCTAGATTAATCTCATACATAATAAAAGTAATTTTTTGCATAACATGTGAGTTTGTGCTGTGTGTAATTATTATGTATATATGAATACACACACATTCATGTATGTATTTAAGAAACATTTACATGTGTATATATATTTATTTATATTTTTATATATTCTAAATTATATATAAATAAAAATACGATGTTTAAATAAAACATTTCTTAAATGTATATATACATGCATGTGTGTGTATTTATATATTCAAAATAATTACATATATTGTGTGCAAAAAAACCTTTTATTTTGTATGCGATTAATCGTGATTAATCTTTTGACAGCCCTAATAACGTCACCTTGATCCGTATGAAACGTGGTCTTGCGTAAGAAGGAAGGTAAGTGATCACGTGACAAAAAAGTCCTTCGCTATCGAACTGTTGATCTTCCTTTAATTTGATGGCAGCCATTCCTGTCCTCCCCTCGTGCCCTTCAAAAGTAAATAAAAGATTGTTAGTGTCAGTAGAGTATCGATCGATTAGTTTGTGCTTCGAAAGTACAATGTATCATTTCACCTGGAACTGTAACACCGTATACGTTTGCCTGGTCGATGCATGTTACCATTGAGAGAATATCTGCCACTTCATTTGTGGACACATTTTCCCCTTTCCACCTGAACATATAGAAAGAAATCATTTAATTTCAATTAAAGCATTTTTTGATAATTTATTTTTTTTGTAATAATTCACTCTCACTGGAATTCTTTTAGGAATGTTAGGTGTATATTCACCTAAAAGTGTCGCCCACCCGATCCTGAAAGTAGATGAAGTTATCGGGGTCTATCCTGAACAGATCACCAGAATTGTAGTAAACATCTCCCTTCTCAAACACATCGAACAGTTTCTTCTTTTCTGTCTGCTTCTGATCTCCGGCATATCCAGCAAAAGGAGTCCTTAGGGTGATCCTTGACACCAGCAGACCTGTCTCACCTGCATATTAAAACATAGTTACATACATATCTATGTTATCTATGATATTTGAACTAAAAGGTTGAAGTGAAGTTAACAATATGACCTGCCTTTGGCAGCCTCCATGCAAAACCCATCAGCATTCCTTACAGGTTCCTCTCGCTCCTGGTCAAACTTAATCATGTTGTAAGGGGACACTTTCTGAAACAACATTAGAAAAAATAAACTGTGACTCTTCACTGAGTTTTTGTGAATTTCAATCTCATGTTTTAGCCTTAAAGGAATAGTTCACCCAAAAATGTACAACAGTGTAAGGTGTGTATGATTTGAACTCATCCCTCGCCAGCCATTTTTTGAAAAGTTGCCCGGCAGCATTTTTTGTGATTTTCACAAGTTTTACAAAATGCCTTTGAGGAACATTTTCTTTTAAAAATATATAAACATACAAATATATCAAATGAAAGAACAGACCCTGTTTTCAAACAATCAATAAACATACAAACAAAACGGAGAAAAAAAAAACGTTTCATCCTATCTATATTTTTTTCTCTGCTTTTAAACTCTTAAATATGGGTATTTTTCTTAACAAATATTTTTTTTAGAAAAAGCTGAAATAATAGCATTTTTGTGAAGGAATTTTGTTAGAGATCAGATTCAGAACGATTATCAAGACACACACAGAGTTTAAAATGAGTAAATAACGTTTTAGCTTCATTTTTTCGTAACTTGGGTAAGTGGATCTAGATAATCGCGGTATTGGAGATTTACATAAAAATTCATCAGGAACACTTTTTTATGCAAATGTTTTCTCTTAATTAATGAGATATACCAAATGAAAGAACAGTGTATACCACATATATACCAAATGAAAGAACAGACCCTCTGCTTTCAAACAAAAAAAAACGTTTCATCCTACCTTCAGTGGTTCTTTTGTAATCAGCTTTTGAATATAGGTAGGTTTCTGCAAAAACACCACATTTTGTGGAAAAAGCAGAGATAATTCCATTTTTGTGACGGACTTTTCATAGAGATCCCATTCAGAGCGATCTTTAAAACAGACATGGACATGCAGCCGCTTGCCATAGGCCAATACTTCCGGGTTTAAAAAGTTGCGGAAGGGCCACCTGGTGGATAATAGCGGTATTGCGGAAAGACTGAAAATCTCGTCATTGGCGGGGAAGCGTTTTCTCTTAATTGACGAGATATCTCGTCAATGGAGGTGAAAGAGTTAATGTGTTTGGCTGATAAAAGGAACTCATGTACAACTAAGATGGCAATAGGGTTGAGTCAATTATGGGCTAATTTTGATTTTGGGTGAACTATTCCTTTAACACTACTCAACACTGATTACTTGATTAATGTTTGTTATATTTATACAATACCTTGTGAACAATGTTCACCCTCCCGACTGACCCAATTTTTCCACCGTTGTTTACGAAACCGATGTTCCCCTCAGTCGCACCGTAAAATTCTTTGATGTCAATTTGACCGAATCTGCTCAAAAATATCCTCCAAACATCTGCCCTCATCCCGTTCCCAATAGCCATTCTAACATTGTGTACTTGATCGCTACAGCGCTTTAAAGGGCAAAGAAGATAATGAGATAATTCATATTGTATGTACAACAGTAAGACCATAAGATACTGAAAGTAATGTGTAAGTGGTGGCATAAAAATACAAATAAAAGTAAAGTGTGAATACCTTTGGCGTATTGCAGAGGTAACGCATTGTTTCTCCAATGTACTGAATCACTGTTATATTGTATTTCCTGCAGTCATCCCAAAACTGAGAGGAAGAAAACTTTCTCTTCAAAACCATAGTAGATCCTAAACAAAACAAAAGTGCCTTTGAGACAAAATATGTAAAATTATGGCATATATGTGGAATTTAGATACATCAGCATTTTTTATCAAGCTTTACTCTGCAAAAAATTATTTTCAAGAAAAAAAATTCTTAGTATTTATGTCTTGTTTTCAGTAAAAATATCTAAAAATTCTTAGATTAAGACTTTCTTGATGATCAAAACAAATTTAAGTGATTTTGTGCATAAAACAAGCTAAAAAAATCTGCCAATGGGGTAAGCAAAAAATCTTGAACATTTTTTTTAAACACTAAATTCAAGAAAAAAAATCAAGAAAAATTTGCTTACCCCATTGGCAGATTTTTTGCTTGTTTTATGCACAAAATCACTTTAATTTTATATTTTTGGTCTAAAAACTAGACTTATTTTCTTGGGTCGTTTTGCTCATCAAGAGCAAGCATCTTAATTTAAGAATTTTTAGATATTACTGAAAACAAGACATAAATACTATGATTTTTTTTCTTGAAAATAATTTTTTGCAGTGTAGGTTCAGTAATTTCTCTTGAATGGCAATGTGAAGGGTTATTAATAGTCAGTAATTTAAATGCCTTATTTTCACAATTGTCACTTTAGTCATTTCATTGGTATTTCGCAAATGTCATTGCAAAATAAGTGCATGCAAGTTTTTTCAAAAACCTTTACTTCTAAAAAAAACATAGTAAAAACTGTTGCAAAATCACTAAGGATGCAACTAGAAACATTGCAAGTGTTGAATGTAAAATGTAAAAATTAAGAAACTGAGCCACACATTCTGTGATGCATGTCACTGCCACATTCGGGTTGTATTCAGGTCCAAGTACTCAGAAGGGAGACAAGTTTGAATGTGATCCATGGTCGTTTTACATGGCGTTTAGTGGATTCTGCTAACAAAGGGTATTTCTGAATGGCCTGAGGCCAGGATTAAGTATTTAATAAGTCTATAATATGTGCCGAGAGGATTCAGTTAATATCATTATCTCATTGTTGATAGAGGTGGGGTTTAACGATAGGGCTATGCAAGTAATCGTTTTTGTGCCTCTCTCTTTTGCGCATCTGTCCAAGTCCAAACACAAAGTAGTAATCTTTTATGTATTTGTCAGGTTTTATGCGTTTCAAGCGAGCTGAGGCAAACTATCCCTCACGTTTTAAATATAATCAGCTGAATTGTGGCACCGCCAAAATAATCCAAATTTTTAACAAAATAATCAGGATTTTTAACAAAATAATCAGGATTAAGATTTTTACCAAAATTATTGGGATTAAGATTTTTACAAAAAAAAATTACAATTATCGAAATTAAGTTTTTTGGTTAAACCAATAATAACCGGGATTAAGATTTTTACCAAAATAATCAGGATTAAGATTTTTACAAAAAAATAATCGGGATTATGATTTTTACAAAAAAAAAAATCAGGATTACGATTTTTACCAAAATAATCGGGATTATGATTTTTTAAAATAAATAAATAATCGGGAGTATGATTTTTACCAAAATAATCGTGATTAAGATTTTTACCAAAATAATCGGGATTAAGATTTTTACCAAAATAATCAGAATTATGATTTTTAACAAAATAATCGGGATTATGATTTTTTTACCAAAATAATCGGAATTATGATTTTTTTTACCAAAATAATCGGAATTATGATTTTTTTAATTAAAATAATCAGGTTTACAATTTTTTACCAAAATAATCGGAATTATGATTTTTTAAACCAAAATAATCGAAATTAAGATTTTTTACCAAAATAATCGGGATTATGATGTTTACAAAATAAATAAATAATCGGGATTATGACTTTTACCAAAATAATTAGAAATAAGATTTTTACCAAAATAATCGTGATTTTTTTAAAAAACAAAATAATCGGGATTAAGATTTTTACCAAAATAATCGGGATTAAGTTTTTTACCAAAATAATCAGGATTATGATTTTTAATAAAATAATCGGGATTATGATTTTTTTAAACCAAAATAATCGGAATTAAGATTTTTTTAACCAAAATAATCGGAATTATTATTTTTTATCAAAATAATCAGGTTTACAATGTTTTACCAAAATAATCTGAATTAAGATTTTTACCAAAATAATCGGGATTATGATGTTTACAAAATAAACAAATAATCAGGATTATGACTTTTACCAAAATAATTAGGAATACGTTTTTTTTTAATCAAAATAATCATGATTATTTTTTAACCAAAATAATCTGTATTATGATTTTTACCATAACTGAGCAGACCTAAATGACGATGTTACGTGTTACGTACCTCTCTCAATACATCCTGTGAATCCAATACCAAATGCAGCGCTGTGATATAGGGGAAGGTTGATGTACACAATATCTTCAGAAGTTGTCCCACAAAGTAACTGGAAGTAGGCTATTCCCCATAACCTCTGATGAGTTATCAAGCCTGCCTTTGGAAGGCCTGCATTGGACAGAATACATTAAATTCAATATCTATGTAATTTACTAAATAGTTTTTAGGCAGATTATTTGATATATTTCTCATGCTACCCTTACGGTATAATATCACTGAATCCAGTACCTGTCGTGCCTGACGTGTAGATGTACAGAGCTATGCTCCTTGAGGTGATGTTGGCTCTCAGGTCTGCAGGAATGGGCTCATCTGACGCTCGGTTGATTTTGTCATTTAAACTCTGAATCCCGTCACAGTTAACACTGTCAGTCAGTATATAGACAGTGACTTCTTTCTCTCGAAGTGTGGGCAGTACTTCTTCAACAGCGTCCTGCAGTTCTACAAAAAAATATATTGCTTATGTATATGTCAGACAGTGAATGCATATGGACAATTCCATGCAAATGTCAACCTTATCATAAAAAGTAAAGTTTTTAACTTTACTGATATCTTAAATGTCAATATTTGGTGGTTTAAATACCCGTGCAAAGTCTTAAAGTTTTTAAAGCACTTTATTATTTTCTAAAAATTAAAGGTGCGATGTGTAAATTTTAGAAGGTCCTCTTAACAAAAATGCAATATAATATACATAACTATATCATTAGTGGTGTATAAAGATCTTACATTATGAACTGTATTGTTTTTATTATCTTTAAAGGTGCAGTGTGTACATTTTAGCGGCACCTAGTGGTGAGGTCACGAATTGCAACCAATGGCTTAGTCCACTGCTCACCCCTCGCTTTTGAAACACATGGAGAAGCTACAGTAGCCGCCACTAGACAAACATGTCATCGTCGGAGACAACTTAGTAAAAAAAATTGTCCGTTAAGGGCTTCTGTAGAAAAATGGCGGCACAAAATGGTGACTTCTATGTAAGGGGACCCTCAGTGTATGTAGTTAAAAAGGTCTCGTTCTAAGGTAATAAACACATACCGGTTCATTATGAAAGGTCTTTATACACCCCTGATAATAAAGTTTTGTATATCATTTTGCATTTTCGTCAAGAGATCCTTCTAAAAATTACACACTGCACCTTTAAAAGAGCCATTTTTATCTACATACACCGCGGGTCTCCTTATATGGAAGTCGCCGTTATGTTTCTACAGTAGCCCTAAATGGACAAATTGTTTTATAGAGCAAGTTTGTTCTGTGGCGACTACTATAGCCACCAAAGGCGGGTGAAGGGTGACCGTGTTGAGCCGTTGGTTGAAATTCACAGTCTTACCACTAGATGCCGCTAAAACTCCCTGATTGCATCTTTATACTTGAAATAAAATTGAAATGAAAAACTGTCATTTGTTTTGGAATATTGTGGTATAATTTTTTTTTTTAAATTCATGTGCCCTCATAATCTTGAATTTTGATTCAAGATTATGAGGGCACATGAATTTAAAAAAAAAAAATCTACCCTTCTCCAAACAATCCCTCTTTACTACCGTTTATATGGTATGGAAGGTGGACGGGGTCCAAGAAAAGATTGCAGCAAGTAGCAAATAGCAACATGACCCAACTTTAAATGATCCGATTTTCGATGGATGAATTCAAGTCCCGCCCTACCTTTTTAATTTCAGAATCCCTTTCACTCGCATACACGTCTCCACTGGGAAAATAAGACAATCGCTACTTCCGTTTCATGCCGACTTTAATTGTTGGCAAATTTCAGAATTGTCACTTCCATAACGGAGAAATGTCACATCCATAATGGCGTTTCTTCCTCATAAATGCACAAATAAAAGTTTAAATAAATAAAAAAATTCTTTTCTTGAAGAGCCTTCTCCATTTGTTGGGTATTATTGCTTCTGTTTTGTGCTTTTTAATTCACAGAATTCCTTCTCAGTATGTTGTCTCCCAATTATTCATAATGCATGCATGCTTCCCTCATCTAAAATAGAAAACATGAATATATAGACTGATATTATGTCAGGACTTTATCATCAGGGCTTACGAAAATATAAATAGATGGTTCAATATACTATTTTATTAATAAATGCATTCTCTGAGAAATTATATTACACGTTCTGACTGCAAATGTCACATTCATAACGCTGGAATTGCCTACACGGTATATAATGTATTCAAACAAACTCTACTTCTCTACTATTTCAGGAATGCTAAGACAGCAAAAATTTGCAAAGCTCATTTGTGTGTCAGTTTTACATTTTGCATATTCAACTAATGTTGTCACTCTGTATTATGCATTTGGTAGATGCATTTTAACCCCTAAAATTACAGTGTACTGTGGGAGGGACACTGCATTATAGTAGAAGTTTTTATATAGAAGTTTTACAGAAAACAAAGAGCAAACATGTCGCATATTTTTGGAAAGCTGAAATTCTTGTGGCTAAAAAAAGGAGAACTATATTTTATGGCGGAGGAGCGCTTAGTTTGCAACACTTCAACCTCAGAACGCAGTAACATCATCACTCCTAACTACTTCCCCTCTCGTTCAAATATCTGTCAAAATTACTGTGATGTGCGAAGTGCTGCAAACTAAGTGCTCTTCCGCCATACAATATAGTTTTCATTTTTTATACACTTCACCACGTTTTATTTTGTGCCACCATACTTACTCATGTAACATTCTTTAAATAGGGAAAACATGGAAGTGTTTGGTGGCTTCTAAATTCATCCCTGTTTGGATCCTAAGGAATGAATGGAGCTAGGCTAAATGCTAACACATTCAGGACACGCTGTACAAAGATTAAGCGCACGCATTGAAAAAAAATAGGTTGTATTAATTAACTAAGTTAAGGTAAGAACATAGTAAAATATTGAAAAACTGTGGTGTTTTTCTTTAATATTGACCATGTCAAAGGTTGAAATCAATGTAAATCAAACTTTGATGCCTCTAATCTTTAGCCTGGATTTCACAGACAGGGTCACATGTGTAGAAATATAAACAAAATGTGTTATCACATTTATTTTAACTGAAGTGGTTAGGACCTGTTAGAAAAGCAACTAAGTGTTAAATACTGAGGGTCAAAAACTATTCTAGGCCAATGGTTGCTAAAGTAAAGATCAACAGGAATGTCTAAACTTGTCTAGACTAGTAGTGTGTGCTTTACACAACTATATCGATTATCTTCCGACATCCCTGCTAAATAAACAACATAAAACTGAGATTTAATGGAATTTTATAATAGTCTTGACGAGCTACTGGTAACGTGCTACGTTCTTTTGGTGGGATGTTACTTGACAGATAAAACAACCAATCAAACAACTTAAATCCCATGGGAATAAGTCCCAAACCACACTACACAAAGTTATTTTGTAATGTGTTCGATTGTAATAGAAACTATTAGACTTTGTATTGATTTTTATCAACAGGGTTGTTTACCATTTCCAGGCCTAGAGATTACCGTCACCAAAAGTTAAAACATGATGAGTTACACATACGCTGAATGAATCGCCTACTGAAAAACCAGCATAAGCTGGTTTTAGCTGGTCTCCCAGCTTGGTTTTAGCTGGTGTAGCAATCTGTGTTTTGGTCACTTTTAAGTTGGACATTTGGAAGACCAGCTGACCCACCAGCTTTGCCAGGTTGGGAAAACCATCTTAAACCAGCTTATGCTGGTCTAAGCTGGATTTGTCAGTTTTCAGTAGGGTCTGGTTCTGTTACTGTAACTAATTGTCATTTGACCAATAAGTGCTCATTGTAATGGTTTGTAATGGTTACCATTAAAACCATTATGTAATGGTGCTCTGGTTCCCACCTATAACAGCAGAACCCAACACATTTCCATTAAAACCAGTGCAACTCACATTAAAAGCATTAAATCCATCAGAACTTTAGAGACGGTTTCTGTTTTTTTTTTTGTTTTTTTAGGGATAAGAAGCTGAAGTACCTGCAGATGCGATCAAGACTTTGGCTCCGCTGCAGGAGAAACAATGCAGCAGTGATTTGGATCTGATGTTATAATTCAGAAGAGCAGCAGTACAACCGATCTTCATCAAAGCCAACCAGATCCACATATACATGGGTTCATTTCCCATCAGAAGAGCAACCGTATCTCCTTCGTGAAGATCTGCATGCGTTAACAAACTCCTTGCGATTCGGTTACTCCGTTTATCGGTCTCCTCATACGAGTGCGTCTCATCACCAAACCGAATGAAAACTTTGTCCGGGTGTTTGTGTACATGCGCCAGAAATCGGTCCACTAACGTATAGAAAGGTTTTGAGTTCCTGATTTTTGATATGGGATATCCTATAAGAAATATCCGATAGATTGACTGGAGGTCTTTGATGAAATATGGGTAGCGGTATCTTAAAGTAAATAAAAGTAAAACGGCACTTATAATAAACCAAAACATGATCCAACGTGATCGGATTTCTGTCAGATGTTGCTGTTGATTTCTGACAGGAGCAGATTAAAACGTCGAGTAGGAAGTTAAGAAGAAGAGGAGGTGCTTGTTGTAAACACTAGTTAAAAAGTGCAGAAACTCAACTACCATATGGTCTCACCACCAGGGCTTGAGGTTTGCTCAGCAGCCACAATGGCTAGTGGTTTTCCAAAGTTAATAGCCAAAAAGAATAAAACGTATTGAAAATATGCATGAAACAAATGCTGGCTTTCAATAAAAACTGCTCAGTTAAGACATGTACATGTATTGTCAACTTGTTTATGCAGAATTTATTTTATGAGCTTGATGGCGGAGTTGCGCGTTTGTGTTTGGGGGCACCTACCGGTTAACAAGGGTAATGCAACACTTAAGATTAGCGAGAGACTGCGGTTTCGTGGTTTTTAAATATGGTTTAATAAATGAATTAAATCAGTTTACCCATTAAAGAGCACCTATTTCATTGCTAAAAACAATGTCATTTTGTGTATTTAGTTTGTGGTTTATGGTTCAAAAACATTATTTTCCACATACCGTACATTTTTGTAGCTCCAGATTTCACTCTCTTCCTGAAAGGCACGGAATTGAAAAGCTCTGTGTCCCTGATTGGCCAGCTAATTTGAACGTTGTGATTGGTCTGAATACCTCTGATGTCAGGAAATGTGACGCTCCTTGCCACATTTGAAAGATTTGCGCACAATGCAATGCTTTCAAGGAGTTAACTTACAGGCTGTGAGTCTGAAGTGGGAGGAATTATGATATTTACGTCACCAATCCCAGGAAGTAAACTATTGCCTACAATCCGTGTGTTTGTTGTAGTCCAGAAAAGAGATTTACTCACGTCATCGTTTACTTTGGGGTTTGTACCTTTTGCATATCATTAACATGTAGCCTACTAATCAGTGTTGGGAGTAACGCATTACGTAATAGTATTACTTTTCTGAAGTAACGCGTAAAGTAACGCATTACTTTATAAATGTACACATTAATGTTTAAAGGTGCAGTGTGTAATTTTTTTAAAGGATCTCTTGACAGAAATGCAAAATAATATTCAAAACTATATTATCAGGGGTGTATAAAGACCTTTCATAATGAACCGGTATGTGTTTATTACCTTAGAATGAGATGTTTTATCTACATACACTGTGGGTCCCCTTACATGAAAGTCGCCATTTTGGGCCGCCATGTTTTTACAGGAGCCCTTAACGGACAACATTTTTTTTTACTAAGTTGTCTCCGACGATAAATTTGTCCGGTGGCGGCTATCATAGCTTCTCTATGTGTTTAAAAAAGGCGAGGGATGAGCAGTGGACTGAGCCATTGGTTGCAATACGCAACCTCACCACTAGATGCCGCTACAAATTTACACACTGCACCTTTAAGTTACTATTTTTAAAAAGTTACTTTTCAGTTTAATTAATTAGATGTTAAAAAATAAACTGAACGTATTAACGTAGAATTACACACTCTATGCATAAACAGTTTCAGTCAGAAATGGAAATGGCAGACCAGAGCTTGACATTTTTGTAATGGAAACATGGAATTTCTGAATGCAGAACTTCTCAGTCATAAAAAAACACCGGCAAAGTAAGAAAAAGTAAGAAAAAGTAACACAAAAGTAACTTAAAAGTAACGTAAGCATTACTTTCCATGAAAAGTAACTAAGTAACACAATTGGTTACTTTTTTAGGGAGTAACTTAATATAAGGGGTGCAAACTCATCAGGGGTGAAAAAGGTGACAAGACACAAGCGCTCTTATATAAGCGGATACGCGGCTTGCACGCTCCTCTTAAACAGAAACAGGTATATAGCGCATATAGCACTGTTGTCAACGGCTTAAAATCACTTAACTTAAAACTGCGGTGCGTGAACAAATGTTAAGCTTTATGACCACGCGCACAGCAACGTGACGTGGGCGCGTAACCTCAAATGAGAAAATACTACGAGTTTAGTATGTGCACTCAATCTGCAGACTGCTTAAACTTCGGCAGCAAATGAAGTGGCTATAAATTGTAAAACATAACCCGCCAAACTGGCTAGTAATTTGACATCGTTACCACAATAGCTGGACATGATTTTCATAATTTCATTTACTGCTACCATGTCGCAGACCCCCCTCACCCCTCATTTTCAAAAACTCATCGGATCTAGACGAATCACAAGAATGACCTATTTTGTATCAAAAACGGCGAATTTCGCCGAAAGGTGACAAGTTTGCACCCCTGTAATATAAAGAGTTTCGTTGCAAAACGAGATAACTCCGTTTTTTTATTTTTCAGAATTCTACTTTTTTTGGTTGTGCATTCCAATTAATATCAATTCAACTGCAGTTGTTTTTTTATTTAAACATTCATAACTTAAAAAATACAGCTAAGTAGAACCATAAAACAAAATAATAATAACATAACATAATAAACAACATGTTTTGACAAAAATGGTAAAAAATGGATTTATCTAGTTTTGCAACGAAACTCTTCATATTGTAATGCATTGTTTTTAAAAGTAACTTTCCCCAACACTGGTACTAATACACACTTAAACACCAAAGGAAATGTAAAACCGTAAATTGGACCATTGGTGCTCTTTAAATATGAGTGCTACAAGGATGACGTATTTTTGTTAGCAGGACACTGGTTCCCTCGACAAAAAGCCCATTCATTTTTCCCAAAGACTTTGGGATTATCGCAAAAAATTTAAGACGTTTAACAAAACTTTATGACACACATATTGATCATTTTCACAGATAAAGACAACTTTTATGAATTTTGAAGTCTATTTTTTTTATTCCTTGTAAACCCATTTAGATTTCAAAAAGTCTTCATCTGTGAAGATTAACTTGGACAAAATGTGTAAATGTAATCTGACAAAAAAATGTCATCCTGTGGCACTCTATTAACTCTGTACTGGGGGGCAGGGCCCCCTGTCCTCCAAACTTTGTTATTTGATAAATGATGGTAAGCACACAGTTAATGGTACCCATTGCCTTCAATAGTAAGAAAAACAAATACTATGGAAGTCAATGGGTACCGTCAACTGTGTGCTTACTATCATTTATCAAAATATCTTCTTGTGTGTTCAACAGAAGAAAGAAACTCATATAGGTTTATAAAATGATGAGTGTTTTCATTTTTAGGTGAACCTTTAACAGACCTTTGTCATTTTACTCAGGATAAATTTAATCAAATCTGGCCATGAAGATATATTTCAAAAAACGTAGTTAAAGCACATTCATATACAGTACCAATAATCTAAATGTTATTTTCTAACCAACTTTAATGGTTATAACAAAGTTTTCTAGTTATATAGTTTTAATAGTTCACCACCATTGCTGGTTTTGTACTTTGACTGGCTGTACAGAGGTTGTTTAAGTATATTTGTCCCCAAGTACCTTAAGTACTGACCACAGTGTTATCAGTTAAGTCTTGATTATAAAACGTTTTGTGATCTGTCAGTAAGTAAATGGTTAACTTGAATTATGGAGTTGATTCAATTGCAATTCTTTTGTGGTGCATATGCTAGACTTGACTGGAAAGTGTGTTTTGGTTATTTAAACTAGTAACAGCAGTGTGAATGCAGAATACTTAAACATGCAAGTTTAAGTTACGTTTTTATTAAATTAGAAATATAAATTCATGCACGATCAGTGCAACTGCTAAAAACATACAAAAAAGCAGAAAAGACACTTTTGGCTCAAGTACAAAATGATTATCCGAGTGCAATAAATGCAAAGTTTACAAAGGCACTAAAACATAAAAGACATCAGTCACTAGTTTATTTCTGAAGCCGTGCCAATGGACTGTCGAACCCGCTGTCCTGCTGACGCACTTTAAGCTCTGAAAATAAACTCTTTGGACACAGTTTATGTACACCATCTTCGGATCCAGGGATTGGCTCCCTGTTTTTATTTGTTCTGCCGTCTATGAATGCATTGGGTTTAGAGTAAGACAGAGGTTGAATGATCTCTTTGTAAAGCGTTATATCGGAGTTATCACCAATGGAGCTTCCAAAGTCCAAACCAGCCAATGAAGGGCCGTTCATTAGGAATGGTTTCCCAGGCTCTGGATAAGATGATGTCAGGTGAATATTATTTACGAGGTTAGATCCGTTACTGGTTAAACTCCAGTCACTCTGGCCGTCATCCCGAACAGGCGGTTCTTCAATCAGGAAGGGTTTTATAGCAGACTGATCCGATCTTCCCGACTCAAACCCCTCCAGGAACATCTCTCTGCTCTGCTTTCTCAAAGTAACATTAGAGGTCTTGACATTGTTGTTGTTATAAATACCATCATCACTGCTTAAACTACCCTGTGTGCGTTTCTGGTAACGTTGACCTATCATCTCCAGGTCTTTAGACCCACAGACCTTCCCAGACTTGAGGGAATCGTGATCAAAGCATTTAGATGTTGTTTTCACGCCTTTCTCACTTGGGTTGTATATTTTTTGGTCCTTTTTTCTAACGTGAGATTCGGCTCCATGCGAGGCAGCACCCAGAATTTTAGCAGGCGAATCATTTGTTTTATCCTCAGATTCACCTGTACAAAAATAAGATATGTATATATTTTCAAACAATATACTTAAAATATTATAATAATAATAATAATAATAAAAAGCAATGCTATTACCTTGAGAGTTCTGGGTCCGTAATACCTTGCGTTTGGCTACAGGGGTCTCCAAAACTTTGGCCATAGTTGCCAGCTTACTTGCCGCATTGATAATCTTCTTTTCTGCACTGCAAGAGATGTTTAAACTTAGTTAAGTGTCTAGCAAACATATTCAGAATATAAAGAGGATATAAAGAAATCTCTTGTATACCCAGTAGTCTGGCATCCATCTTCCAGTAGCTCCTGTAAGCAGGTGAGGTAATACCTGCGCATCCTCCTGGCAGTGTCCTGCCTCTCTCTCTGGACCTCTGCCCTGATCAACTCTGCCGCCCGCTCTTTACTCTCCTGAAGGTACCGCAGCATATCACCTACAAAAACACACACACAAAAAAATGTAATAAGTTAAATTAGATATTTAAGCAAATGTGTGTAATACAATAACAATTTAAGGTTGTAAAATCTATTTACTGTAAATTATATTTAAATATATTTAATTCTTTCCCCGCCATTTACGAGTTATCTCGTCAATTAAGAGAAAACCCTTCCCTGCCAATGACGAGTTTATACGGCAATCCATATTTCCACTATTATCCACTAGGTGCCACTCTTACACAACTTATAAAGACCTGAAGCACTCACTGATTTCAAAACGTTTTGATCATCGTTCTTAATCTGTTCTCTAACAAAAGTCCTTTACAATGGACATATGCATCTCGGACGGCTTGAGGGCGAGTAAATCATTTTTTGCTGAATTATCCCTTTAAGGTCTTGCACTCACCTCTGATCTTCTCCACAGCCTTCATGTATTGCTCCTTCATCTCCTCAAGACCCGCTTGAAGATTGTGACTGCTTGACTGTGCGTCTGAGGCTTGTTTAAGTTCATCCAGGGCTTTGAGATGAGTCTCCTGTTGTTTCTGCATAGCTTCCTCATGCTCGTCTGATTTGACATGATAAATTAAACAAAATATTTAAATACATGTGCGCTCATACACATGATGGTCTATGAGTCTGTGACAAAAAACGAGGGCTGCATAACTATTAATCGCAACTAATCGTTTGCAAAAGAAAAATTTTTGTTTACATCATATATGCGTGTGTGTACTGTGTATAATAATTATGTATAAAAACACACACACACATGCATGTATATATTTTAGGGCTGTCAAAAGATTAATCGTGATTAATCACATCTAAAATAAAAGTTTGTGTTTACATAACATATGTGTGTGTAATGTGTATAATTATTATGTATATATAAATACACACACATTCATGTGTATATTTAAGAAATATTTGCATTTATATACTGTATAAACATTTATATAATTTATATTATATAGAAATATAAATATTTTATATATAAATATAACCAATTTTTCTTAAATATATACATGACTGTGTGTGTTTTTATATATAAATATTAATTATACACACTACACACACATATGTTATGTAAACACAAACTTTTATTTTAGATGTGATTAATCACGATTAATCTTTTGACAGCCCTAATATATTTAAGAAATATTTACATGTGTATATACATTTTTATATTTATATATCATTTATATTAAACATAAATACTAGTGCTGGGCAAAAATTAATTGCGATTAATCGCATACAAAATAAAAGTGATTTTTTGCATCATTTATGAGTTTGTGCAGTTTGTAATTATTATGTATAAATAAACACACATTCATGTATGTATTTAAGAAAACATTTACATGTGTATATATATATTTTTAATATTTTTATATATTCGATATGATATATACATGAAAGAAAAAAATTATATATATATATATATATATATATATATATATATATATATATATATATAATTCGCGATTAATTTTTGCCCAGCACTACAGTTAAAATATAAGTACATTTTTTTCTTAATATTATACATTTATGTGTGTATTTATATATACATATTTTTATACACAGTGCACACACATATATATGATGTAAACAAAAACTTTTATTCTCCAAACGATTAGTTGCGATTAATCATTATGCAGCCCTACAAAAATATTACATTTTAAAATGTATAAGCGTGGATGATATTAATATTGAAATTTTATCAGGGTTGGAGCTAAAATCTGCAGGACATCTGCACTCCAGGACCAACGTTGCCTACCCCTGGTCTAAAGTACGGTTCATTTTTATACGTATAGTGTGTAAGAGGCTAAATACCCAGGGCTTAAGTGTTTTTTAGGGTGTTGCTTGGTTATACTACGTGTTTGATAGGGTGTCCTGAGTGGTTTAATGTTTTTTTACTAACCAGGGGTAAAAGAAAACAACAGTGTTGATCCCTATATAGTATGTTTTGTTCCAACTTCATTGTACTAAAGATTAAATATATGGAGCACCTTTCATCTTCTGCACGGTGCTTTTGTGCTCTCGCATGGTCTTTTGGAGCTGCCGGCAGGCCTTTTCTAGATGCCTCTGGAGCTCTTGACTCTTTTTCTGGAGCTTGGCCAGAGACTCGGCACATTCGGCGCTGGTGCACGCTCCTTGTTTCCTCTGAGCCATCAACCCTGCTGTGAGAGGAGGAAGCGTGAGAAAATTCCAGAGAGATTCCTGAAAAGTGAGTGGTATGCGTCAACGTTGTAGGTCTTACTGATTTCTGCTTCATGGCGCTCTTGGGTTTCCTTCAGCACACATCTGAGCTTATCTTCACTGCTCTAGAATAATAAAAACATTTCTTATGTGAAAGGAGAGTGATAAATATGAAGACGGTAGACGTGGAAAACCATGGAATGCTATGGGTGTGGCTGTATGTTGCTTTATTTATAGGTTTATAATAACTTAAACTTGTTTGAGTAATTTAAACAAGGCGAGTTGTAAATCACGAGTTTTTGGGGCTTGGCAAACTATAGTATGGAGACACACCTTCTTCCATTCCTGCCTGGCCTGGTTGACTGTTCGACTGAGTGTTTCCTTGCATATCTGCCATAATCTGGATCTGATGGTTCCTGTGACACTGCTAGGCATCTGTTCAACGCTCCTCCTCTCTACTCCCTCCCGCAACACGTCCTTTAGATCAGCGAGCATCTCCTCCTGCACCCGCTGTGTCTCCTCCTGCAGTCTGCATTACAGATAATCATGAAGGAGTCATTTGGATTACTTTAATGTTGGATGTACGTGCTTTGCTGTGTTGAGCCACGTAAGAAGATAACTAATGCCATTTTAATATAAAATTATTTGTTTGTGTACATCTGGGATGAGTAAAGTAACCCTTTAATAACCTGATCTCCTGCTGGCTCCTCCACTCCTGTTCCTTCACCCTGAGGGTCTCCTGCAGCTCTGTGTTTCTCTCCTGTAGTTTGTGTTTGTGCTCTCTCTGAAGCTCCGCCCTGAGGCGGGACACCTCCTCGTGCTTGTCCCTCATCCAAACGTCTCGGGCAGCCGCCAGCTCTGATTTAATGACGGCAGTCTGCTCCTGGCCCGAACCCTCCTTTCGAGTACTGACGGCATGCAACTCCTCCAGAAGCTTGGCGTTTCTCCTGTTACACTCCTCCAGCTCGCTGCATTTGATACGGAGCGTCTCCTGCCACCTGTCCTCCACCATCTTCACAGCTGAAGAAATCTGAAATATTATGAGAAAACTTGGATGGTCAATAAATAATTTTATATTTACTACCAGTAATAGTAATAATAATAATAATACTTCAAATGAACAACACAAGAGAACGCAGTGATTCTTCCTTTTAGATTAAAATTATTTGTTTTTAGCAAAGGTAGAAAAGTTGTCACTGAGACGGTACCATTAAAAAAGGTCCTAATATGTATCATTAAGGTACAGATATGTACCTGTGAGGTACTAATATTCACTTTTTAGGTACAAATGGCTACGTTTTAAAAGGGTACCGCCCCAGTGACAACTTTTCTACCTTTTCTTCTGAGAGTGTATAGCAATGCTCATAACAGCAAAATACCTAAAAAACATTAATTTACCTTAAATAAAAACTAAACACAACTGCACCAGGTCTGTCTATAATCAAGTTACATAAAAAACAGCAATATATGTACAAAAGGTGAGTAACAAACTACCTTAACTGTTGAAACTGCTGCAATTCTTATTGATGTTTTTTGTACCTAACAACTTAAAGGTGCATTGTGTAACTTTTAGGAGGATCTCTTGAAAGAAATGCAATATAATGTACATAACTATATTATCAGTGGTTTATAAAGACCTTACGTAATGAACTGTATTGTTTTTATTATCTTTAGTATGAGCCGTTTTTATCTACATACAGTGCGGGTTCCCTTACATGAAAGTTGCCGTCATGTTTTAACAGTAGCCCTAAACAAATAAACTGTTTACAGGGCGCATTTCGTCCCTACGTGGTCTCAGACGACAACATGATTGTCCTGTGGCGGCTACCATATGAGCTTTAAAATTGAGGGGTTAGCATACGGCTAAAAAAACAACATAGTAACAACATATTACGTTTTAAAAATGTTTAATGTACACATAAAATTGATGACTTAAGATAGAGATATAGTTCTGTTTTCCCACATACGTGAGGGTCCGCGTACAGTGAGCGTGATCCAAATTTTGTCATCAGAATAGTATGCATGCTTTGTACATGCTCCGCCGGATTTTTGTAACCATGCATACTTGTGTAGTATGTAGGCCAGGAGGAGGAGATGCATTGCATTTTGTCTCAATGCAAATGCGTTGAACATATGTTTACACGTACGAGGCAAATAAAATATGCTTTGCGAGGTTGTGTGTTCGACAGTGTGCGTATGTTGGCATTCACGTAAAAAAAACTACTCCGGGCTTTAGATTGAATGATTAAGAAAAAAGCAACCAATGGGACCAATCTTAGACTCCTCTGTATTCAGGAGAGAGTATTAGCGTAGTGTACGCACTTTTCTTAGTGATGTATGACAAATTTGGAGGGTGGGGGCACAGAGCAGCAGCAGAGTAGCCTCCGTAGGATGCATAAGCTCTCATCCTGAATGCGGACGCGACTAAAATGGCGGCGATACCGGAAGGTAGTTATTGACGTTAATAAAGTTTTAAATATGGATATTTCTACCACAACCCCCGTGGATTACCCTCAGAAGACCTTTGTTTATCATCCTGGAGCCGTTTGGATTTATTTTGTGAAGGATGTATGGGGGTAATTTTAGGCCAATATTATTGAAAATGGACAGAGTAAAAGTCACAAATAGATATTACAACTTGTAAATACAAAACGCAATCTACAAATAGATTAAAAATCCACAAACACAGTCCTTGTGATCCGCAAATGTAAAACAAGATCTACGAATCGTCTTTGTGATCCACAAATATAAAGCATGATTTACAAAAAGAAATCAGTGACTTGTACTTGAAAACCAGAATTTGAATGAATGTAAAGTGACTTCTTTGCAGATGAATATCATTTTCTATTTGTAGATTGTGTCACATTTGTTTTCAGAATTCTGACACTATTGTTTCGCTTTGGTGACAAAATAATGCCATAATCGTTGAAAATGAAGAGACTACAATTTGTAAACACGAAACAAATCTGCAAATAGGTTCCAAATCTGCAAACAAACTCCTCATGATCCGCAAATGTAAAACGAGATCTACAAATATATAAAAATCCACGAACAGACTCTTCATGACATACAAATATAAAATGCGATTTACAAATAGATTTAAAATCCGCAAACCAACTCTTTATGATTCACAAATAGAAATCATCGACTTGTACTTGACAAACAGAATTTAAATGAATGCAAAGTGATTTGTCTGCGCATGAGGGTCATTATTTGTTTGTAGATTGTGTTGCATTTGTTTTCAGAATTTTGGCACAACTGTTTCGCTGTTTTCCATTAAAAAAATCTACAAATGCCCTCCTCACAATTTGCAAACAAACACAGTCTAACTTGTATTTTCCAACCATTGTAAAAAGACATTCTTACACATTCTGTGCAAAGTTCAGCATGCAAGTGTTGAATCTGTGTTTGCAGATCACAGGGCATTCACGAATCCTTCTGCACAAGTCTACAGATCTTTTTGGCACTATCTTTACGCAGAGTTTGTCACTACGATCCACGCGTGTAGTCAGCCAATCAGGGGTATTGCTTCAAAGTAATGCCACGCCCCCTCAATAAGCTCTTTTCAAAATAAAAGCTGGGCTCACTGCCATTTACCGTTGCCGGTGTTACAGCGCTGAAAGGCGGCCAGACCGCGTTATCGATATTATATTAATCATATTAAAGCATTTATGTATAGCATGGCAAATATGTAGCATTAACGTGAACTAGAACAACCCCTCGTTTAAGTTATTATCAGTGCCTGACAATTCAGCCGAGGTCATTAAATCGTTAAAAACACTGCATGAAGCGGTTTTATCCTTAAAACATCAGTGTCTCTTCAACGAACATTTGCCGAGCGTCAGCGAGCCAGCTGGATGGAGTGGAGCTGCTAAGGTGACGCAGCTAAAATAAAGCAAGCGGGTGCAACGATAATATTGGATGTAACTTGCCGTAATTAACAAAAACATGAGCCTTATTTGACAGCAGCACTAATTTAACTATTTGACCATATGCATTTGATATACATACCGTGACCGGAATGCACTTACAAATCGCGCTGTTATTAGAAACATTTAACTGTTTCCAGACTGAGCATGGAGACAAACAAGCGCAAGCCGTTTATAGAAGCAGCTGCCTGTCAGCGTGTACGGAATGAAGTCAAAACGGTCTCGGTTTTTAGACCGGCAGTCTGCCTGTGCCATTCCACCCTAATCCGGACTGCAAATTACATGTTAATATTATATCCACCATTTACAATCCTTCCTTTAAGGTCTGTTCTGCTTTTAACAGCTCAAAGCTATTACTCTCTGTAGCTTTCGAGTCCGTTGTAGGTTACAGGTAAATTTTGCAGTTGTTTTAGTTAACTTTGCAGAGCATTTTATTGTCGGAAATGGTCCTGGGCTGGGTTTTCCTATAACGATTGAACTTAGCACTCAAGAGCGCTTTCTACAAGGTAAAACGATCGCTCGCAGCTGGGTTTTAAGTGCTACTAACGAGTCGCTATCCCTTTGTCAAGTGCTGAAATGTCACTTACTGAATGACTCGTAATTGTAGCAGAAGCTTGTTTAGGCTAATGATCTTCAGCCGATGTGCACTAATATTTTTTAAAATATTATTAATTATTTTTCAATGACTTATTAAATGTTTTAATAATTTGTGCATCATGAAATATTCTTTTTTCATATTTAGTTAGGACTCGTCCCACTGCGCAATGCCTTCTGCATTTTATAATATAGTTTAGATATTTCTTTTTATTTGTTGTTTATTATCTATGTTTATTTATTATTAAGGATTATTGCATTACCCAGTTGCGAGCGATCGTTATACATGCATCTTTGGGAAAAGCAAGTAAATGAACAACGAATGTTCATTAAGTAGCTTGTAGAAAGCGCTCTTAAGTGCTAAGTTTAATCGTTATCGGGAAACCCAGCCCTGTTCGTTTGGAATGTGACTGGCACACAGCTCTAGTCAGGACTGATTAGGCTATCCATTTATCAAGTATTGATTAATCATTTTACAAAAAGTAGAATAGGCAGGCATATTCTGAATTTAATCAAAATTATGACTGTGGCGTTGAAGGAACCTTCCTTTAGTGATAAATAAATAAGTTATTTTGCTATTATTATCTAGCAAATATGACAGTTTTAAACAAACTAAGTAGCCTATTTATTTATTTATTTATTGGCAAATGCAGAACAACAAGGAACAGGTAGAACATAGGCGACACGCCTCTACCTTGCGATGAGAAGATTAATCATGGGGAACATAAGCTAAATGTAATTTTAAAATGTATTTAATTTAAAAACAAATTTAAACCGAAAGCGGATTGTTTATGCTTGTCAAATTTATGCTGGCTCGGTCAAAAAATTTCGTCAGGCAGTATTTGATATATGTATTTGTGTTCATGGAAAACAATATAGGCTATAGAAATTCGTGCTGAGTGACAGGAAAAAGACAACCGTGCTATTGGCACAAGAAAAAAAAGGGTCAATGAATACGAACAAATAAATCGAAAAAAAATTAAGATATTGTTGATTCTGCATTTATCCAGCCCAGCATAAATTTGACAAGCATGTGCTTTCGTTTTAAAAATGACAGTTAAGCCTTTAATCATATAAGGGAGAAAGGCGTGTAGCCTACCTTTGCTTTCTCCTCATTGTTCTGCATTTGCCAATGAATAAGTCAGTCATATTTGTTATAGAAAAAGAAAGTCGGTAAAAATGTGCACCCAGCTAGACACTCAAAATGAGGGCCGGAGTGGGACTCGCTGACTATTAAAATAATATAATTAAATCCTCAGTAGCCATATCTGCTATAATGTTCTCTGCAGCCTTGAAAATTCATTGTATTTTTCTAATATATCATTTCCAATTCAGTGCAAATACAGTAGCCTAAACAATTATGATTTTGCCATAATTGTGCAACCCTATATTTTAATATTATTTAAGTAAACTTGTTAAAAAACTACTAAAAGGGAACAAATGTGTTTTCCCCTATATTTCTATAAAAAAATGTAGGTCTTGTAAATACGTATGGGGTTGCAATAGTTTGGAACCTACTGATATACAAAACTGGCTAATATGTCCTGACTGGAGCTGTGCGCGTCTGCGAAAAAAAAAAAAAACGAAATAGGCGTCAGCTCATTTAATGTCATTGTGCTTTCAGTTAACCTGTTTAGAACTAGAAGTGTTCGCCCTGCCCTCGACTTTAGGCGGTGCGTTCAAGTTCATATACAGCGTGCAGACAGCGTGCCCGAGCGCGAGGGGGAAAAGTCCGCGGGAGAAACTCAACAGCTTTAATGTACAAAAACCTTACGACAAACGAGAAACGTTCTAACGGAAGCCTTCAGTCAAGCAGGATTAAAAAGAGGATGAGAAACGTGCAAAATATACAATGTACAGTATATGCAGTTATGTCATTAATAACTACTGCTTTTAAAAGGACTTTTAAGTTATTGTTTTTGTTTCATTTTCAAAGTTTGATACATTGTGCATAATGACATACTTGGAAAAAGGGATAATTCAACAATAATTTATAATTGTATATCTTTTATTAATTTTATGAAATACATCAACTATATTTCAATGCACATTTAGGCCCTGAACAAAAAACAACCCGCGAGGGGAGGACTAGGGATTAACCCTTAATTAACTTTAAGGAATTAACTTTAGTGTTTAGAATTCAGTTAAAAACCAAAAAAAGAATTCTGTGTGCTTTTTGTTTAAAGTGCTTGTTTTTATTTAATGTATTTATTTATTCACTGGTGGTAGGGTTGGGGGACAATGAAGGGGAGGGGGGGAATAATTTGATGTAACGGGTGGAATAATTTTAACATGTCACCTGCAGTCCGGGTGAGGGTGGATTGCAGACTGCGGGTCTAAAAGCCAAGACTGTTTTGACTCGATTTGAGTTATGGGCCGTTTCCCAAAAGCTTTGTAGCTTAAGTAGCACTCGAAAATCATCGTAGATCTACGAGTGCTCTGGAGTAATCGTTAATTTATAAGTGCATCGTAAGACAGCAGTGTTACAAGGTCACCTGCAGGACAACCAGCAAATTGCACTCCTGCAATAACGATAATGTAATGTTTTAAATGTAGGCTATATTTATTTATTGGGGTTTTTTTTCTTTGTTTCTTTGTTTAAATTACTTTAATATAATATATTTAAAATTCAAACGAGAAATGAAATTTAAATGACTAAACATAAATTAATTAAGAAGGAAAACGTATTTGGTACAATTTTGGTAAAAGTTGGTACTAGCAAATTGATAAATGGTTCCTACCAATTGCTGCTATAATTCATCTAGGCTACAGTAAAAAAAATATTTTTTTGAAGGGTATGGCATCTGATTAAAGAAACCAAATAAATATTTACGGTACAATGCAATAATCCTTAATAATAAATAAACATAGATAATAAACAACAAATAAAAAGAAAAATCTAAACTATATTATAAAATGCAGAAGGCATTGCGCAGTGGGACGAGTCCTAACTAAATATGAAAAAAGAATATTTCATGATGCACAAATTATTAAAACATTTAATAAGTCATTGAAAAATAATTAATAATATTTTAAAAAATATTAGTGCACATCGGCTGAAGATCATTAGCCTAAACAAGCTTCTGCTACAATTACGAGTCATTCAGTAAGTGACATTTCAGCACTTGTCAAAGGGATAGCGACTCGTTAGTAGCACTTAAAACCCAGCTGCGAGCGATCGTTTTACCTTGTAGAAAGCACTCTTGAGTGCTAAGTTCAATCGTTATAGGAAAACCCAGGCCAGGACCATTTCCGACAATAAAATGCTCTGCAAAGTTAACTAAAACAACTGCAAAATTTACCTGTAACCTACAACGGACTCGAAAGCTACAGAGAGTAATAGCTTTGAGCTGTTAAAAGCAGAACAGACCTTAAAGGAAGGATTGTAAATGGTGGATATAATATTAACATGTAATTTGCAGTCCGGATTAGGGTGGAATGGCACAGGCAGACTGCCGGTCTAAAAACCGAGACCGTTTTGACTTCATTCCGTACACGCTGACAGGCAGCTGCTTCTATAAACGGCTTGCGCTTGTTTGTCTCCATGCTCAGTCTGGAAACAGTTAAATGTTTCTAATAACAGCGCGATTTGTAAGTGCATTCCGGTCACGGTATGTATATCAAATGCATATGGTCAAATAGTTCAATTAGTGCTGCTGTCAAATAAGGCTCATGTTTTTGTTAATTACGGCAAGTTACATCCAATATTATCGTTGCACCCGCTTGCTTTATTTTAGCTGCGTCACCTTAGCAGCTCCACTCCATCCAGCTGGCTCGCTGACGCTCGGCAAATGTTCGTTGAAGAGACACTGATGTTTTAAGGATAAAACCGCTTCATGCAGTGTTTTTAACGATTTAATGACCTCGGCTGAATTGTCAGGCACTGATAATAACTTAAACGAGGGGTTGTTCTAGTTCACGTTAATGCTACATATTTGCCATGCTATACATAAATGCTTTAATATGATTAATATAATATCGATAACGCGGTCTGGCCGCCTTTCAGCGCTGTAACACCGGCAACGGTAAATGGCAGTGAGCCCAGCTTTTATTTTGAAAAGAGCTTATTGAGGGGGCGTGGCATTACTTTGAAGCAATACCCCTGATTGGCTGACTACACGCGTGGATCGTAGTGACAAACTCTGCGTAAAGATAGTGCCAAAAAGATCTGTAGACTTGTGCAGAAGGATTCGTGAATGCCCTGTGATCTGCAAACACAGATTCAACACTTGCATGCTGAACTTTGCACAGAATGTGTAAGAATGTCTTTTTACAATGGTTGGAAAATACAAGTTAGACTGTGTTTGTTTGCAAATTGTGAGGAGGGCATTTGTAGATTTTTTTAATGGAAAACAGCGAAACAGTTGTGCCAAAATTCTGAAAACAAATGCAACACAATCTACAAACAAATAATGACCCTCATGCGCAGACAAATCACTTTGCATTCATTTAAATTCTGTTTGTCAAGTACAAGTCGATGATTTCTATTTGTGAATCATAAAGAGTTGGTTTGCGGATTTTAAATCTATTTGTAAATCGCATTTTATATTTGTATGTCATGAAGAGTCTGTTCGTGGATTTTTATATATTTGTAGATCTCGTTTTACATTTGCGGATCATGAGGAGTTTGTTTGCAGATTTGGAACCTATTTGCAGATTTGTTTCGTGTTTACAAATTGTAGTCTCTTCATTTTCAACGATTATGGCATTATTTTGTCACCAAAGCGAAACAATAGTGTCAGAATTCTGAAAACAAATGTGACACAATCTACAAATAGAAAATGATATTCATCTGCAAAGAAGTCACTTTACATTCATTCAAATTCTGGTTTTCAAGTACAAGTCACTGATTTCTTTTTGTAAATCATGCTTTATATTTGTGGATCACAAAGACGATTCGTAGATCTTGTTTTACATTTGCGGATCACAAGGACTGTGTTTGTGGATTTTTAATCTATTTGTAGATTGCGTTTTGTATTTACAAGTTGTAATATCTATTTGTGACTTTTACTCTGTCCATTTTCAATAATATTGGCCTAAAATTACCCCCATAAGGATGGACGCACTTATTTTGGACTTGAAGGTCGTGGACCCTGTAACATTACATTTAATCAACTGAAAGATCTAAAACATTATCTAAAATATCCGAAAATGTGTTTGTCTGAAAAACGATGGACATATGCAACTCAGACAGCTTGGGGGTGAGTAAATCATGGGTTTAATATCATTTTTGGCCGAACTATCCCTTTAATGTGAAATTTAACTCATTCCCCGCCAGCCTTTTTTTAAAAAGTAGCCCGCTAGCATTTTTTGTGATTTTTACAAAAGTTTTACAAAATGCCTTCCAGGAAAATTTTCTTCTAAAAATATATAAACATACAAATATATCAAATGAAAGAACAGCCCCTATGCTTTCAAACAAACAATAAACAAACAAACAAAACGGAAAAAAACTTTCATCCTATCTATATATTTTTCTCTGCTTATAAACTGTTAAATATGGGTATTTTTTTTCCAAAAAGAAAAATTTTTAAGCAAAAAAAAAAAAACAAATGCATTTTTTGTGAAGGAATTTTGTTAGAGGTCAGATTCAGAACGATTATCAAAACTATAAAATTAATAAATACTGTTTTGATTCAGTTTTTTATAAATTGGGTAAGTGCCATCTAGTGGATAATCGCGGTATTACATATAACCATAAAAACATGTTTTTTTTTCATGCAAATGTTTTCTCTTAATTGACTAGATAACCTGTCAATGGCGGGGAAAGAGTTAATAATGTTTAAAAATCATCTCGGTACACTGCAAAAAATTATTTTCAAGAAAAAATTATCTTAGTATTTTTGTCTCATTTTCAGTAAAAATATCTAAAGATTCTTAAATTAAGATGTTTTTTCTTGATGAGCAAAACAACGCAAGAAAATAAGTCTAGTTTTTAGACCCAAACTATTAAATTTAAGTGATTTTGTGCATAATACAAGCAAACAAATCTGCCAATGGGGCAAGCAATTTTTTCTTGAATTTAGTGTTTAAGAAAAATGTTCCAAGATTTTTTTGTTTACCCCATTGGCAGATTTTTGCCTGTTTTATGCACAAAATCACTTAAATTTGATATTTTTGGTCTAAAAACTAGACTTATTTTCTTGGGTCATTTTGCTCATCAAGAAAAAGCATCTTCATTTAAGAATTTTTAGATATTTTTACTGAAAACAAGACAAAAATACTAAGAATTTTTTTGCAGTCAAAAACCTGATTTCTGCGAATTGTGCACTGAAGATGCTCAAATATAATAGAATTGTGATTTTGAATTCTTATTGAATTTATTGGTGTTACATTTGTGTTATTACACAAAACTGATGTGTTTATTACTATTATAAAATGTGTAAAAACATAAATAAACAATAAAAAAGGAAACAATTTACAATAAGGTTGTTTTAGTAAACATTAGTAAATGCATTAACAAACATGAACAAACAATGAGCAATATAGTTTTTCTGCATTTATTAATTCTTGTTAATGCTAGATAATGTCAATACAATTGTTCAGTGATAGTTCATGTTGGCTAATGCATTAACCCTATAAAGATCTTTAAAAAGGTTTGTGACCCTAAATGTTTGAAAGGTAGTGTATATAAACTTGCAATACAGCTAACTTTTTATCAATTATAAACTTTGTAAGTTTGACAAATGTTGGCCGCATTACAATAGCTATGAAAACGAGTTCATAGCTACATTCCCTGTTGTACAACAACACAATACCTGTTCTTGAACCTGTTTCTGTTGTAGCCTCTCCCAGTCATCTTTCTCTGTTTGCAAGCTGCTTTTATATTCTGGGAGGGAGGTCAAGTCCTGGAGCCATCTAGTGCGAGCCCGCGATATCGCACCTTCAACCTAGGAGGAAACATTTGATGAAATCTCTCATCTGAAAACACTGTTATAGAGGTCTGTGTTAACAGCACGCTGGAGATACCTGGAGCGATAATTCATCTGTGTGTTTCTGCTGTAGTTCTCTTTGAGCGTTTCTTACGGCCTCCTCCACTAATTTGGCTTGGACGACCACAGCCTCCTGCTGCAGGGTCTCTCTCTGAGCATTGAGTCTGATCTCCAACTCCTCCAATGAAACCGTTTGACCTGCGCTCTCCAGACAGCTGGTCTGAAACCCTCCTTCACAGGTGTCGATCTTTGTAATCTCTTCCTCGGCTTTCAGTAGCCTCTGAGCCCAAGACTTCTCCAACTGACACAGACATAAATAAAAAATATAAAAAGGTTTTGACCTACATCTGCACTACAGCACACAACGGTGATGTTTTATGAGATTTGGCAAGGACATCAATAACAGTGACCCGTCATCAATTACCGTCTCCTGCTCGCGCTGCCAGTTCTGCCTGGCACTTTCCAGCTGTTCTTTGACCCGCAGCTCAATTTCGGCCTGCGTTTCTGTCTTCCACTGGGATTTGAGCCGAGCCACGTCCTTCTGATGCCGGGACTCCAGATCAGATCGCAGTCTCTCCAGAGCACAGTCACTCTCCTCTTTTTTCTTCAGCTATCAAACGATTTAATAACAACATATTAACTCTTAGAATAAAGTCTGGTTCGATTTGCAACTCATTCTAGCAAAAAATGCCCATGTAGACAGGTAGGCACTGTTTGACTAACGTTAAAAAATGTGATTGATCATTTAACATGATTTTTACAGGCAGTTGCATCTTAAATCTGAGAGCAAAGTGAGATTTACAATTGAAGAGTTTGGTTCCAAAATGCAATAGATTCATTTTGACTAATTTTGGTAAAAATTAGTTTTCTATACCGAGAAAGTGACAAGATGAAAACCACTATTTTCTGTTACAAACTTTCACATAGCATCTTTAGGTTATAATAGCATAAAAAATTCAAATCCATAATTTGATTTTCAAAGATTTATTATAAAAACTGATGATTTTTTAGGCAAAGTGCAATAAATCCATTACAAGTTTTTTTTTCTCCAAAATGCTATAAATCTATTGAATCAATATATAAATGTGCATTCATCTTTGCCATGTTATATTCATTTAGTTGACTAGTGGTATACACTGATTAAAAAAAATAAACATTAATGTCATTAATCATAACTCTAACTTTGTCATAATAAGAACACTGTCATTGCTGCTGTCATCCTTGGGACGTCGTCGCTGAACTTTTTTGACAGCGATCAGTTGTAAAATGTTTTGTTCCTGCTCGAGGAAAACTAGGATTCTGTGTGTATTTAAAGCGGTGCCATTATTGTTTACAATGCGTGGAATGATGTGCTGTGATTGGTTAAGCGAATTTATAGCATTCTGCAGAGAAGGAGGACTGCCGTTTGTCGCGGTTTGAAAAAAGGGAGAAAAGATGACAGAATAACACGACTGATATCGTACTGATACAATACTGATTTTGGCGGTAACTATTTTTTTTGCCGTTTATCACGTTTTGGAACCAAACTCTTCAATGGTCCCCAAAAAAGCCAACCAATCAGAAACAGACGCATACAGTACCTCATCATCTTTCAATCGTCTCTCTTCTTCAAGCCTGCTCTTGAGATTTTCTTCCAGTTTGTCCTTCTCTTTACACACTGAAATGTAGCACTCCTGCACGGCTAACATTTCCTGACTGAGGTCGGCCAGTTTTGACCTGTGGATAGAAATAGCTCTAGTCATTGTTTATAAAGGAAATAATTCTCTGTTTTTTGTTGTTTAAAGGTAAGGGTGAGGTGTAGTACTCTAGCTGTTGAATGTGTTGCTGATGCTGGCTGATAAGCTGCTCCATGTGAGCCGAGTGCTCTTCTGAGAGCTCCGCCCGAACACGATTCACGACGTCATCTCTATACTGCTGCTGAGTCCTTTCATATCTACAAACACACACAAAACATGAGCAATAAATGAGTATAAACTTAAATTATTAGACAAGAACAAGTGTTTGTCTGCAAGTTACCACTTGCTGCTAGTAACCATTAACCAATAATTGCAGCATTCAGCTTATTGCAGCAATCTATTTCCTTCGTATTGTAGCTACGATCACATTTACATTTACGCATTTTATCTAAAGCGACTTACAGTGCATTACAAGCTAGACACTTTTTTTTTTTGGGCAATTTTGCCTTTATTTGACAGTGTGTAAGGAGAGGACAGGAAAGTACAGGGAGGAGAGAGGGGTATGGGATAGGCAATTGACCACGAGCCGGGAATCGAACTTGGGTCGCCAAAAGTGCGAAAGGATCACATGTCAGAGCGCTGCCCACTACACCATAGGCTCCGACAAGCTATAGACTTTTATCAGTATGTATGTTCCCTGGGTTCAAACCCATGACCTTATGCGCTGTTAACGCCACATTTAAGCGTGCATCGCTTTGTTCCTCACCTCTCTGCCGCCTCTTGTTTCTCCTGGTCCAGCTCCTGGATCATCTCTCTCATCTTGGTGCAGAGCTCAGAATTAGCAGATTTTACCTTCTCCTCGCTCTGTTTCAGCTCCTGGTTTCTCCTCTCCAGAGCCTATAGTTCACACACATCTTCTTACTAGTGAAGTGGGCCATTACATTATAAAAGAAGACTACAAACTTAAAGGCGGGGTGCATGATCTCTGAAAGCCAATTGACATTTGAAATCACCTAAAACAAACACGCCCCTATCACAATAGTATCTGGACCTTCTTTTGATAGACCCGCCCCACACATACGCAACCCAGGCAACGATGTCGGTTAGTAGACACGCCCCTTACTGCTTATTGGCTACAAGTGTGTTTTGGTAGTCGGCCCGACTCCCTTTTCCAAAAAATTTTTTTTTTTTTTAAATCATGCACCCCACCTTTAAAGGGATAGTAAATGAAAAATCTGTCATCATTTACTCACCCTCAAGTTGTTACAAACTTGTATACATTTCTTTGTTCTGTTGAAAACGAAGGAAAATATTTTGAGCAATGTATGTAGCACCATTTGGAGTTTTGGAGCACCATTGACTTCCATAAAATTTTTATTTCCTACCATGGAGGTCAATGGTGCCCCTGCTTCCTGTTTTGTGCTGAGCAGAAAAAGACATTTATAAAGGTTTGTAACAACTTGAGGGTGAGAAAATTATGACAGACTTTTCATTTTAAGGTGTATTAACTGGCACTGTCCCGTGCGCGGGACCCCTGAGTTTACTTTAACATTTAACATGAAAAATATGAATCTATCACGACAAACTATATATGGTATTGTTAAAAAGGTCTTAGAATGTAGTTTCATATTTCAAAACCTTTTAGCAGTAATAATAATGCAGTGACTGTAATTTATTAATTTGTGACAAGGGTATGCAGCAAACCAACACAAACCTCTTTTTTTATAATGTTATGTATAAAATAATACTATGTTGCATTATTTTTATTTATTACAATATATTTAAACTGCTATAATATTTTTTTCTAATTTTATATTTTCAGCTCCAGACACTTCCGTAAAAAAACTTTAAAGTATCTTCTTTAAAACAAGACCAAAATTAGGCTTCTAGACCAAAAAATGCAAAAACCAATCAGAGTTGGAGCTGGCAGCAGACTGACAGCTGGAGGGGAGGGGTTAACAGATGTTCTGTCCAAACCAAACGTGCCGCACAAGCCCTGAAAAGTGAAGCCAAAACGTCTCGATCGCCCCCCAGTGACTGGTCCCAGTATAGGTCATAAACTCCGCCTCCCCATGTTATTCAATGGGACTTGAGACCAACAAAAAAAATGTATTACACTTCAATTATCTTTTTTCCAAAGCTGGTTTCTGTCGCTTACTGTAGTTTTTATCACGCTGATGTAAATTCAAATGTTTGTTTTAAAAATAAGTTTGTTTTTAGTTAGTTATTTAATGATTTAAAAACGGTGGTGTGGCGTCATGATTGACAGCTGTAATATCGTGTGATATGCGCATTCTGCTAGAGCGAGTGCGGGGTCTTGATTTTGCGGCTTTACTTCCTGCTCACTACTGCGCAATGCATGATTGGTCCCGAAATCGCTACTGCGCAGACTCAAGACCCAAGATGTCAGCGCCATATCGGGACACTGGCGGCTTCACTTTTCACCAAATGGAAGAAAGCGAACGGGCGTCGTCCATTTTTTTTTACAGTCTATGGTACAAACCGTCAAACTGATGTTGTCAGAAAAGGAATGCAAACCCGTAAGGAAGTACATTTTCAGATTTTGATCAAAGATTACGAAGACAAGTCTTTTTGTAGATTGACTTCACTACAAATTTGTAAGCTTTGATTTCATGTGGACTTTAGTGAGCTGTTCATAAAGTTTGGTAATGATGCTACATGAGATAATTTAAAAATAAGATCGAACAAAAACCAAATCTGACCTCTACTCTGTCCTGCAAACGCTGGCGTTCCTCCTGCAGTTTGATGAGTTCTTTCTGAGGGCCGACAGCCGTGTGAGACGTTTCCAGGTGTTTTTCCAAGCTGCTCTCCCTTACCTGCGGCATGAGTATAAGCACAGAGTATAAGAACTAGATTTTACTAAGCAAGCTAAACAAACAGGGAGTGCAATAAGTTTAACCTTGGAGTCTCTTGCAGTCTTCTCAGCCTGCTCTAGCTGCGTCTGCAAGTGCTCTACTTTGGTCTGGGAGCTCCGCAGTTCCTCCTGAAGCTCGGAGATCTTCAAACGTTTGGTTTTGAGGTGACTCAGGCAGCGCTGTAACTCACTCTTCAGCTCTCGTACCACATCATCCTTCGGCAGTCCAGAATCTCCTATGTCTGCTATGCGAGGCGTACTGGAGAACAAAGTGTGATTATCGTTTTATGACTGTTAGGCATTGTTAACATCTTGTGATGCGATTGACCAAAACACATATTAATACGAGTGGACAAGAGAGACACACTCCCATTCACACCTGGTGGTTTAATCCAACCCAAAACGGTTTGTTCCTGATTACTTCGAGGGGATGGTCCCTCTGCTTTCATTAAAACGTAAGCAATGACAGGTGAAGTTGACGCACACTAATATTATGTCAGCAACGGCTGCTTGTGTTGTTAGTAAACATGTAGCACAACGTTTAGGGCCGAAGGAAAAACATTGTAGTTGATACATCACACATTAGATCAATTGGCGGTCTTTTGTGGCTGCTCGAACACATTCGACTAGCGATAGGACAATATAATGCAGAGGCCGACATTTGGACTTTTTTTATTATCGGCATCGGACAATAAATGTATTTTAATCGGCCAGTTAATAATCTTATTTAAACTTTATGTTTTTAATAAAAAAGACACTCAGTGTCACTCAATGTGAAGCCAAAATCTGACAGACAGTAAAATGACCAATCATTATTCAACAAAAACACGCTATTCATGCATAGTTGGACACTTAAACATTTTGAGTTTACTCACGCGTAAAATAATTTTGGTCATTCGGGACATTCACCCGAAAATTCGCGTCATGGGAGGGGCTTCTGTGATCCGCTCGCTTCTTGTAATCACGTCACTACTAGAGCAAGCTCCTGATTGGTTAACGCGACGCGATTTTCCGCCACAGTTCAGAATTTTTAACTCGCACGTTTCACGCGGCAACGCTTAATTTGCGTCATTTGTGCGAACTAGCCCCGTGAATCGTGTGGATTCGCGTAAACCCCTCATTCGCGCCGCGAGACCTTCAGACGTGTGTGAACACGTCTTAACATTGAAATCATTTGCGCTAGACCCTATATTCGCGTTTGGTGTGAACGCAGCATTGGTCTAGTTAGTTATTGTTCATTTTTTGACCCCCCCCATGGGCTTTTTCAGTTGAATAAACCCCTTTTTTGAGTTCAACATCTACCAGCACTTGGGTCCCGTTCCTTCGTGAATCATGATACATCTGTATTAACGTCGTCCACTTGTGATCCGATCAGCCAAAAAGCATCTTAATACCAGGTGTAAACAGGGCCTTACTTTAGCTTATATAATTTAGGATTCAAACCCTGCTTAGCAAACATTGCATGCAACTTATCCCTCACCATCCGTTAAGAACTGATTGCATGTCTTGTTAAATAGAGATAAAGTTACCTGTGTATTCGTCCATTTCTCCACTTGGACTTCTTGATCCCCAGATCGATGCAGGACTCGGACAGCTGGATCTCCAAGTCTCCATTAGATTCAACAGGAAAAGCTCCATGTTTAACGGCAGACTCGTACAGATTAATCTGCTCCTTTAACTCAGTCAGCTCTTCCTGTTAAGAGAAAAGTAGCTTTAATTCTGACTGTAATGGGCTGCTTAAGTCACGAAGCACAAAGCAAAGGGTTTCCCAACCTGCAGAGCTTTGTTGATGTCTTCACCTATAGCTCGGGCAGACAGGGCCTGCTGTAGTTTCATCTGTAACTGACTCATCTCTTGCACAGAGCCTAAAGAGAATAAAGATGCTTATGAATATTTAACCAATGTCTCTGAACACATACTATAATGTTCACAAGAGTTTCCTTTCTAGTCCCTGCAGACCATTTATTAAAACTAAGTTGTAAAATCAACCTCAGAAATCATTATGGTTACATTATCATTTAAGCATTTAGACGTAACATACAGTATGATCGCCCACGTTTACATATAACAGCAGCCTATGCACTACACTGCAAAAAGGACTTTCTTACTTAGTATTTTTGTCTTGTTTTTAGTAGAAATATCTGAAGATTCTTAAATCAAGATGTGTTTTCTTTATGAGCACAATGACCTAAGAAAATAAGTGTAGTTTTTGGACAACAATATACAATTTAAGTGAACGTGTGCTTAAAACAAGCAAAAATATCTGCCAATGGGTTAAGCAAAAAAATCTTGAAATTTTTTGTTAAACACTAAATTCAAGAAAAATTCAAGTTGCTTGTTTTATGCACAAAATCATATAAAATTGATATTTTTGGTCTACAAACTAGACTTATTTTCCTGCGTCGTTTTGCTCATCAAGAAAAAGCATCTTAATCTAAGAATTTTTAGATATTTTTACTGAAAACAAGACAAAAATACTAAGAATTTTTTTTCTTGAAAATCATTTTTTGAAGTGTAAGCTTTCCATTGATGTATGGTTTGTGAGGATAGGACAATATTTGGCTGAGATACAACTATTTGAAAAAATTGAAATATTGAGAAAATCGCCCTAATGTTGTCCAAATGAAGTCCTTACACGGCAAAAAAAAATTATTTTCAAGAAAAAAATTCTTAGTATTTTGTCTTGTTTTCAGTAAAAAATATGAAAAAAATTCTTAAATTAAGTGTTTTTTTCTTGATAAGCAAAACGACCCAAGAAAATAATTTTAGTTTTTAGACCAAAAATATCAAATTTAAGTGATTTTGTGCATAAAACAAGTAAAAGAATTTGCCAATGGGGTAAGCAAATTTTCTTTGAATTTATCTTGAATTTAGTGTTAAGAAAAATTTTCAAGATTTTTTGCTTACCCCATTGGCAGATTTTTATTCGTTTTATGCACAAAATTACTTACATTTGATATTTTTGGTCTACAAACTAGACTTATTTTCTTGGGTCATTTTGCTCATCAAGAAAAAGCATCTTAATCTAAGAATTTTTAGATATTTTTACTGAAAACAAGACAAAAATACTAAGATTTTTTTTCTTGAAAATCATTTTTTGAAGTGTAAGCTTTCCATTGATGTATGGTTTGTGAGGATAGGACAATATTTGGCAGAGATACAACTATTTGAAAATCTGTAATCTGTAAAAAAATTGAAATATTGAGAAAATCGCCCTAATGTTGTCCAAATGAAGTCCTTACACTGCAAAAAATGATTTTCAAAAAAAATTCTTAGTATTCTTGTCTTGTTTTCAGTAAAAATATAAAAAAATTCTTAAATTAAGATTCTTTTTCTTGATAAGCAAAACGACCCAAGAAAATAATTTTAGTTTTTAGACCAAAAATATCAAATTTAAGTGATTTTGTGCATAAAACAAGTAAAAGAATTTGCCAATGGGGTAAACAAATTTTTCTTGAATTTATCTTGAATTTAGTGTTTAAGAAAAATGTTCAAGATTTTTTGCTTACCCCATTGGCAGATTTTTATTCGTTTTATGCACAAAATTACTTAAATTTGATATTTTTGGTCTACAAACTAGACTTATTTTCTTGGGTCATTTTGCTCATCAAGAAAAAGCATCTTCATTTAAGAATTTTTTGATATTTTTACTGAAAACAAGACAAAAATACTAAGATTTTTTTTTTCTTGAAAATCATTTTTTGAAGTGTAAGCTTTCCATTGATGTATGGTTTGTGAGGATAGGACAATATTTGGCAGAGATACAACTATTTGAAAATCTGTTATCTGTGAAAAAAATTGAAATACTGAGAAAATCGCCCTAATGTTGTCCAAATGAAGTCCTTACACTGCAAAAAATGATTTTCAAAAAAAAATTTCTTAGTATTATTGTCTTGTTTTCAGTAAAAATATAAAAAATTTCTTAAATTAAGATACTTTTTCTGGATAAGCAAAACGACCCAAGAAAATAAATGTAGTTTTTAGACCAAAAATATAAAATTTAAGTGATTTTGTGCATAAGACAAGCAAAAGAATTTGCCAATGGGGTAAACAAATTTTTCTTGAATTTATCTTGAATTTAGTGTTTAAGAAAAATGTTCAAGATTTTTTGCTTACCCCATTGGCAGATTTTTTTGCTTGTTTTATGCACAAAATAACTTAAATTTGATATTTTTGGTCTAAAAACTAGACTTATTATCTTGGGTCGATTTGCTCATCAAGAAAAGGCATCTTAATCTAAGAATTTTTTAATATTTCTTTCTTGAAAATCATTTTTTGCAGTGTTGCAACACATTTTACTGAAGATAAATACATTTTTGATATTTTTACTGTAGAAAATGTACAAAATATCTTCATGGATCATGATTTACATTTAATATCCTAATGATTTTTGGCATAAAAAAATTAGACTCATAAAATGTATTGTTGCCTTTTACTACAAATATACCCGTGTGACTTATGACTGGTTTTGTGGTCCATGGTCACATAATACAGATGAATATGTAATAAAGGCATTAAACAGTAGAGTAACAACCATAGTTTGTTTAGCAAAAAGTTTTTGGCGTAAAAAATTTGGATAACACCTCAAAAGGATAGGATATGGGCCCTGTAAATGATGACACAATATTTATCTATGGGTGAACTGTTTCTTTAAAAGGTTTAATTGAGATGAAAAGCGATGTAATGGCCCATGAGACTACAGCAGTCATAAGATGAGACGCACCAGTTTGGAGAAGTTTGGCACACTGCTGTTGGCTCTCCTCCAGTCTCTGTGTGAGGGTGTTGATAACTGAAGCTCTGTCCATCTGATCTTCTTCTCTTTGACGCTCCAGCTGTCTGACCTGATCCAGCAGACGTCGGCCTGCTTCAGCCTGCCAAAAACACACGGTCAAATCCCTACGGCAATGTGATAATATCACCCGAAGCGTGTTGAATGCACTTCTGAGCATTACTCGCACAGTGATTTCTGTTCACACGTCGGACGTGTTACAAATGATAAGTGTCTACGCTTAAAGATCTTTTTCATTTCCTTTTTAATGTCATGCCAGCTCCTATGGCTATGTTTTTGGTGAGAGCCAGGTTTAGTTTTTTAATAACTTAGATGTACAATTTATTTTTTCTATGAACCTTAGACTAAATTTAGATTTAAAAGTGTTTTTAAAAGTATTAACAAAATAAAAATTTCTCACAGGGATTGTGAAGTTTTACAGTTTAGTTAGTATTATATGTTTTGGGGGATCTACAGGACAGGTGCCCTCCAGAAACTAGTTTGGAGACCCATGCCCTAGACTATGGGTCTCCAACGTTGTTCCTAAAAGGGCTCATGTCCTGTATATTTTAGTTCAAACACTACTCCAACACACCTCCCTCTAATTTTTAGGAATGCCTGAAAAATTTGATTAGCAGGTTCAGGTGTGTTTGATTGGGGTTGGAACTCAAATTTACAGGATAGGTGCCCTCCAGGAAAAGGGTTGGAGGCCCATGCCCTAGACACTCTCGCATTTGCAATCGGTCAGACAAACAGACAGCCTCAACCCAAAAGCTGTGTCCCATTTCGTAGGCTCTGCAATCCAAGAACGATTGCGTCACAGCATAATGATGACCGAAGGCTAGTAACAGGGATCCCACACCTTAGTTAACTTCAAATTCAAGGACCTTTCAAGGACTTTCCAGGTCCTATATCCTCAAATTCAAGGACTAAATGTGGGGACACATTCCAAGTGAAAGCAAGGTTACATCATGTTACTTTTTTAGATATATTGTGACAGTTCCCTTTCGAGGGAACTCGCGCTGCGTCACTGCGGTGACACTTTGGGGACACCAGGGGTAAGTGCGTCTGAATGTGTATATCAAATTCAACCAATGATGAGGCTTAACGACAAAGACAGGGTGACGCCAGGAAGTATATCGCTATCTGAAATATTGCCAAAGACGGCGTTACAGGGACGCAGGAAGTATGGCAAGGGAGACGCAGCGTCTTGTTCCCTGCTCAGGGAACAACAGTTACATACGTAACCCGAGACGTTTTCATGTGTTAAACACAACTATGCAAAAAGCATTTTGGTAAGAATCAACATTCGCATACAGAAGATATAAGCATTTAAAGTGAACAGTTTAGCAGTTAACCTTCGAAGGATCCAGCGTTTGAATTGGATCACAGCTAAAGTTTTGCTATTGGTTTAGTTGTGATGTCAAACCCAAAGCAATGCATACATCCAGACACACACTGACCTGCTCCTCCAAAGTCTGTGATTGGGCATCTAGTTTCTGTTGAAGTGCAAGCAGTCTGGCTTCATGCTGCTCCCGTAGGGCCGCTGTGTCTCTGTCATGTTGTTCGCGTGATCGCGTCAGCGTGTCCGATCGGCACAGCTCCATCATCTGCTGCTGCATGCTGTCCATCGCTGCCTTGGCTGCATGCTGCTGCTTCACGCTCTACACACACACCATTTACTTGTCAGACTATCCTGATGTAGTAGCGGTGTACGGTTAATGTCTAGCATGAGGAATTTACATGCACTTTCTCGTACCTCTTGCTCTCTTTCGGCGAGAGCCTGGGTTTGTTTCTCTAGAGATCTGATTCTGGCCTGCAGCTGAGCCTCTCTCTCTTTCCCCTCCTCCACTAAAGCACTCGACTCTTTCAGTGACATCACCAGACCGTCCCTCTCATCTAGATGAACAGCATTAGAAAAACACAGGCAAAATTTTAGTCAATTTGTCCAAAATCTTGAGAAATGAAAAGCACCCAAAATCAATATCAAAGGGTGTATTAATGTGGTTCCTCTGACCTTTGACAATGGCAAACTGGTGCTCCAGATATCTCATGTTCCTCCTGCAGTCTTCTAGTTTCTGCTCGAGCTCTTCGATCTGTCTGGATTGAGCTCTGTTCAAAACCTGAATCTGAGCCAGCTGTTGACCATCTGCTGTATCTGACCAATGTGCATTTAAGTTACAATATAGTCGTGCTTTTAAAGTTCAGTCGCAGAATTGTAAAATATCTTGAGTAACTCACTTTGTGTTGAGTCCAGGAAGTCCCTCTGAAGCTGGTCGAAGTGGCCGTTGTGATTGGCTGTATGAGGATTAAACATCTTTGGTTGATTGACAGGCTGATGTGGATGGTAACTGGCCTTGTACTGGTCAGCGGGTTTGTTTCCAGCAACACTGCTATCAAAACCCTTTAACAAAGCACAGATTTAATACATTTGCAAAAATCTAATACATTTTATATAATTTAATGCAATAATGTAATTAGTGGTAGGCCGATATATTGCAATGGCCGATATTTGTAAAATTGAAATTATCTGCAGATCATTTTTATTGCCCCAGATATAGCTTTCTATTCTTTAAAGAGACACTCCACTTTTTTTAGAAAATATGCTCATTTTCCAGCTCCCCTAGAGTTAATCATTTGATTTTTACCGTTTTGGAATCCATTCAGCCGATCTCCGTGTCTAGCGGTACCACTTTTAGCATAGCTTAGCACAAGCCATTGAATTTGATAAGACCATTAGCATCGCGCTAAAAAATAACCAAAGAGTTTTGATATTTTGCCTATTTAAAACTTGACTGTTCTGTAGTTACATCGTGTACTAAGACAGACGGAAAATTAAAAGTTGCAATTTTCTAGGCAGATATGGCTAGGAACTATACTCGCATTCTGGCATAATAATCAAGGACTTTGCTGCCGTAACATGGCTGCAGGAGGTGCAATGATATTACGCAGTGCCCGAAAATAGTCCCCTGCTATTGAAAGTAACCAAGGGAATATTTTTAGGTGCTGCGTAATATTATTGCGAAGAGTCAAGTTTTAAATAGGAAAAATATCGAAACTATTAGGCTATTTTTTAGCACGATGCTAATGGTCTAATCAGATTCAATGGATTATGCTAAGCTATGCTAAAAGTGGTACCGCCAGACCCGGAGATCAGCTAAATGGATTCCAAAATGGTAAAAATCGAATGTTTAACTCTAGGGGAGCTGGAAAATGACCATATTTTCCAAATTTAAATTGAAGATTGTAGACATCTACCTGGAAGTGGTTTCTGATATTGCCATGTACTCCATAGGTTGGTCCTTTTCTCTGGACATCATCTGCATGGTAACCCATCTCATTATGAAGAGGGTCCTGGTCTGCCCCATCCCCAGTGGAAAAGTCAGGGCCATGGGACTCATCCGTACCTGCGGATGAATAGGCATAGTCTCCGCTCTGGTATTGGTCATTTTCGCCGTTCTGTGTGCTCCAGACCGATTGTAAATGTTCTGACCCCATCTGGAGTTGATGAGGGTTATAGCCTTCTTCATGGTAAGATCCTTGATCTTCATAGTGCTTCAAAAGACATTTACAGTAAATAAGGAGAGTAACTAAATACGGTGAACTGTACTGATAGTATACTGTACTCATTTAATATCCTTAAGCATGCATATAATGGAAAACAAAAAGCTCCAAACAAAATATTCAGGGAAAAATAAGTGGCAGAAATTCTTCATTCACATCCACCCTAGCCAATCATAACAGAGGTAATTTACATACGAGTATCTTAGATACAGTAAAAGAGTCATATGAAGATGCAAGAAACCTTGCCTAAGATGATAAGGGGGCTGGATATTAAGTGCAACGTTAAGTAAAAGCAGTACTAAAATTAAGAAACTCACTCCCTCATTGGAAACTCTGGGAGGCTCCCATTGTGGCACATTCCAAGCATGCTGTGATCTGAAACAGAACATACACATCAACATGCTTTTTATAAAACCCAAGTATTAATATGAGTTTTGATAAGTGATCTTTACCTGTTGTCATCTCCCTGATGGCTGCACGCGGAGCGGTCAAGTTCAGGTGAGGAGCAATCCCGACTGTCCTCCAGCATATCATCAGGGAGATCAGTCAGGAGCTTCTGGAGCTAAAGACACAAAAAAGCCCAATAAAGGTCTGATCCGATTCATAAATCAAGACCTAAGCCACCTCAGGTGTAGCATTACTACATTGTTAAGCTACAGACTACCACCCTTAAAAAAAAGTGCAAAATATTTTGGAGGTAAAAGTGAAACAATTCCCAAAGGTACCAAGTGGCCTACAACATCTGGGATGTTAAGGACCCTGAAGAAAACAAGAAGCTCAGATTCAAAAGCCACTAAACACCACCTCAGTCAAAAATGAGATAATGATATTAAACAACAGTCCTCAATGTGCACGGAAGATGAAATGGATGAACGATAGCGCTCAAAACACTCGACACTCGTGGATCATATTCAAACTTCAGTCTCTTGTGAGTACTTGGACCTGAATTCAATTCTAATGTGGCAGTGACATGGATCACAGTTCAGTTCAGTTTCTTTATTTTTACATTTTGACATTCATCATGTTTCTGGTTGCATGAAGTGGATTTTTTGTAAGTGGAGATTTTTTTGCCAAAAACGTTTGCATACATTTGGCAGGTTTTGCAGTGAAAGATTTTGTTAAACACAATGAAATGACTAAAGTGACATTTTTGAAAATGAGGCATTTAACTTACTGACTAATAACATTTTCATTGCCATTAAAGAGAAATTACTGAACCTAAACATAAGAGGCTGATAAATATGCTAATTTACAAAAAAAATGTCAGAGGCACTTAGAGGTTTTTGCATCCAAACTCCTCATATGTAGTTGGGTTTCTTATTTGTTTATAATTAACATGCATGCAGTTTTATAAGCTAATATTGTTGAATATAGTACATGTAGTTGCTCAAACTTTCTCAAACTTTTAGTTGAGAAATCACTCACAATATCTGAATTTATATTTTCCTATTTTTTTTTACTTAAAAACTGAACTTTCATTTTTAATCAACTACAAAAAAGACATTTTCTTGTTACATAGGGTTTCCCGCAGCACTTTTCAGTTCGGGCGGCCCACCTAAGCTGGGATACCCTACCACCTTAACTAGGTCGTCCAAAAAAAAAAAATTAGTTGCACAAAAGGCTGTCAAGTGCATCTCGGAGAATAGCGTGGACGTGCTTCACACCTCGAGCGGGCACGCGCCACATGGCCGAAATGAGAGAAAGACATGGTCCGTCACTGTCTGGAGGATAACTAGCCTGTTGATAAAACATTTAATTCATTAATAATCTAGTATGTGTTCATTTTCTGTCATAGTTTCTTCAAAATTTAGTTTAATTTGAGTGTTTTAAATAAAAATATTTTCATCATGACACGTATGCCCCGCCCCTTTGATTGCCACGCCCCCGGCCCGCCCACCGGCACAACCCTACCACCTTAACTAACACATTTTCTGCGGGAAACCCTGTTACAAGAGTCTTATTACTTATTAACTCATTCCCCGCCAGCGTTTTTTAAAAAGTTGCCCACCAGCATTTTTGGGATTTTCACAAAATGCCTTCCAGGAAATTTTTCTTGTATAAATATATAAACATACAATATATAGAATGAAAAAACAGATCATCTGCTTTCAAATAAAAAAACAAAATGGGGGAAAATATTAAAAATACAAAATTCTGAGCAAAAAGTGAAATAATTGCATTTTTGTAAAAATGTTGTTTTTTGTTAAAGATCATATTCAGAGCAATCATCAAAACATACACAGAGTTTACAATGTGGTTAAATTAGTTTATGCTTCAGTTTTTATAAATGTGGTAAGATTACCGTAAAAACTCGTCAGGGAAGCGTCATTGGCAGGGAAAGTTCTCTCTTAATTGACAAGATAACACATCAATGGCGAGAAAAGAGTTAAATACTAATGAACTATTGGTGTGGTGTCTGTTGTTTAATGTATGCATTGCAATTAGGGATGCTTAACGATTAATCGCGATTAATCGTTAGCAGAATAAAAGTTTTTGTTTACATCATATATGTGTGTGAACTGTGAATAATAACTTTGTATAAATAAATGTACACACATGCATGTATATGTTTTAGAAATGTTTACATGTGTATATACATTTGTATATTTATGTATAATTAATATTATCTATAAATATAAATACTTAATATATTTAAAAAAAATTCTTAAAATTATACATGAATGTGTTCATATTTATATATAAACATATTTATTATACACAGTTTACACACATATGTGATGTAAACAAAAACTTTTATTCTGCTAACGATTAATCGCGATTAATTGTTTAGCATCCCTAATTGCAATAAAGGATTATTTTAGTGTACTTGTATATGTGACCATGGACAACAAAACCAGTCATAAGGGTCAATGTTTTCATCTGAATCCTGAATGAATAAGGTTGCTTGATGTATTTTTTAGGATAGGAGAGTATTTGGCTGAGATACAACATTTGAAAATCTGGAATCTAAGGGGGCAAAAATCTAAATACTAAGAAAATCGCCTCTAAAGTTGTCCAAATGAAGTCCTGAGCAACACATATTACTAAAGACAAATACATTTTTTATATTTATGGTTGGAAATTTTCAAAATATCTTCATGGAAGATGATCTTTACTTAATATCCTAATGATTTGTGGCATTAAAAAATCAATAATTTTGATCCATATGATGTATTGTTGGCTATTCCTCCAAAAAACCCATGCTACTTAAGAGGTTTTGTGGTCCAGGGTCACATATAAAAATATAATATTCAAACCAGCGGTTCAGGTTCAGAAAATCCCTCGGGTACATTGGTCATGTGAATTTCATTATTATCAATGAATATCTTCATTTTCTTCAAGTAGTTCAAATTTGAGTCGACAAAATAGTTACAAAACAAGCCAAAACCAAAAGCGAAGCAAAACAAAGAGCACAAACAAGCCACAGAAAATCCTAGCAACCGTTTATAAAAACACATCCGCCCGGTTTACAGACTCGCTGTCATAACACAGCTAAACACAAGCACGTGGCCCTTGGATGTCTTAAAGGAGCCCGGCACTTATTTAGCTACATTTAAAAGAAAAGTAGCTTGACTGTTACAGTCCGACTTACCCTCCATAAGTCCTGGTGGATGACCCTCACATCCTCAATCGTTCCCTCGGACACAAAGCTTTCCCGCATTAACACAGCAACTACCGAAGGTCTCTTGAGCTCAATCTCATACTGAAGGACTATTGTGTGTTATACTGGATTTCAGCGCATGAGTCATATGAATAATTTAAAAAAAAGAAAGCTAGAAAGAGGAACAAGCCGTCCACGTTTAGCCAGACTGAGATCGCCCTATTGTGAGGGTCAGACTATAGGTTTGAGTTAACTGGAGCAGAAACATTCCTCTTCTGATGGAAAAATAGACACTACATGCAAACCATTCAACAGTCCAAATGCACAAAGAAGATATCTTGGAAAAACTCCAATTAGAAATCAACCGGTGTCCTTTTTATCGACTCCATTTAAAGCAAGCATTTCTCCAGTCAGTGATAAGCTCACAAGTGTTGAAAATTTCTTCTCAAGAGCAGTGAAGAGCTTTGACAGTATACTGGGCAATGGAAACAGGCTATATGTAGTAACAAACACACCTTGCAGCATTTTGTGTGCACCAATGGCAGCAGATAGCTTTCGGCTGAGTCAGAAAACACATGCACCTGATTGGAGAGGAACTGGTCTTTAAAAACAAACACTCCACCAACTGGAGAAACTTTAACCACAAATATAAATGACCATAAGAAAGTAATGTTGAAACTTGTGACCAAGTCAAGAACAGCTTAAATGCAAAATAATATATTCAAAATAAGTGATTCTGGAGAAGACTAGATATATTTCTTCACTTTCTGTACATTAACATGTTAAACATTAACTACCTAAATTTAAAAACTTCTTGATGATCTCTAACAGCAAAATCACAATTCTCCATGCTCACAATCAAACATATTTATATATTAGATAAACATCCATATATTAGTTGAACTGGTTTATAGACAGACAAAATATTTGAATACAGAGAAATATTCACATACTTTCTGTAAGAATACAGATTTGAGGAAAACTTTTATGAATGCATGAATAGAAACTGTATATTTTAGAAGTTTACAAATTTATGCATTTAGGTTTTCGCCATTTTAATTAACTTTGGGATTTTTTGGAGCTTTCTTTAATAGCCTTAGGGGCGGTTTCCCGGACAGGGATTAGATTAATCCAGAACTTATTTATATTAGTAGTTTTTGCAAATATTTCTTACAAAAGACAACAGTGGTGTGCATTTTGAGACTAAACAATGGCACCGATATATAAGATATGTCAGTGCAAGGTGTTTTTAAATGAAGACAGCTCAAACACGCAGTTTAGTCTGGGACTAGGTTAAACCCTGTCCGGGAGAACGCCCCTTAATGTTAAAAAATAAGCGCTAAATAAGTCCACAGTTAAATCCATTTTTACAGGAAGCCTAAGAGGTAATAAACACTTTATGATAATAGTATAATTACACAAAAACGAAATAATATTGCTCCAGATGGAGTAACACATTTCATATAAAGTGATATGATTGACTATAATATAAATTATTAGAGATGCACCAATCAACAAGCCAGTTTTTGTTCCCTAACATGTTTGTTTTTTATTTATTTAAGCCGATCTGTTTCAGCAATCTTTGTGCACATCCACTTCCGGTGGATCGTAATGCCAATTCTGCTGGTCCAGATTGAACAGAAAAGTTGTTGAGAAAGGTACGTAATTGTAGAAATTTAGTAAAGTAAAAGTACACATAATTTGTTGCAAAATGTAACAAAGTAAAAGTATGCACTATAGATTCTACTTAAGTTGTGGAAAATTTACTTAAATACAGTAACGAAGTATTTGTACTTCGTTAACTTACATTTTACCACTGCCTAACAGGATGTTAGATACCTAACCTAACTGCGCCAGAAGTGGACATGCACACAGTTGACAAGTCCCGCCCATGAAACCCGAAAGTGTGGTAATCCCCCATTTCAGATAACAAGCTAAATAAATAATTACCTTTGGAAATTTACCCTTAGATTTAAACGAAAGCTAATGCGTATTTTACTACACTGAGCTAAAGTTACTGTATAAAATTAATGCATGCAATGTTAGCTACAGTTCCTTACATTCTTGCCTGGCTGCCAAACATCTCTTTGCACAGCGGTGATCCATGAAAAGTTATATTTTTATTTTCGACAAGGTATCTGTTTCAAAGCGATAAGCAAACATATACTGGAATAATGAAATAAATTAATATTTTCCACATACCGTACATTTTTGTAGCTCCAGATATCCTGCCTTCCTTAAAACCTTCTGATTTTGTAAAAAGCCAATGGATCCAAAAAGCTTTGTGTCTCTGACTGGCCAGCTAATCTGTACGTTGTGATTGGTCTGAATACCTCTGACGTCAGCTGTAAATGTGCCGCTCCTTACCATGTTTAAAAGATTCGCTCACAATGCAATGCTAACAGGAGTTAACTTACAGGCTATGAGTCAAAGCAGGGGAATTATGATAAAGTTGGTCTTTTCCACATTATCAATCCCAGGAAGTAAACTGTTGCCTACAATCCGTGTGTTTGTTGTTGTCCAAGAAAATAGATTTTTGTTGGAAAACATAACACGCGTCATTGTTTAATTTGTACTAATGCACACTTATACACCAAAGGAGATGTAAAATCGTGAATCTGACGACAGTTGCTTGTTATGAAAGAAAAAATATTTTAGTCAAGACCACTTTTTTAAGAGAACACCATCTGTCTTTTGACAAGTCATTTGTTGACTTTTTTTATTATTTATCCTTTAGAATAAACTAATTCTTATAATAATAAACCTTATAATGACCGAATTACACTGGAGCTGCATGTCATTTCACCTACATTTACTCATTTGGCAGACGCTTTTATCCGAAGCGACTTACAGTGCATTTAGGTACATTTTACATTTTTATGTGTGTTATCTGGGATTGAACCCATCATCACCCATCATTCTGCGCTAGCAATGTTCAAACTACAGCAATATTTAACTTAAATGACAGATGTCAATCTGTCTTGTGGGTATGTTGTTTATGAAATAACTGCAGGCTTTTTTGTATAAAACTGCAGTAGTTGAAGCAGTACCTCTTGTTCTCTAGCATAATCCTCCTGATCATACTCCTCTTCCTCCTGCTGGGTCTGTAAAGCGGCACTGTCAAAATCAATAGACATCCTGCCGAGCATAGACACAGAAACAACACGTATTAGACAGGAACTCATCACATTCAGTCAGTAACCATGTACATTATAATTTTTTATATAAGTTAACACACGATGAGACAGAAACTTTACAAGGTTTTACGAAGCAACAATAAGATATAACGGTTTGGTAAAAACAGATATTTTAGTAAGTACTGTGTTTTAAGACACAAATACAGCAATGATTAAGTTTGAGTAGTTTTTGCTTACCTTTAAAGTCTCCACAGTCCAACATCAAGACAAAAGAATATAAAAAGGTGTTTCTAGCAGAAACATTTGAGTGTATCAGTCAGTGCTATTGTTTATTAGCATGAAAACAATAGAGAAATGAACGTGTAATATTAGCGTCACTGATCATAATGCTATAAACAGCAGCTCAGTTTCTGATCGCGGGTGTTTGTACGGGCGTTATAAGATTAAACGCGGTTAAATTTTGCCTAAATGTGACATTACAGCTAAAATATGAGACAAAATTCATTCTTGAGTGTCGACCTCTTGAAACATGGCGCTTTCGACAGCGGCAAAAATCCTGAGTTCTGATTGGCTGACTTGAGGGGTGACGTATTGTGAGCGTCACCAATGGTTACAGCATACAGTATTATCGTCAATGTATTTTTTTTATTATTTATTTACTTTTTTTATTACTTGTTACATTTTGTTTAACAATTTGTTTTATACTATTTTATGTCTTGTTTATTTATTGTAGTGTGAGACGCAATAAAGATGAAAAATATACAGTACGTGTCAACATTTTTGTTATTATAGAAACAAAAATATTAATAAGGTATTTAGCTTAATCATAACTGTTTTTATTTAAATCACATTTTTTATTGTTATTTTAAATTCTCATGTATCATTTGTTTTCATTGCGATTTTATCGTGTGTCTCTTATTTTTACATATTTTGTTTTTCTTATATATTGTTTTCTCATTATTAGGTAAAGCACTTTGAATGACCTCTGTGTATGAAATGTGCTATACAAATAAAATTGCCTTGCCTTGCCTGCCTAGCTAATAAGGTCAAATCTTTATAGATAAACATAAGTTTAGAGCACTAAACCCAACATTTTCAGATAAAACTATGACTTCATAAGTAATCTAGGATGTATTTTGTGCGTAATTAATAATAAATAAATAAATGTATAATATTAATATAAAAATATAATTGAAAGTAACTATTTTTTAGGTGTTCATGATATTAATATTATTGACTGTTTCAGCAGTAACAACATAAACAAGCGGCGTTCGTGAAAACGTAACTTCCGGTATTTATTTAAAAAAAAAATACAACAACGTACTTTAAACGTAGTGTATTTATATAACAAGCAAAATAAACAACATGTAGATTACATAGGAAACCAAAAAATGTTTTTTTTCGACGAGGTATTCGTGCAAGAGTTCAGTTTAACAAATAGTCAGACCATTAAAAAACTGAAACCGGAAATAAAATTTGGACCGCACGTGCGTTCGATGAAACGGTATATAAGTAAAATTAATAATAAATTATTATAAATAAAAATATATTATTTTAGTATGTGTAATACATTGTGCAAATATATTTTTATATTATTATACATATATGTATATATAATGTATGTATGTGTGTGTGTGTGTGTGTGTGTGTATGTGTATTTACAAGAAAACATTAGGATCATATTATGTCATGTAAAGTTATATTATCAAATGCAAGTCTAAGAGATTAAACAAACCTCATTGCTGCATACCATGCATTAAATGTAAATCATTTCAGACACATTTTCTGCTGAAGCACCAGATGCAACTTTAATTGTTCAAAAGTGAAACAGAATAGCTCTGACAACATTACATTTTAAACAGATCTGTAATGTTTCGCATTCTAGCAACGACTGCAATTTATAGTACGATTGTGCTGCTGTGCGTCTACATAAAACTCATCACCTGAACTTTATGCAAAACATAAAACATGCCAACCGTGACAGAAATAGTTTTTACAGGTTAACGCTCAATTTCACACAGCATGTCCTCAAAACTCCTATTAAAGACCAACATATGCAGTTTAAATGTATTATAATCAAGTGCCAATATGTGCTGTTAAAGTAACTGTTCTAGAAGATGTGACCACATTGAGAACATTTTCATAATAAAGACTTGAACAATCCAGTAGAGCAGACGTCCTATAGGACGCCCTGCCTTATTAAAGATATTTAAAAGTGACTACAGCTGTAAAAAAACAAACTAGCCAAATAAAGCTCCCCATTCACGTCAATCACTGATGGGGAAATAAAGGCTTGAAGTTGTTAACGTCACTGACAGCTTTCAGTCAACATGCTGCCTGATGGATGAACTTGTTTTCCTAAATCGTCAATGTCAAATCAAGCCAGTTTGCTAACAATGGCCTGGTTGAGAGAGTTCAGCTGATTGGTCCATTTGTCCAGAGCGGTGTATCGGGCTCCGCCTCTCTTCTGGTGATCAAGCTCCAATAGCTGGTTAACCTGGTCAATTCTACCATCGATTGTGCTATAAAAACAATTGACAACACAAGTATAAACAAATAATGCATTGAAAACTGGTATTTACAAAAACAGTTAACACTTACTTATCTAGAATGCACTGCACAAGCAAACTTTCCACATCTGCGACATCAATGTTCAGTTCCTACAGGACAACAAGTCATAATTCAGACAATCGAAAGCAACATAATGATGTAGTACATTTATTAAGTAAAAAGGTTTACCTTTGAAATAAAAGGTATGTGTATCCGAGTGTAAGGCTTAATCAATTTGATGAGAACTTGTGTTCTTATGTTTCTTAACAATTCTAAAGAGAAAGAAAAAGAAAAAGTACATTTAGAGAGTTTTCACATACGTTATAACATTTGTAACCCTGGACCACAAAATCAGTCATAAGGGTCAATTTATTAAATTAAGGTGTATGCATCATCTGAAAGCAGAATAAATAAGATTTCTATTGATGTATGGTTTGTTAGGATAGGACGATATTTGATCGAGATACAACTCTTTGAAAATCTGGGGTGCAAAAAAATCCAACTTTAAAGTTGTCCAAATGAAGTCCTTAGCACTGCATCCACTCGCAAAAATAAATGTTTTGATATATTTACGATAAATCTATTATTTTGATTAATGTATTGAAAAATCTACTTAAGACTGGTTTTGTGGTCCAGGGTCACATTTATGAAAAGTGAGAACCACCAAACTGACCCTCAATATGTTCTCTGATGAAGGGATCATCCATTATGTTGCTGTGATTTGTCTTTAAGATTTTCTCAAATTCTGTGATGTCATTATTCTGGTAGGCACTGAAGAAGTGAGTGAAAAACACCAAACAGTAAGTAACATCATAACATGAATGCATCATCCTTTGCCAACTGCATCCTATATTTTGTAAGATTAGATAAATAAAGACTGTTGCTTACTTACCTTACCAGGTTTGTCATTGCTAAGATTTCTGGGTCATTTTTGTAAGGTTTTGCCTAGTGATAAATCCACATAGAAAGAATGCTTATTCAGTCAAATTAAAAACAATTTAGCTGCTCAGGATTAAAGGATGTTATGATGTTACCTCTTGAGAATCAAACGGATTGATTCCAGACTTCATTAGCATATTAGCCAAGACCAAGTACTTTAGGCAAGTGGTTCGTCTGGGGCTTCCTGACTCATCGTAGTTTTTGAAAGCCTCGAAAAAATCAGTATGCGCCTTCTCGAATTCGCCCTCCCTCAAGTGCATTTTTCCACCACATTCTAGAAAAAAATTATAATTCACACATCAGTATTTGCAATTTTGCAAATTTACATTCATATTAAAACACGCCTTAAAAGGAATAGTTCGCCCAAAAATGAAAATAATGTCATTAATGACTAAACCTCATGTCGTTCCAAACTCGTAAGACCTCCGTTTATCTTCGAAACACAGTTTAAGATGTTTTAGATTTAGTCCGAGAGCTTGTTGACCCTTCATTGAAAATATATTACGGTATACTGTCCATGTCCATAAAGGTTATAAAAACATCATCAAAGTATAAAAAAAGTAAAAAAAACATGACTTTATTCAGCATTGTCTTCTCTTCCGCGTCTGTTTTGAAGCGCATGTGCGAGACTAATCTCACTTGACTGCAGTGACGTGGCTGACGTGTTATCTGGTGCGCCCCAGCTGTTTTTTGTGCGCCCGAGCTTCGTTTACAGTCTGAGGGAGACGCACGCTGCAAGTTTGGAAAAATAAAACTTTGCAAACATGTCTGAGGATAACACGTCATCCACGTCACGTGACTTTAGTCTCGCGCTTGCGGTTCACAACAGACGATGGAAGAGAAGACAATGCTGAATAAAGTCGTAATTTTTGTTTTTTTGGACCAAAATGTATTTTCGATGCTTCAACACATTCTAACTGACCCACCGATGTCACATGGACTACTTTGATGATGTTTTTATTACCTTTCTGGACTGTATACCGTATGTAGATTTTCAATGAAGGGTCAACAAGGTCTCTGACTAAATCTAAAACATCTTAAACTGTATTACGACGATGAACGGACATCTAACAAGTTTGGAACGACATGAGGGTGAGTCATTAATAACATTATTTTCATTTTTATTTTATTTTCAAAATGAAAATTTGGTCCTCATTTACTCACCCTAAAGTTGTAGAAACCTGCATACATTTCTTTGTTCTGTGGAACAAAGCAATGTTTGTAACCAAGCACCATTGACTTCAATAGTATTCTTCCTCCCTACAATGAAAGTCAATAGTGCTTTTGTTTACTGCTTGACTACAAATATTATCCTTTGTGTTTATCAGGACAAAGAAATACAGGTTTGTAACAATTTGAGGGTGAGTAAATAATGACAGAATTAACATTTTTGGGTGAACTATCCCTTTAAAAAGCATAAGAATAATTGACACTTTGGCTTTAAAATGAATACCTCTGATGACCCCCATTATGAGCGGATGTGGAATAGCTGATTTGATGTGTAATGACTGTTCATAGAGGGCTTTCAGCTTTTTGTTGTTCTTCTGTGCCGTATACATCTGGATCTCCAAAGCGTAGATCTCCAGCAGCTGTGTGCCTTTTTTCAGATCATCCTCTCCGTCATCCGTCTGATGCAGAGAACATCAATCAGTTTAGTTATGATTTGTATCAAGACACTGACCCAGCATCAGTGTTATTCATATATGTGACCCTGGACCACAAAACTAGCACAGCAATAGTTGTAGCAATAGCCAAAAATACATTGTATGGGTCAAAATGTTAAGTAAAGATCATGTCCATAAAGACATTTAGTAAATTTCCTACCGTAAATATATCAAAAATGTATTATTTATCATAGTAACATGTGTAGATAAGGACTTTATTTAGACAACTTTAAAGGTGATTTTCTTAATATTTCGATTTTTGCACACTCAGTTCCCAGATTTTTAAATAGTTGTATCTCAACCGAATATTGTCCTATCCTAACATCAATACCATACATCAATGGAAAGCTTATTTATTCAGCTTTTAGGTGAACCCGTATGATCTGGTCCAGGGTCATATATCGTCCCCTTCCTAAAATAATTGCATAAGTCATTTTTTTTTTTGCATAAGTAATTTCTTCATGATCCTGGCCACGTCTGGTAAAATCGGCCACATCCTCATTTGAACAGATCATGCTATTCTACCCCTGTAGTATAATGGCTTAAGTCAAGAGCATGACTCAAGCTGTTTTATTTTGCCTAAGTCATTGAGACTTGTGCAATTTTACAAGCTTTCTAAATGGCAGCAACATCAAGAAGAACACAAATCCAGTTAGTTCCATTTATTTGTGTTTTCTGAGAAACCTGAAAAAATGACTTCGCCAATTATTTTAGGAAGGTGATGATATAATGTTTGTTACCTGACATGACTGGTGCAACTGTCTGAGAATCTTCTGCAGCTTTCCAAATTCTTCTCTTTCCAGGTACAACTTTCCCAACTGCATGAAGCACAGGAAAATAATTAAGCAATGCTCTTAAATGAATCAGGTATGAACTATAGACTTTTTTTGGTTGCAGATGAGTTAATCTTGTTATTTTATTACAGCAAAAAAACACACACACAAAAAAACACGAGGTACAGTGATTTTACCACGGCAGGACATGCAGGGGATAGTGGCTTATTGTTGTAACAAAATGCAACAAGAACATTATCATAAAAAACTTTAATAATATTATATAAAAATATTTTATAATAATATCAACAATTGCAGTCTGATACATAACAAAGTCTGCTGTTAAAGTTGTTTGAACATGAGTATTAAGAAAACGCAAATTTAAAAACACAAATTTGTTTATCAATGTATGTTTTCACAAACCTTTGTGTTCGTTTTAAACCAAAGTCTGTCATTTTTTGCATCTTTTAAAGCTTCTAAAGTGGTTTCATAAAACTCCTGTAGCAAGTCCATCTGAAAAAGAAAGTCATATATTAGATATCTTTTTTTATTATTATTAAAATAGTGCTCACTAAACAAGTTTAGTGTAACAAATACCTGTTTAGAAGTTGAAATATAATCTAGAATAGAGTTGATAGATTTCTCAGAGTAATTTCTGGTGACAGCACTTCTTATGTACGTCAACAACTGTTTGTACCGGTTCATCATTTCAGGAAAATTTGTCTGCGTAAATAACAAAAAACAAAAAACAAAAACAAAATATGAGTTACATGCATTTCTTTTCTTTTTCTTTCATATATTTTACAGTATGTACTAAATTTGTCATCGTTATAGTTACGCACTAGTTTGAAGTTGATCTTAATCATCTGTTTCAATGCTTTGAAACCCCATTCTCCCTTTTCTCCCTCCAGTTCCAGGACCTGCATCGAAAGACAACAACATTAAATGTCATTAAATAATGCAATATGGCTCCATTGACCCAGACAACACACAAAGATCTCAGGTGTTTAACCTTCTGAAAGCTGCTCAGGGCTGCTTTAGGATCATCTTCTTTGAGGGCTTTGGAGTTGTAGTACTGATTCTCCAAATCAACATTCGGTTCAGAGTTGCTGTCCTCTGAATATTCCTAAAATAAATGTAAACAAACATTGCATGACATCATAATTTGTTATGCATAAAGCACATTTTTATATGAACATTAAGGAATAATGTTTCACTTTAATCACAGTGATGTGGTCTTTGTACACAGTTATGTCACACAAATTATTTATTGCACAAATACGTCATTTCAAAACTAAATAGTCATGCCTATTTACACGCATAGTATTGTATTTCACAGCATGCAATGACCTGAAATAGTGTTTAGTTGCACATTACAAGCTTATAACATAGCTAACTTTACCTTAGTCTGCAAGTTTCTTTATTAAAGCGTTTACATGTAACATGACATCATCGGCGGTGCGGTTTAGCATTGCTTATATTTCATAAATGCCTAAATGTACTTGAAACAAAATGCCTCTCACATTTGTTGACTTTATCTTTGCAGTATTAGCAAACTAGCCACCTGCTAAACAACTCAGCTGTAAAAAAAAGCTCACGGCAACATCCAAAATACAAGTTCTCCATGCCGGTATGTTGCACGCGCTTTACATTTAACACATTTACATGTATTTATTATTTAATCAAGTCTTACCAGGTCATAATCCTCCTCATCATCGCACATGAAATCATCTTCCATGTCAGACATTTTGGCCGGAGATAGACTCTTTCCCACAATCCTCCGCGGAAACACGCCATACAGTGCGTTCGGTACGACGCGCGAAGAAGTTCGAATGCTTCCGATTTATTCCGAGTTCTTCCGAGTCATTCCGAATCTTTCCGAATGGAATGAATGGCTTTGCACGAGTGTTCCTTCCGTGTTGTGGTTGTTAGAGACATGTTTCCGGGTATGACAGTCAGCTGACAGGATTTCTATAGTTTGTGTTCTTCTGTGCATGTTTACAGAGTGCTGGACGACGAAAAGAAATATAAAAATGACCACAAATCCGCCGAAAATCAAGCTGCTGTTTACTGGCAATGAAAGGTAAGTTTTCGGATGAACTCGTGCAACTTCTATCATACATGAATCGAATGATCAACTCAAGTTACAGTGATTTCTTGTCAGTTCTTAAATTAATTTTTTTTCTCTTTTAAAGGCTCCAGAAAATTAAAGAGTCTTTTCATAAGAAATATGGACATATGCCTCTCTTCTATGCTTGTGCGCCAGGCAGGGTGAATTTAATAGGTGGGATGAAAAAAAAAACAGTTTATACCACATACTATGATCATTGTAAACTTGCTTTGAGTTAAAAATGTATGTGTTATGTTTTCAGGTGAACATATTGACTATTGTGGATATGCTGTCCTGCCCATGGCAATAGAGCAGAGTATTCTTGCTGCTGTTTCTGTCAATGACTCTCAAACAATCCAACTGGCCAACACTGATCCGAAATATAAGTGAGTGGCAGTTTTTATCATGTCAGGTTTTTTGCAGTGATCGGTGTTATAAGTTTCACCAACCTGAAGATGTCACTCTTTAGTAATTCAACTCATTTTGACACTAGGGATTTCACTGCATCTGCCCAGAGTATCTCAATTGACAAAGAGAATCCACAATGGTACTATTATTTCCTGTGTGGGGTTAAAGGAATTCAGGTATGTTAAATATATAACATAATGCTTGCTTATAAAGTAGAGATACACCTATATCGATATCGATTTTAACAAACAACCAATACCGATATTTGCTTTAAAATTAGAGATATGCCAATATTGATTTTGGCAAGCACCCGGTAATGATATTTGCCACCTTGGTAAGAGGCATACAGGTGTGTTTAATATAACATAATACATGCTTTTAAAGAAAAGATACGCAGATATTAATTTTATCAAACTGATAGCCGATATCGATATTTGTCACTTGAGCTATGTTAAATGTAACATTATGCATGCTTTCTAAGTAGAGATACACAGATATTGATTTTAACAAACAACCAATACCGATATTTGACTTAAATGTATCGGTATGTCGATTTTTGAATTTAGCGAACGTCCAGTACCAATATTTGTCACTTGGGTAAGTAGCATACGGGTGTGTTTAATATAACATAATGCATGCCTTTAAAGAAAAGATACGCAGATATTGATTTTACCAAACTGTTGAACGATACCGATATTTGACACTTAAATATAACATAATGCATGCTTTCTAAGCAGAGATGAACTGATATTGATTTTAACAAACAATCAATACCGATATTTGCTTTAAAAGTAGAGATGTGCCGATATTGAATTTAACAAACGTCTTGTACAGATATTTGTCACTTGGGTAAGAGGCATACAGGTGTGTTAAATATAACATAATCCATGCTTTTAAAGCAGTGATACACCAATATTGATTTTAACAAACTGTTGACCGATACCGATATTTGTCACTTGAGTTATGTACAATATAACATAATGCATGCTTTCTAAGTAGATATGCACTGATATTGATTTTAACAAACATCCAATATCGATATTTTAAAAGTAGAGCCGTGTCGATATTGAATTTAACAAACGTCCAGTGCCGATATTTGTCACTTGGGTAAGAGGCATACAGGTGTGTTTAATTTAAACATAATGCATGTCTTTAAAGAAAAGATACGCAGATATTGATTTTAACAAACTGTTGACCGATACCGATATTTGACACTTAAATATAACATAATGCATGCTTTCTAAGTAGAGATGCACTGATATTGATTTTAACAAACATCCAATACCGATATTTGCCTTAAAAGTAGATATATGCCGATATTTAATTTGAGAAACGCCCGGTACCGATATTTGTCACTTGGGTGAGAGGCATACAGGTGTGTTTAATATAACATAATGCATGCTTTTGAAGAAAATATACACAGATATTGATTTTAACAAACTGTTGACCGATACCGATATTTGACACTTAAATATAACATAATGCATGCTTTCTAAGTAGATATGCACTGATATTGATTTTAACAAACATCCAATATCGATATTTTAAAAGTAGAGCCGTGTCGATATTGAATTTAACAAACGTCCAGTGCCGATATTTGTCACTTGGGTAAGAGGCATACAGGTGTGTTTAATTTAAACATAATGCATGTCTTTAAAGAAAAGATACGCAGATATTGATTTTAACAAACTGTTGACCGATACCGATATTTGACACTTAAATATAACATAATGCATGCTTTCTAAGTAGAGATGCACTGATATTGATTTTAACAAACATCCAATACCGATATTTGCCTTAAAAGTAGATATATGCCGATATTTAATTTGAGAAACGCCCGGTACCGATATTTGTCACTTGGGTGAGAGGCATACAGGTGTGTTTAATATAACATAATGCATGCTTTTGAAGAAAATATACACAGATATTGATTTTAACAAACTGTTGACCGATACCGATATTTGACACTTAAATATAACATAATGCATGCTTTCTAAGTAGAGATGCACTGATATTGATTTTAACAAACAATCAATACCGATATTTGCTTTAACCGTATATATATGTCGATATTGAATTTAACAAACGTCCAGTACCAATATTTGTCACTTGGGTAAGTAGCATACGGGTGTGTTTAATATAACATAATGCATGCCTTTAAATAAAAGATACGCAGATACTGATTTTAACAAACTGTTGAACGATACCGATATTTGACACTTAAATATAACATAATGCGTGCTATCTAAATAGAGATGCACTGATATTGATTTTAACAAACAATCAATACCGATATTTGCTTTAACCATGGAGCTATGCCGATATTGAATTAAACAGACGTCCTGTACCGATATTTGACACTTGGGTAAAAGGCATACAGGTGTGTTAAATATAACATAATCCATGCTTTTAAAGTAGTAATACATCAATATTGATTTTAACAAACTGTTGAGCGATACCGATATTTGTCACTTGCGGTATGTTAAATATAGCATAATCCATGCTTTTAAAGTAGTGGTAGGACAATATTGATTTTAACAAACTGTTGAACGATACCGATATTTTCCGCTTGGTGTATGTTAAATATAACATAATCCATGCTTTTTAAGTAGTGATTAGGGCTGGGTAACGATTCAGATTTTCCAGATCAATTCGGTTTTGATTCACAAGCTATCATTCGGTTACGATTCTCAGGTCGTTTTTTGTGCTCGACTCAACTCAATGAATATAGATTGAATACAAATACTATATTTATAAAAAGAACAGTGAACAGTTTACAATTGGGTAATTAATAAAAAGAAATTAAAAGCCATAACACTATCTTCGTCGTCTTGCTTGCGGAATCTAAAATTCTTCCATACCTCTGACTTTTTATCGGAAGGTGGCATGAACGTTGACGAAGCACCCAAAACTTTTTAAGCACTGAATGAATGAATGAATGACAGGCTCGCCTCTCGCTCCTTGGTAACATCGCGCAAGGCAAAAAAAGGGTGACATCTAGTGGAGAAGACTTGTAATTAGATTAACGTTAATCTTACCTTCAATGTTTGCGGAAATAAATATGGAAAAGAAATTGATTTGTGGCCTTTAAGAACCGATTTTGAATCGACCACATAACAAAAAAAAGATGAATCGAAAAAAATGTTTGTTTTGTTTTGTTTTTGCCCAGCCCTAGTAGTGATATGCTAATATTGATTTTAACAAGCTGTTGAATGATACTGATATTTGGCACTTGGTTAGGCATTCAGGTATGTTAAATATACCATAATCCATGCTTTAAAGGATAGAAACACCGATATTGATTTTAACAAACCGATACCGATATTTGCCGCTTGAGTTAGGAGGCGTGTGGCACCAGCAAACAACTACTAACTGATACTGATATTAGTCACCAATATTTTTCATTTGCTTTAACTTTTGTCTTTAAATTTATATCACATTTTTGTTTATAGTGTGCTTTTACACAATTAATTCATAAACTATCGGTTGGTTTTATCTGCCTTTTTATATGCCGATATGATGGCGGTTTCAAGTTGATAAAAAATTGGTGCATCTCTATTGTAAAGCATAGTGGAATTTTTTATAATTCAGACATATGACCCCCTTGCCTTGTGTCTTCAGGAGCATCTGGGCTTGCCTTCATTGACAGGGATGTGTTGTGTGGTGGACGGGACTGTCCCTGCCAGTTCAGGGCTTTCTAGCTCCAGTGCCCTGGTGTGCTGCGCTGGTCTGGTCACTATGGAGGCCAATCAGAAGTCTCTGTCTAAGGTAGCCTACATCTTAAATATCATAACCCCTAGCAAAAAGATTACTTAAAAAGCGATTAACACACTGATTCTTCAGGTTACTCTTGCCGAGACGTGTGCCAAGTGTGAGCGTTATATTGGCACTGAGGGTGGTGGAATGGATCAGTCGATCTCTTTCCTGGCTGAGGAGGGAACGGTGTGTAATGTGTATTTTATTTCTGTAACTTTTATCTTGTCTAGTAAGTTTTTCTGATTGTATTTGCTGTGCATTTTCTTAAAGGAACAGTTCATCCTAAAATGAAGATTATTTCATTATTTACCTTAATGTTATTTCAAACACACTAACTCACTTCCTTGCATAAATCGCAGGGTAGACTTATTGAGACCTTTGTGATTAACAATTTTTTTTATTGATTTTTTGTTACCTATCCCCTTAGTTGTGTTTACATTTTGTATCAAACATTTTATCCAAAGGCAAAGCTGATAGAGTTTAATCCACTGCGGGCCACAGACGTCAAGCTACCTGATGGGGCGATGTTTGTAATTGCAAACTGCTGTGTGGAGATGAACAAGGCAGCCACGTCTCATTTCAACATGAGGGTGGTGGAGTGCCGCATTGCCACCAAGGTCAGAACCAAAACCAAACCGATGAATTTACGCCTAAATTGAGCAAAAAACTAAACTTTAAGTAATTTGGTCCTGGTTGCAGATGCTGGCTAAGGCGCGAGGTCTGGAATGGACCGGTCTGCAGAAACTGGGAGAGCTGCAGACAGAGCTGAAGGTGAGTTTGGAGAAGATGCAGGAGCTGGTGGAGGACGTCCTGCACCCGGAGGCCTACACCAGAGAGGAGATCTGCAAGACTCTGGGCATCAGTACTGAACAGCTTTGTGAAAACATTCTCAGTACAAACACACAGCATGGTAAGAGATCAATGAAACGTAAAATGCATATTTGCTAGGGCTGTCAAATGATTAATCACGATTAATTGGAGACAGGAAAAAGGTTTGCATCATTTTTTATGTTTAATTTATAATTATTTATATGAAAACATAAAGAAGCAGTTTCCTGGGCAGGGTTTAGATTAATCCAGGACTAGGCCTTAGTTTTTTTAGGACATTTAAGTAGTTTTTACAAACATACCTTACAAAAAACTATACTGGTGTGCATCTTGACAAAACAATAACACTGATGTATGTTAAAATACGTCAATGCAAGGTGTTTTGAAATGAAAGCAGCTCAAACAAGCATTTTAGTCTGGGACTACGATAAGCCCTGTCCGGGAAACCAACACATTATTTATAAAAATATATATATAAATTGGTTGTATTTATATAAAATATATAAAAAATTAAATTTCTATAAAAAATAATATAAAAATTCTATATATATATATATATATATATATATAGACACACACACACACACACACACACACACATGTACATGTTTCTTAATATATCCATGAATCTTTGTGTTTTTATATATACATAATAATTATGCATATAATAATTACTAAACCTACATTATGCAAACACAAAATGTTTTTTTTACATTATGCACACACAAAATTGTATTTTGTATGTGATTTGAACTTGAAAAATAATTTATATATAAATTGGTTGTATTTATATATAATATAAAATATATATTACAAAAATTATATTATATATAAATATTTTTTTCACACACAAACACATGTAAATGTTTCTTAAATATATACATGAATGTTTGTGTATTTATTTATATATACATAATAACTACACACATCTTATGCAAACACAAATTTTTATTTTGTATGTGAAATGCGATAAAACATTTTTTATATGCAATTAATCGTTTGACAGCCCTAATATTTAACCTATTTACTGTCTTGAGATCTATCTCTGGTCTTCCTTGGACATTATTCTCTGCTTCTGAAATTAGATTTTCTTTTTACTGATGTCACCAAGACTTTGTGGGTGGAGAAATGTTATTTTAAGCAATACAATTGTAACCCACCTTTCGTGACCCGATCAATAACAGATGTATTCTTGCTCAAAATTAAGTTTTACTCTGCGTTATGCATGATGTGAAAAGTTTTTTATAAATTAGATTTATTCTCTATATATATAGTGAAATGCAATAATATATATAAAAAAATATATTATAGAGAAACATTTTAAACAATATCCTCTTCTTTTTTCTGTTACCTTAGCAACGCACTTTAATTTGTACCAGCGTGCCAAGCACGTGTACGGCGAGGCTGCCCGCGTACTGCAGTTTAAGGCCGTGTGTGATTCGGCCCCTGCCAACGCTGTCGCTCAGCTGGGCAATCTGATGAACCAGAGCCATGCCAGCTGTAGAGACCTGTATGAGTGCAGCTGTCCAGAGCTGGACCAGCTGGTGGACATATGTCTGTGAGTTAAAGTCTGCTCCTGGTGATGTTATAATAGCATTTAACATATTCACTCTCTTATGTGTTAATATACAGTGATGTTTCATACTGTATGTATTTATGCAAAGCCAAAGCACATCCCAAAAGAGCATAAATAAGTCATGAGTCAACAGAAGTATGTAGTAACATCTCTCTCTATCTGCTCCACACAGACAGGCGGGTGCTGTTGGGTCGAGGTTAACCGGAGCTGGATGGGGAGGTTGCACAGTTTCCATGGTACCCAGTGACAGGATAGATTCTTTTCTCCAAACTGTTAGGGAGAGGTATTACGTTCCTGACGCCCGTCGAGCCGCTCTGGAAAAGCATAGTTTATTTGTGACAAGGCCAGGAGGAGGGGCGGCCATTTTTACAGAGGATTAAAAAAGGCAATGTGATGGTGCCATTCCTTGGGGCTTTAAAAGTAAGGCGTGATGCATTTCATGTCTGTGAATCAAAATGAAAGGGAAATGTTTTTACTTTTTTTCTCAAAGGACTAAAACCTTGTCAAATACAGTACATTCCTACTCTGCAATGCTTTCCTAAAAGCAATGAAGGTCAACTTTTGAGTGCTTACATTCAATAAAAGGATGTTTTCAAGCCTCATAGTTTTGTGTGGGATAATTTTTACTATTGAGATTTTAAAAAAAACCCTAACCCTTCATGTCAACACTACTAACTTATCCCCTACACAGCTTGTACTAAGGACTGAATGATATAAAATTTTTAATTTTCAATGTATGAGATATGAACATAAAACAATCAGTACACATACAATCTTTTGTATTTAAATAAATTAAACAATTGCCATTTAATGCATATCATATAAAATTTACAATGACTTGTATAAAAATCCATGCATTTAAATAAAAATGATAAACAATTTGCATGTTCTTCGTCGACAAAATAGCACAGCAGAAAAATCTTATACATTCGTCATATATATTTATAATGACAAATAACGCGTCCACCGTACATTCGTATAAAGGAAACGTTGCACGACCCCCTTAATCAAATAAATATCCGATAAAAATAGCATCTTTATGTTAACATCTCTATCTGCAAAATATCTGAATAAAGGTAATAATCTAAACGGTTAAGTATGCATGAAAAACATGTTGTTTGTAATGTCAGAAAAAAAATCAGAAAGGCAATGATAACACACTACCCAACATAAACGACCGCAATGACTTTTCAATACAAGGACAACAAAAAAGGCACAAAAAATCCCTTTCCATGAAAGAAATGCCCACTTTATAGACCTTTTTAATACATTCGTGTGGAATTATATACATTTAAATGGAGTAAATGCTTCAGTCTGTTGTTTAATGGAAGGCACAGCTACTTAGCAGCTCACTTAGTCATAAACTTTGCTATGCATTATGCAAACCGCATGCAAAGCGGACCCTAACCGTTATAAGGTAAGCGTTGAATGTTTTTTGAGATGTATGTTTAAAATCTAATTTGGCATTTTAAAATCTGTATTTTTTTTGTGCTGTATGATGCAAACGTACGGTAAGATTTGAGGCCAATGCATATTGTATGTGGCATTGTTATTGCACATTCCTATTTGTTACTATTCATCTCTAAAATCATTACAGTGATGCAAGGCATTCAGGTGCATTAAACTAAATAGATGTTTTTAAAGGGACACTACAATTTTTTTTTGAAAATATGCTAATTTTCCAGCTCCCCTAGAGTTAAACATTTGATTTTTTTACTGTTTTGGAATCCATTCAGCCGAACTCTGGGTCTGGCGCTACCACTTTTAGCATAGCTTAGCAAAATCCATTGAATCTGATTAGACATAGCATCACGCAAAAAATTAACCAAAGAGTTTCGATATTTTTCCTATTTATAACTTGACTCTTCTGTAGTTACATCGTGTACTAAGACTGACAGAAAATGTAAAGTTGCGATTTTCTAGACCGATATGGCTAGGAACTATACTCTCATTCTGGTGTAATAATCAAGCACTTTGCTGCCGTAACATTGCTGCAGGAGGCGTAGTGATATTACGCACTGCCCGAAAATAGTTCCCTGCCGTTGAGAGATACTAAGGGGGACTATTTTCGGCTGCTGTGTAATATCATTGCGCCTGCTGAAGCCATGTTACAGCAGCAAAGTCCTTGATTATTACGCTAGAATGAGAGTATAGTTCCTAGCCATATCTGCCTAGAAAATCACAATTTTTAATTTTCTGTCAGTCTTAGTACACGATATAACTACAGAAGAGTCAAGTTTTAAATAGGAAAAATATCTTAACTCTTTGGTCATTTTTGACCCGGATGCTAATGGTCTAATCAGATTCAATGAATTATGCTAAGCTATGCTAAAAGTGCTAGCGCCAGACCCGAAGATCAGCTGAATGGATTCCAAAACGGTAAAAATCAAATGTTTAACTCTAGAGGAGCTGGAAAATGAGCATATTTTCAAAAAAAGTGGAGTGTCCCTTTAAAGATTAAAGGAAAAACATTTGTGCAGTGCATTCGAAATAATTTACCGATGTGGATGTATCACCTGTATCGACTAAGAGGTCATATTTTACATGTAACTTGTACATTTTTGCTCCCTGATATTTATGCAGTCTGATTTTTTTGTAGAACAACTCTACAAAATGTTGAAATTATATCCACCACTATTGACTTGGATTTAGTTTTTCTAATCCTTAAAATAACTGTAAGTGAATTAGTGTGCAATGCTTTTTGATCCATTAAAGGAAGTTTTTAAATCTGGAAACAAAGGTGCGTTTTGAGGAATACATTGCAGTTGTGAATCTGTGCCAGAAGATAGAAGACAAAATTGAATCGAAATGAAACTAAGGTTCATTTCCAAATTCAATGAAGCGTTACAAAACAAACTGATGCGTTATCAGATGTGCATGAGGAAATTAGTGTTATCTGTGCTTTTCTATTATGCTGGCCCTTTGGAGTCTCCTGTGTCCATTTCCCCACAGTCCAGTAGTGCTTAAGGGCATCTTTAGGAGTCCTAAATCGAATTCTCACATTAAGGAGCTTTGTGACAGTTACGAAGTATCTTCAGTTCTTCATCTGTCCTCCAAGTCTTCCACTGTTATCTTTTGACTTTGGTCAAATTCCCTCCTTAATCCAGCGTCGTTGGTCACCCCTGTTGTAGCGGTGGTATCATTCAGGGAATCCCTGGTGGCGGGGCGTCTTTCGGGAGAGGACAGAGGGTACGTGGATGTAGAAGATGTGTGTACCTTCATGTTCCTGCCAGAGGTGATGAGTTCCCCGTATCCCTGCTGGTGGGCGAAAGCGTACGCCGAGCGTCGAGAACTCGTCCTGCGGACTCTCCTGAGGTTCTGCTCTTGAGGACGCTGCCTCCTAGTGGCCTGCTGAAGTAAACGCACCTATAAGAAAGCAAACGATTTGTGATGTAGGTGCACAGATAGCATTCACAACATTTTACACCAGTGGCAGCCGGTGACTTCTCTTCCGAGGGGCGCGAATTCATAATATGAGTCTCATGTGTTGCTCGTCGTGTCAAAATATGTTCGGTGCGCCATGTGAACTATTTGCATCAAAATAAGTGCCTGCTGTATACGCGCCTAAAGGGTTTATGATAAAAGAGACGCTCACGTCCAAAAAATACTTGCAAGACACTCACTTAACACTTAACTCTGCAGTATCTGGTAAACGTGAGCATCTTTTTTATCCCTTTGACGTGTCTGCAGAAGGCTTGTATTTTGACATTACGCGTGGTGCACATAAGTTTACATGATGAATATCTAAAAATTCTTAAATCAAGATGCTTTTTCTTAGTGAGCAAAAAATAAGTATATTTTTTAGACTAAAAAATATCATATTTAAGTGAAATTGTGCAAGCAACAAAATTAATCAAATCTGCCAAAGGGATAAGAAAAATTTTTGAAATAAGTTTACTTTTTTCTTAAACACTTAATTCAAGAAACATCTTGAAAAAAAATATTTCCCTAGAAAACGTTTTTTGTTTTTTGCTTGTTTAAAGCACAAATGTACTTAATTTTTTTTTTTTGTCTAAAAACTAGATTTATTTTCTTTGGTCCTTTTGCTTATCAAGAAAACACATCTTTTGATATTTCTACTGAAAACTAGGGCTATCAAAAGATTATCTGCAATTAATCGCATACAAAATAAAAGTTTGTGTTTGCATAATACATTTGCACTCCAAAAAAACATTTTCTTAGTATCTGTGTCCTGTTTTCAGTAAAAATATCAAAAAATTCTTAAATTAAGATGCTTTTTCTTGAAGAGCAAAACGACCCAAGAAAATACGTCTAGTTTTTAGACCAAAAATATCAAATTTAAGTACATTTGTTTTTAAAACAAGCAAAAAAAATCTGCCAATGGGGCAAGCAAATTTTTCTTGAATTTAGTGTCTAAGAAAAATTTTCACGATTCTTTTGCTAACCCCATTGGCAGATTTTTTGCTTGTTTTATGCACAAAATCACTGAAATTTGATATTTTTGGTCTAAGAACTAGACTTATTTTCTTGGGTCGTTTTGGTCATCAAGAAAAGGCATCTTAATTTAATATTTTTTAGATATTTTTACTGAAAACAAGACAAAAATACTAAGAATTTTTTTCTGGAAAATCATTTTTTTGCAGTGTGTGTGTTAATTGTGTGTAATTATTTTGAGTATATATAAATACACACATACATGTATAAATGTAGGATTTTTTTATTGATGCATATATATATTTTTATTTATATAATAATAATAATATAATATATAATATTTAAACATCTAAATAAATTGTGTGTGTGTGTATATATGTATATATATATATATATATATATATATATATATATATATATATATATATATATCTGCCCCTGAAAATTCAAGGACTCTTAACCTGGAAGCCTCAAAGGGATTGGTCTAGAAAGGACGTCGCCTCCAAGGGCACAACTTTGCGTTTGAGAAGCACCCATACACTTAACCATAAGTTCCTCCATTAATAATAAATGTACTGTAAGTTACTTAAGCTACAGTGAAAGCATCAGGCAGATTAATAAGTAATAGCATTATTAATAATATGTACTGTATAACTAAACTATTCTAATAGAAGCACACTGTTGTATAAAGCACCGCATAATATGTTTTTAAAGTAACCTTATCAGTCTGCGTAGGATAGCAGTCGGTCTTGATGAATCGGACGGCCACCATAGGCATTATACACACAACAGTGGTGAGGAAGATAACCAGCCACACAAACTTCTGATTTAGAGAGTTACGTGCCGTGCCTAAAATCAAACACATATTAGCATAGCATCACTATTACTTTTAACAATAGTACAGAATATGCAGTTTATATCGTGTATTATTATTTAATAAACAGTAATTTAGTAGTCTACTTAAAATATAGCTTAAGTGCAACTTTGAGCCTGTTTATATTCTTACCAATAAATGGGAACTGGATTGGGAATATGCTGTAAATGCCATTGCTGTGCATTGCAAAAAGTATTGCAAAGTAAACAGCTAGACTTCCCCATATGAAGAAATGATTCACAGCGGTCCAGAAGTTTGTGTCAATGCCAATCTGAAAAAAAAATACATTTCTACTATTAACAAGAATTCACAAAGGATGGGATTGTTTGCTCGATCTGTGTTATGTAAAAAACAATAATGATGTTAATAAAACATAAAATGATTAATAAGATTTCCAAACATGCCATGTTTATTGATGTGTAAAGACACTTTTCAAATGTGTCCCTCCATCTCACTGCCATGTTGACTCACCTGGACACTGACCACAATGACTAAAGACGTTGCTATGGTGACGGCAAATGCTTGCTGATCGGAGATGTTGGTGCCGTCTTCCCGCACAGCGGACATGAAGGCTCCGTACGGGATGAAGAAAAGAATGAAAGACGTGCAGACGCCATGCAGTGTGCAGATGAAAAACTTCATCTTGTTGAAAAGCTGGTTGAGTTGTCCTGGTCTATACAGATTTGGATAGCGTAGGCTGAACTGCTCATTTACATCCTGAAATATCAACAGACGTTATGTTACAAGCAAATCTAATTTCTGTGTTGTTAAGATGCATTAAGTCGTTTTGGATGAAAGCGTCTGCCAAATGCATAAAAAAAGAAGAAAGTAGAAATGTATGTGCTATTTGTGGCAGTAAACAGAATTGTGATAAACCAGTTTCAAACCCATTGTATTGTTGGTCCGAACAGGTAGTCCAGTCCCAAATTCACGATTGGTTAAGCCAATATTGCTATGGAAATGGCTCAAACAAACAGATCAAATTTCTGTTTGGTGCCGCTGGTTGTTCAGATTGTTCAATTACACATCACAGCTTCAAAGATTGTGTTAAGTTTACCTGGTCAAACATGCCCATGGCCAGCACAGGAAGTGAAGTGTAGACTATGTTGAAAAGTGTGATGAACCATTGGTCGTATACAGTCTGAAATGACCAAAAATATTTTTAATAAAATCTCATAGCAATTGGTAACAATCTGCTCCAGTGACTCTGCATTTAGGAGTATGTCTTAAATTACATTGGTTGTTATGAAAAAAAAAAGAGTTTGCGCTTGTTTTCTTCTTTAACATTCTTCTTGTCAGTAATCACCTACAAAAATGTTCACTCCCATTGGGCGCTTTTTTAATGCACTTTCCTGCTAACTGTCCCTGTTTAGTAAATCTGTCCCTTAGTATTTTATCAACAGACTAAAATCCTTTAGATATTTACTTTAGGTCCGTATTTTTACCTGTGCTGAGAATCCACAGAGAAATCCGTACCAGAAATGAACCAGGGTGAAGGCGAAGTTCTTGTAAAAGAAGTAGCAGAGGAAGTTGCACATGCGGTGGTAGGACCAGCGCCCGTGGACCAGCAGGAGGCGGTGCAGGTAACGGAACTGGGCGAAGGAGTAATCGGAGGCCAACACCGCCTGCATTCCCTCCTGTCCGCTGATGCCCACACCAATAT